>JAHLJT010004567.1:183801205-184160804 GCA_031308135.1 Acheta domesticus
TTGCTAGTGAGCTGATTGGAGATAAGCCGATAAGAAGAGAAAGAAGCTGATTGGATAAGCGGCAGCGCTGATTGGTCGAGCGTTGGAGATAGCTGATAAGAAGAGAAAGGAGCTGATTGGTCAGAAGGCTGCGCTGATTGGTCGAGCCTTACGAGGGCGGCGGGCCGAGCGGAGCGCCGATTGGTCGAAAGGAAGGGCGCTGATTGGTCAAGTAGTAAGAAGCTGATTTGCTATAGCTGATAAATAGCAAATTCTACCAGAAGAAACAATTAAGTGAGTAACTGAGTTCCGCAAAGAACATACATCTTAAATTGCGCGTAAATCAAGTAGTGGCAATACATTGAACTGTAAGAGTATTTGATATTGAACTGAGTTTTCTGAAGACCTATATCTATTGAAGACCCTGGAAGATTATACTTAGATTAACAGGAAAATTAGTAAACAGAGATAAATTGAAAGTAAAATAAGATCTTGTAAATAATTTGTAAATACTGTAAATATTAGAACTAGAAACACCTCGAGATAACTTTTTCAATTAAATCTGAAACTACAACAGATTAAACTAAAATTAAAATCATTAATCATTGTCCGAAACTGAGGGAAAAACACTCCCCCACCAGAAGCAATCCCAAATGCCTTTTGGCAATACGTCATTCATGCAACAAACCAAGTATGAATTCCCCGAAATCACATCACTCAAAAAGCATTGACGCTGCATGTAGTAAGCTACCAGCATCTTCATTTTTGCATATCCCTAGGACAAACAGTGAGGATATCTCAATCGGCTCAAAAAACATACAACAATCAACTCATGTAATCTCATCAGATTCAGAGTTAAAAAGCATTAAAAAATCAACTGACACACAAAATAAAAATCTATCAAACCAAGTGAAAATGTCTACTCATAGACAAAAAACGCAAAATCAAGGACCAGTACATTTAATACCACGAGTCATCATTACAAATAAACAAGATACAGGAGATAGTATCTTGAACAAAATCACACCAAAAATAGCCTAAATGAACAAACTACATCCAATGTTGACATTGAATCAAGCACAAGCTCTAACTCAAATGGAAATAATCAAAACATTACCCAATTGAAGAAAACACAACCAACGAGCAAGACAGCTCAAAAGAATCGTGGTCCTGCCCCAAAAAGTTCTTTAGAACTCGACACAAATCACCGACGAAGCAAATCCCGACTGCAAACAAATTTAATATTTTAAATGAAAATCCCGATCTCATCATAGAAGATCCAACTCCACCTGAACAATTACTGCCAGAAGAAATAGACACTACATCGTCTAATCAATCTCACAACAATAACGAAGACACTGATGCTCGTAAGCAAACTAACTCCAACAAAAATTCGCAAAATAGTTTAGGAAACAAAAAATCCAGATTCCAATCCATTGGAAGCTTCTATATAGATAAAACAACCATCACAAATCCAACTGGGATTATCAAATTTCTACAAGCACATTGTCAAAAACCATTATTTGCCCAGATAACGACACAAGCACTGATCCTCAGACCAGGCAGCATTGATGATCATAACACAATCGAAAAAATGCTGTCAAATACTAGAAACTATACGGATTAGCTTTCTACTTCCACAGAGCTACACCAGAAAGGAGATACAAACTAATGATCAGAGGATTAGATATAAATATGAACTGTGAAGAGTTACGCGCTGAAATTCAAGCTTCAGGAATCAAAGTCCACCACCTTAGTGAGCTCAAACGAAAATCTATCGACAACAAATTAGTACCCCTTGGCATCTACGCAATTGAATTTAACCACAACCAATTACAGAGTTGAAAAATATTAAATATTTAGCACACTATAAAGTACAATTTGAGGAGCCAAAAGACAAACACAGAATACCCTTCTGCGTCTTATGTGCCTCCTGGGGACATACCAAAATGGTTGTAGAAGACCACCCAGATGCATGGGATGTGCTGGGGATCATTCCTCGATAAATTGCCCCAATCACGGATAAACTTAGCACTAAACCGAAATGTGCAAACTGTGCCGGAGACCATCCAGCAAACTACTCTGAATGCCGTTTCCACTTAGAGGCAAAATTGGCCAGGCAACAACAACTTGAAAAACTCAAACAGAGCAGAGAGAGACAGATTATCCAAAACCAACACAACAAAATATAACTTCAATCACTGATTTTCCCCATCTAACAAAGGCGACAAATACAAATAACCCACCATGGATTAATCAAGATAACAATGATAACAAAAAAACAACTCAAAATCCAGAAAATACAGAAAATCTTCAAACATTGAGCAACCAAAGCACAATTGGAGAATTCAAAGAGCTCCTCGACACCATAAAAGGACTCAACCTAAGAAAAATTATAGCAGGCATTAAAACCATAATCAACATATTTAAACAACCAGGAGACATCACTACCAAAGCCTTTACGGCACTTGAAACCATTGCAACTCTTTCTAAATTGCTCCCATATCAAACAGATTGTATCATATAATATCATTGAACGTGAATGGTACCCTTATAAAAGACAAAGTTCTCATTGATCAATTCTGCGCTGACTACAATGTAGCAATCTTACTACTACAGGAAACCCACCTATCATCAAACAGAAATTTCAATCTAAAAGGATACCATATCTATCGTAATGATAGACAAACTGGTCCAGGAGGAGGCACGGCTATAGCTATAAGAAAATCTTTACCCCATACGAGACTTCCAACACCCCAACTAGATGAAATAGAAGCTACCATAGTAGAACTCGGTACAGTTACGGGGCCAGTTTCCATCATCTCTGCCTACAAAAGCCCCCAAAAACCTCTAACCACAAAAGATCTAAATGCCTTATTTCCAGATGATTCTACAGTCATTATGGGAGGAGATATCAACGCAAAACGTCTTGAATGGGGCTGCCACTGCAATTCCACAGCAGGAGACATTCTGTACCAATATCTAGAATCACATCATTCAATCTCTATTCTTCCACCAACAGGCCCAACCTTTATCTACAGAAACACTCCTTATGAAATATTAGACTTCATTATACACTCTAATTCACTCCTACCCACCACCCGAGGCCACTCTTTGAACTGCGCTCTGATCATCTACCCATCCTAATAGCTATTTATCTAGGAGCTTTTCCCTACTCCATCCAAACTCCCAACAAAAAGACCCCAGATTGGGCAAAATTTAGAGACAGAATTGCCCACAAAATTAAACTGCAAGAATCTGGACCTCGCACACCTTCGGAAATAGAAACCCAAGTTAAAAGTTTAAACTACCATATAAATACTTCCTTTAAAATTGCCTCTAGCCCACAAGCAATTCAAGAAAAAGGAAGCAAATTACCTTCGTATATTCTCCAACAAATTCAACTGAGAAGAAAAGCACAGCGAAAATATTATCGATCGCGAGATCCAGCTGACAAAGCTATTTTCCAAAAAACCAGAAGAGAAGTTTCTAAAATCCTTGCTGAATACAGATCAACAGAATGGGAAAAATTTCTTACTAAGGCAGACGTAAAGGATAGAAAAGATATATGGAAATTGCAGAAAACCCTGAAAAATCCAGCTCCACCAATTACCGCTCTAATCGATCAAAGAAATAATTTAATAACATATGATCCAGAAAGAAAGGCAGAAATCTTTGCTTCAATACTACAAGAGAGATTTACTCCAAATCCAACAAAAACTTATGTAAGAACCAACTATGACTTTGTCCAACTTCCAGATACACTACCCCCTTTCAATGAAATCATCGAAACTCTTCCATTTCAACCATCAGATTCTACTAACGAGGAAGATAATACCATTCAAGAAAATGAACTCATCAATCAAATCAAATCTATTAATCCTAATAAGCTTGTGGACCAGACTTTATCAGTGGTACAATGATAAAACACCTACCAAAAATAGCTATCAAATCCATTTTACAAATAATGAACGCATGCCTAACCACAGGGTACTACCCACAAATTTGGAAATCAGCATCAATCATCATGATTAATAAACCAAATAAAAATGCTAGAGAGCCAATAAACTACCGACCTATTAGTCTCCTCTCGCACTTATCCAAAATCTTTGAAAGAATTCTACTTCCCAAAATTACAAAACATCTAGAAGCCAACAATGTTATACCAGCCTCGCAATTTGGTTTTCGAAAGGGCCACTCGTCAGAAATGCAAACGTTTAGACTTGCCTTAGAAATCTCATCTTCACTTTCTCTCCATTGCTCTCTACCAGCCATATTCTTCGACTTCTCACAAGCTTTTGACAAGGTAAATCACAGAATTCTACTAGAAAAATGTATTAAATTCCTTCCTAAACAAATATGTCTTCTTATCCATAGCTACCTCAACAATAGAACTTTCAAAGTTATCTACCAATCACACCGATCCACCTCTAAACCTATCCTAGCTGGTGTACCACAAGGAGCGGTTCTATCTCCTCTACTTTTCTCACTCTATCTCCATGATCTTCCTCAATCCCCTCATGTTACAAACTATCTCTTTGCTGACGATGTGGCCTTCACTTCCAAATTTGCAAGAACAAAAGCCGCAGTTAGAAGACTACAAAACGCTTCCGAAGACTTCCTCAACTGGAGCAAATTAAATGGTCTTTCACTAAATACATCAAAATGTCAAGCAATAATATTCACCTGGAGACATGAAACAACACCGGATCCAATTCAACTTCAAGGAATCACCATACCATGGAGCGACTGCATTACCTATCTTGGCCTCAAATTCGACAACAAACTCACCTGGGCAAATCACTGTAAATATGCTTCACAAAAAATGGGCGCAAATATAGCCCGACTTTATCCTTTACTCAAGCTTCCTCCATTAAGGAAAAAACTAAATTACTGCTATATACTATGTGCATCCGCAGCGCTGGCACTTACGCCTGCATCTCCTGGGCCACAGCTGCCAAATCAAATACCAACTACTTAAACAGAGCAGAAAACAGATTTATTCGGATTGCATTCAGACCAACTCTCGGCATACCATTCGAAACCTATCTAAAGAAACACAACACCCCAACTATCTCAACCTATATAATCCAAACCGCCTCTAAACAGATAGAAGAAATTTTCAAAAATCCCATACTACAAAACTCTTTCCATAACTATGTTCAATACTTCAATAAAAAACCCTCCCCTGGCCGACTCCACCTCCCCACTGATGCTCGCTTTCTCATTCCACCTTAATCTACTATAAATTCAACATTATTCTGCAAAAACCCACTTAAAGTCATCTCCTAAATCTTCAATATTATATCCACAAACTCAATAAGCAACTATTCCAAACTTCAACATCAAATCCTATCACACCACGTATCCATACTAACCCAAACAAGAAAAGGGCCGTACTCAAATACTCATCTTTTTATTTATCTCTGTATAAACTGCTAAACATTGAGTTTTCCAGGGCCTCGAACGAGGCAGGACTCACCCAGACGCAGAACCCCTCAACAAAGACCACTGGCGGAAGAGCGCCAATCGGCGTAGGCCGCCTGCACATCAAAATGGCCAACTATGCGAACAGCTCCGTGCATTACGCCCTGAGGAAGGTCGCAGAATGGCGACCGAAACGTCGACACCTTTGCCATGGACGCGGCGTCACCCGGACAGCCAACTTAATAATAATATCTATCAATATCTATACTTTAATCTCGAAGAAGGAAAAAGTAAAGAAACTGAAATGCTCTATAGTTAACTACAAAATTAAATTACAAAAGTATACTAGTTTTGCTACAGCAGTACCAATTTTGCCCCATTATTTGTAAAAGACACGCAATACTACATAAACCTGCAAAAGTATTTCCAACCAGCAAAAATGTTTTCCCCATGCTGGAATTCGAGCTCAGAGCATTACAGTCAGACGCTAGTCCCTTTGCCAGTACACAACCAACCATATAGTTGGTTCCGAGACGCTCCGAGTATACCATATAAATCGTTCCGAGACGCTCAAAAAGTTAAACTTTTGCATTTTCTGATTTCAAAAGTTCAGGAATAATTTTCATTATTACAAGATAGAGTTTTAAAGAACAGATTTCGTTACGGAATCTCTATCATCAATATTTAACTTTTGCAATGAACTTTTTTTAAATTTTCGGTTACACAGTGAATTTGCCGAAAATGGAACCAGCACCTTTTCTTTATCATCGTCTCCTACATTATTTCAATAGTATTCCTTTCCTTTGCAGCTCTCATACGCAACCAATCTCTGTAAAATAGATTTCTAAAGAAAGAGAATTTCACAGAGAGTGACAAATTGCATTTTTATTATAAAAATGTGAAGGACTTGTTGAAAAACGCGTCTGAATATTGATTTCTAATGTAACCCGCAACACACGACAGCATTGTCAAACTCTATATAGTTAAATAACTCCTAAACGAAGTGTTATAGGGCTTTAAAACTTAAAATTTTGAGGCCAAAAGAAATGTTTCGCGCACCGTAATCTACAGGACAAGACATTTTTTGATATTCTATTACATTTTTGTTCGTCCGGCGCTCACCGATATTATCCATTTCCAACTATAATATTCGGCGCTGGAGGCAATCTTTGTCACGTTGTTTGTGACACATAGAAGGCTTATATTTCTCCATCTTATATGCTTCGTGTGTACCCCTTGGTTTGTGCCGACGGATGAGGTTTATTCGCGTAAACATTAACTCATGATTATGCAAATAAACCTAAATGCTCTTGCAGCAACAATTATTATAGTTGCTTGACACCGAAGATTTCTTTTTATGTGTATAGTACAACCGTTAATTTTTCGAACGTAAGTATTCCCATTTTTATTTCTCTGAAAAGTTTGTGATATAACCTACAGTTTGTGATATAACCTACAGTTTGTGATATAACCTACAGTAACCTACCGCACATGGTGCGGTATCGCATTAAATCTAACAGTCACTAAACGGTAATTTTATTCTTATTCAAAATCATTTTGTCCGTTTTTGTCGCTCAGACTTCAAATTTTAAACTTTGCTAATTTAAGTCAATATACATTCATGCTGTTCAAGAGGGAAAATATTTTTTTTGAAAACGTGAATTAAAAATTTATTTTGTTTATTTTTCTGGTGTGATTTAATTTAAAGACTAACATAAATCACTTAACAGGAATAATTGTTTTACCTAGTTTATTCGATCTCATTTCTTTGAAGGTGGGGGCACATCACTAAGATGAAGTCGCTGCAAGTTTTTATGCTGTAATGAAAAGTCACGAAAGGAGCTGCAGTGTACTATGCGATGACCGAGACTCAAAGAAGGAACCATCTCCACAAAATTGTCAGGGTGTTCTGAGTGCAAATCCAAAAGATAAGGGAGAAGGCTCAAGAAAATTTGAGAAGGGCATTGTCAGAGAGCTTAGAAACCAAATCAAACTATGATGGAAGCAGAGCTCTCATATCTTTTGATGATCTTCGTCAAAAAGAAGAAAGAAACAATATTGGCAAAGAATGCACGATTGTGTACAGTGAAGAGTGAAGACTGAGTCTTGTTAAGAATGGGTTCTGTTTTACCTGTGTCAGTATTTTCTTTATCAGCAGTGATTCGGTGAAATGTTCAAGCCACCGCATTCACTCATGATATTGAATTGAAAATGAATGGAAATAATACTTTCCTTAGAGTCATTAGTAATTTCAACAAGTAAATTTTTATTTTAGACAAGTTGAGTCATTTGCAAGAAAACTAAGAGGACTGTTGTCGTAGTATTCTCGTTTAGTACTTTAAATGGTCTTTTGAGCAGGTTAGTAAAAGATGAAGATGTTACATGCAAGCAAGTTAAATTTGTTATTAAACAGATTGATTTTTTAATCATTGAAAATAGGAGGAAACATGCTGCAGCTAATGATAGTCCAGATGCTGCTACTTCATCTCATGTTTTATTGCTTGTATTATATAAAATCCTCTCATATTATTTCAGTAGTAGGAGAAAGTAGGACACAATGAAACAGTGTACACAGTGAAACAATGACTATCGTTCGGAAATTTTACTGCTTTTCGTCAGGTCTAGTAGTGCAGGGGATTTGTCTTTGTTTGTTCTCCTTTTTTCTGTATTGACGAATTTTGGAGTTGCGCGTGTGTTTAGTGACGAGATAATTACGTATTTGGAAGACATATTTGAGTTACATTTTGCTTTCTGTTTGGGTCCTCATTACACAAACGATAATGTAAGTATAAAGAATTTTAAATGTAATATTTATTACAGGTACTATTAGGAATAATTCTACCATTTTTCGCATTTCTAAAACAACTAGTTTAAATCAGGCAACATGTTTTGATTTGAAGGTGCAGTGATACACAGTGAAACACACCCATGTGATACACATTGAAACACTGAATTTAAAATGAATAGTATTAATCCGTTTTATTTTTAATATGCTACTTTATATTTGAAAATGAATATTTAAGTGTTTATAAGTAATTGCTGCTTCAGGAACATCGAAGAGAAAGAAACTTAATTTCCACATAAAGGGGAGGCTCAGCAAAAAGAAAGACAGCATTGATGATTTAGAAAATGTAGAATGTAGTGGACATAATTCAAATGAAAAAATTGAGCTTTTTAAACTCAAAAGAGATCCTAAACCAGGTAAATTTGTTCTGGTGGAATTTTCGAATAATCTTTACTGCGTTGCAAAAGTGTTGGCATCAAAAGATTCAGACTATGACTACGAAGTGTCTTATCTACGACGGTATAAGAAGATGAGTGGATTTGTGTTGACGATGTAGCTTGTGAAAACATTAAAGACATTGCATCAATTTTAAATAAATAAATGTCTTTATTTGTGGCAAGGCTCAGGCCATTTAGCCTGCTCTTCCGCCTAACCACATTCAAAATTTTATTACATTAGTGCATACTAGAAGGTCATTCAATGAAAAAAAAGTACGCAATTTGAGTGAAAATTTTCTCACATAGAAGACAGGAATGAAAGCGAGGGAGGAAAGAGTTGGTGGAGGAGGAATGCTGTCACAGCATTTGTATGTTTAAAGTTATCAATTTCAAGTTAGGGATGTAATTTGATATTTGAGAATTGATCCCAAATATATAAAGTTAAACACTACGAGATTTTACTCAAAATTTAGAGAAATTATCTTTCTGTGACTAAGCAAGTTACATATTGAAGAGGATTTGATAGAGATTGTTTAAATCGGTGAAGTATTAATATGTACTTCTAATTGTTTCAAAGAGGTTTCAGTAGAAGCTATGATTGCGTACGTATTTCCGAAATACTCCTAAATGAAAACTAAAAAGGGAAGGAAATCTCGTCAGCATACAAGCGAAAACACATCAAGTCAAAAATTCAGGTCCTAAGAGAAACGGAGAACATTGAAAGATAATGGTGAAATGATTTTACGTGTATTTCATAACAGTAATAATAAGAAAATTGGCAATAATAAAAGAATGTATTATCAATCTAGTACCTCCTCCTCCAATTTTACCTCCTCCACTGCCCATGGCTACAAAAAGACTGGAGGATGCAAACAATTTCCAGTAAATCTTGAAGATGTTAATATTCAATAACTTTGTTTTCGTTTGTTTGTAATGTTTTTTATTATTATTTTGTATTTCATGCTCTGTTGCAGCTTGTACAATAAAAATATATGGATGAACAAATAATTGTTTCAGTGTGTGCCGTGTATTGAAACAGTTGCTGGGTTTTGGTTTTCCCCTCAGTGTTTAATTTTCCTTGGGCCAAAAATTAATTACATGTCAAAATGTTACTAAAAGAATATATTTTTAAATGGTACCTTAGTAAATATTTTAAAAAGTATATGAGGCAAGAAATTTCCAAAAATGTAATTTTTGTTTCACTGAGTCTCACCCTCCCCTATAGATGAGTTTTGCGCACACACAACCGATGTTCATTAATGAGGTTTCTAAAAGAGAACCTCACGGAGAGATGACGATTTGCACTTTGACTTTGAAAATACGAAGGATTTGTTGAAAGAATGAATCTAAATATTCATGTCAAATGCATCATGCAAAATTATTAAAATCTATTTAGTTTAATAACTCCTAGACGAAGCGTTCTAGCCCCTTAAAATCTGGAAGTTTCAAACCGAAGGCCACAAAGAGACGTTCCTCGCACCGTAATCTATGTGCTTCTTGGACATTCTATTGCAATTTGATGTTTCGGCGCTTCTCGATAGTATCACATCCGCTCAGTGAGGTGCAGAATCTGCAATTGTGTGTGAACTTGACATTCTAGGTGATTAAATTGCACGAGTAAATCTCTGAGTTTTGTAACAAAGTTAAATAATATTCCAAAGAGTAGGGTTATGCTTGCCCGATCCTGTATTTTTGCATGGACAACTATAAGTAGCTTTCTCGAGAGTTAAAATATTTTCTAATATTTTTGTGACTATCAAGGAAAGGAAAATGCTAGTTGTCAAGGAAGGTTGTTACTACTTCAAATGTTTTTAAGGAAGAATTGTTAATTGTTCCAAGAACATCTATAGTACTGAATAAACCGTTATTCAAAATCTGTTTCAAACATCAATTTCATTGTTCTTTATTTTTATTTTAAATTCTGAGTTTATTAGTAGTTACTTTTTTAAATTTCTTGAACAAATAAAACGTTTCTTTAACAACTTCTGCTCTTTATATGGAAAAGGTAAGATAGGGGAAACGGTAGAATTTAATATGCGAGAGTTCTCGCACGAGTACTCTAGTCTATTGCTATATTCGAGTAAAATATTGAAAGGATGTTGTCAGAGCTCTTTTGAGAAAATAACTGTGTAAAAATTGCCTGCATTCCACGAAAACTGCGCATATTTTGGAAATATTGTTTATCGCAGTATTTCAAAATCTGTTCCCAAAAACAGATTTCATTAAGAAAACATATCTCGACATACAATAAATTGTGATTGTAAGAAGAGGTCGAAAACCTTTCGAATATTTGCGATTTTCGAAAATTCAAAATTTAAAAGATAATTAGACCTGCGGCATTTTTAAGCTATTTTACGCTATCCGTGAAAAAGGTTAATACAAAAATGTGTTTGAAGTTTCATCAAAACGACCCCCTAAAATCAAAATATTTTATTTATCATTTTTTGAAAATCCATTTTTGAGAAAATCATCAAAACGGTTTAGGTTCTAGCGTTGACCATAAACAAAGAGAAATATATTATTCAGTCAATCAATTTTTCGACGATCAAGACACTTGAATGTGAATTCTGACTACACTACTTGTTAAAGGAAGTATATGTAATATAGGAACGAGATTTCTTCTTTGATATCAGAGCTCCAAAATATGAGATTTTCTGTAGAGAAGTCGCATTTGTTCTACAGCATTACATTGCTTTATTGTTACTACATACGCAGGAAAGCTATGTACGTGGGTGAAAAAATAAAAAAGAACAAAAGAACTTCAGGAACTATATAATTATAATAGGAGACCTACTACAACAGTAGCACTAATCCCGCTCACTAAAATAACTGCTATTCACTGAAAATTGATTAGCGAACCCATTAGCGCACTCCCAAGTATTAGAGTCAACTTGTGTGATTCAAATGCTCTTATACGGATGTGATCCAATTTCGACGGTCCAAATTCGGCAACTTTTTTCCTGTTGGAAGAAGAGGGTATTCCAATCCAGTTTTAACACAGAAGCTGGAACAAATTATATCAATTAAAGACATAAATGAAGAACCTGGTTGAGAGAAACATTTGGATTATAAATATATAAATAAAGCCTTTTGCCATCCACCATTCACCAAATAAGCAATGGCACTCTGCGGAGGTGGGTGGATGAATAATTAAATTGAAGGTGAAGAGAACTAAAGATTAGGAAAGAAATAAAACAAGTAATGAGGATGAAAACAAAGCATGCAAAAAGAAAACATATGAAGCTACAGAAAAATATCATGAAAAACAAAATATAACAAAATCAATAGTGAAAAAATCACATAAGACATCCTGGAAGAGTGTTGGATAAGGAGTTCTTTTAGACGCCACCTATAAAATGCTGAAACACCGAAACTAAGCGTGGGCAGCTCAATGTTCCATGCGCCTCGTAACGGGTACACGGGAGTCTCCTGAACCTCTCTGAAGCTGGCGAACGTGATGTATTCCCTTCACCGTAACTACGAGTTGAAACGTTCGCCTGCCTGATCTTTTCTTCGTTACACAGCTACAGAAACTGAGGCGATTTGAAAGGGAAGCTGCAACGCCACTTTTTTCTCGACCGGGAATCGAAATCTGGATGACGCCACGGGAAGATAGTAAGCTTCCTATGAGCCATTCTAGAGATACCTGGTTGGGAAATCCCTGCTAGTCGACGGTAGGTAGGCGCTCTATTTTATCTTCCAGTGGGGTAAGATCATCACCACCACCTCCTCCTCCTCCTCCCCCCTCCCGTGCGAAAATATGCACTACACTTACGGGATTAATTACCTAAGCCGTTGACGCGCCCGGAATCCCTAGAAAGCAATCAGTCTGATGCTGGCAAGCCACCCAAAGCGGGCCACAATGAAACACATATCAACATACATGTTTGCACACAGGTGCCGAAAATAAATTTGGCGCCCAATCTCAAATAGAAAGATTTATAATCTTTCTTTGGCATAAATTAGAGCTAAGAGTGTACATTTCAAACGTCTCGTGCCCGAAATAGTCTTAAGTTTCCTTAAATCTTGCGATCTCCAGTGCGGAAAAATTTATTCACAATCGATGTCTTGCTTTCGAAGCTCCATGGCGATACGTGATCCAGCCGTCTTGGCTCCGTGGCTCCTTGGAAGCTACGTGAACCAACTGTCTTGGCGCGGCAAAGCGCTATAAATATGGTATACATGCATGCACGAGGACGGAGTAAAGAAAGGTAATTGATTAATCCCAGGACAGGAGACAAAATATTTTCTTTAACAACTTAATTGAAAATCAAATTCTAACGCCAATGTGTGCTGACAGTCTTCATTTTTGGTTACTTCAGAATTCTCTCTTGGAAGATCCAGGAAGGCGGACTTGCAAAAGTCGTCCAAAGATTTTAGTTCTCCCACCCAACTTCAAAAAACAAAGCATTTCGACGCCTAAACAATTCAGACCTAAATAATAATTCATTAACTTCAAATAAATTACGTCCGTCATTTTCTGAAAATTTGACGGTCAGCTTGTTTCAGACTAAACCTAGCTAGCCACCTATCTAAATACAACAGAAAAACCAGAGAAACTGTTAACCAGTGAGTAAGAATGAATTACCAATTAATTAGTAACTTTTAAGATCATTTTAACAATTAATTGTTAATCAACAAATAATAAGTATCCAGAATTGCACAAAAAATATGAAAGACAAAATTTTTCATTTAATTCATTTAAATCTTACTCAGTAAACAAATACAAGGGTTGCTCAAACAAAATTACGGTGCTGATATAGACTACCAATTATTTACAAAATTAACAATAATTATGGACATAACATAACCGCACGAATTAGAACAAAAAAATACAGAAAAAACTAATCGGCGAAATACACGAATTTTTGTACAGCCGCTCTGCTTGGTGGCATGGCTAAGGGGCTGAACAGAGCGTACGAGAGCGAAGGCGGTGTACCCCTTTAAGGCCGAGAGGATTTCCAGCTTCTTTTGTTGCATTATTAATTTTAGCAATCAAAGAGCTGCTCACATCGATTATTCTAGAAGCATCATTCGGGACTTGGGAAAATAATGATTCACTTTAAAGATCGTGACATTCAATGATCTGGACCACTTTCTGGAAAATCTTCACTGGTCATTGTGCCCATCATGGGGAGTATTTTCAATAACTTTTCAGTTATTTTTCAAAATAAATCTACAACATTATTTACTCTCCAATCGGTGATTGAATTAATTAGTGCAGTTCACCGTTAAAATTTGACAGGAAAATCGTTAGGCTTCGTTGTTGATTTCGCATTTTTGAACTATATGTAACGCCGCCGACACTATGGCGATTTAATCTTGTTCGATTAAACTTCAATGTTTTTAAGCAACACAGGGCAGTGTATCAGTTTATAGGTTGTAAATGTCAAGTTTTTTTGTGACAACAGCAGGGTTTGTGTTTGACAACGTCTTCCTAAATTATTCTCAGTGAGCCACGTTTTCACCAGCATTGCATAAACGTAAATTTATCCTCAACAAGAATTTATGAAGTAACTGAATTTTATGCTTCAATATTTTAATGCTCTTTCAAACTTCGTGATAGTCGAAGCTAGTGAATTAACACACTTTAATTATTTGCTTTATAATTTATGGGTGGAATGTATTCCTGAAGGAACTTTCCTCAGTTTATTCAAGCGAAACTTTAAGGAAATAATGACAAAATGTTCCTCCAAAACGCATTCGTAAAGAAAATGGAGTTGAAGCAAAACTGCCTGAGAGAAAGGTCGCGCAAAATCATGGAACCAAAGAAGGACCAAACTACTACACCAAATTGGGTAAAGGTTGAGGGATACTTGTAATTTTGTTAAATTATTGTTCAGTGAATCAGGTATAAGCTTAGCTAAAAATATGAAAATGATTCAGCCATTACACAGTTTGAAAAAAGTAGGATTGTTTTATTAATTTTACCATAGTTGTATGGTTTTATAAGCACATTTTCGGAGGGATGGAATTTTCTGTGAGTTAGTAAAATAATCCTTTGTTATTGCTCTTTACTTCATTAAATATAATACATTCAGGTTTTAGACAATCAGAAGATGAAATATTCGAAATAGAATTTAACATCTTTTAGAAACCATTATTTTGTGTATGCTCGTAAGAGTAAACACTATTTGTTTGCTTTCCGAATACTCAAGTCGCGTAGTAATTCAATAGCCAAGGAGACGCGGCGCCCATTCCGCTTCCGGAAGCGGAAGTGGAAGCGGAAGGAGACTGGCAGCGGCGATCCGTCACTGTCCGTGAGGCGACGCTATGCAGCGCCACCTGCCTTCTCTCCGCCCTCGTCTGCTCACCCTGCTCGGCACGCAGCCGGTTTCCATTCACTGATCTGTGTGCACAGCGTTGCTCACATAAGATGTTTTCTTTTGAATATCTCAACTGTTGCAGAGACTGAGATGCACATACCACTAAAACGTATGCGAGGAAACACACTAGATGGTGTACTCGTATAATATTACACTATAGTCTTTCTTTATTCAAGACAAATCGACGAGATGGAGATATTAAAGATAGTATACAAAAACAAAAGTTCTGGTATTTGAGGGAAGAATAAGATCAAAATTCACAATACATAATAAAATTATACAAGTAACGAGTTGTTTTTTTATTTTCTGGGATACAGTATTCCATACCTTGAAGAAATAGATACCAAGAACAAAGTTGAAAATAATAATTTAATGAATGGAATAGTAAAAAGAACATTACGAAATACAGCCAGGAATGAAACATTAATTAAATTTTATATAGTTATGAGTTTACCAACGAAAATTGTATCTTCACAAAAAAGATAAGAGGTTGCGTAGTGCTGAAATGTTGTTCTTGCAATCAATTGCAGTATACACATTGATGAATAGGAAAAGAAGTCTTGTATCCGAATGGCACTTAACATATCTAGCTTGCAAAATAAAACGGAATAATATATGAATTCGTGGTATCAACATATCATGCGAGTGGATGAAGACAAGCTGTCCAGGCGAATGCTATCGTACATCCCCATAAGAAAAAGAAATCCCAGGCGCCCGTGGACGAGATGGCTAGAAAGACGGAACCAAGGAGGCGTAACAGTCGAAAGCCTTATTACTTGACGAGAAGAAAATGATAAGATATCAACACAACTGCATTTTTTTTTTAAATAGAACTCTATAGTTTTCTTTAGGGCATAAAATAAGCTGCAAGTGTGTGGTTTCGGAGCGGTTGGGCCGCGTGCTTGTGACTTCTCCGCGCCGGATTTGCACTGCAATCTTTTCGAAACCCACAAAGCCAACGCAACTAAATAGAATGGCCTTGTACTGCATTTCCTCGCCATCATGACAGAATATAACGAGCCGGCGAGGTCGTAAATTCTCTAAGTTTCTCAAAATATTGCTATGTAACGCAGGTTATTTTACATATGTATGGACTAGTTTCTTCACGCTCGTTATCATCAGGTTTAGGAAATATTCGAAGGAAATGTCGTTAAGTAAGTCGCCTTTAAAGGGAGTGAGTCACTTTTAGTGGGTCCCTTAATCTAAGAACCACACTACACTTATATAAATGGCTAGTCCTCCCTGCAATCACGTACGCAACCCCAATATGGGGCGTGCAGCCCCTTCAAAAATAAAACAAATCCAAACCCTACAAAATAAAGTCCTCCGTACGGCCTTAAATGCCCCATGGTACATTTGAAATCCCCGAATCCACAATGACCTAAAATTTCCTTCAGTCGCCCAGCACATTGCCCGCCTCTCCCAAAGATTATTTAACAAACTTCATAACCACCCTTTTCAACACAAATTTTCGCTAGGAAAAACCACTCTTCCTCACCTAAATAGCATACCATCGAGATTTCCCAAAGATAAATTCCGTCCCCCGTAAATCCAACTCTACCTCCACACCATAAACCCGATATCTCATCCATCTAACCATCACCCAGCAATAGTTTCTAAAATACCCACCTCGATTTCCCATTGAGGAGCCCAGTGGAGTCATCCTCCTTCTTAGTGTTACTATGTATTATAGTGTGCATATATATTGCAATTATTATAATCTGTTCTGTAAAGCGGCTAAGTACGCTGTACCAGAAAAAGATTTAATAAAAAATTTCAAGTGAGAAAAAACCACACCTCCGTGTTCTTCTCAATCAGATAAATGTTTCTTGTGTCAATTTGAAAAGAAACTTTTTGTTATGGCACAACAGTTTCTTGACAATAGACTTCGGTGTTTCCAGTTGACAATAATACCACCCTAATCTACAAAAGTACATTACATTGCGGTTAAAGAGAGAGAGTGTCCCACCCGCTATGGGCCACCCCCATTACTTCTAAACGGTTTCGATACTGAAATGCAGTTTTCGCTCATCACTACGGAATCTAGTGCACGTAATATGCTGTTGAGATTTTGTTTGAAATATTTTTAGTTTTCGAAATATTTAATCATTCTTGATTTTTTAAATCGAATTATATATTTTTTCATCAGTGATGGATGGATGATGAAAAGAGGAATACAATGATGTATCAGATGTTGCTATTTTGATTGTAATTTAAGTATAAAATTAGAGTTTTTGACATGTGACTTTAAATTGAACGGACAAAATTTCCTCTAACAGCCGTGGCAACTTACCGTTGGGGAAGGTGGCCTTCGCGGCGCCGAGACTATTGTGGGAAAACTATTACGTGTACACAACAATCACATGTCATGAAGTCTAATTTTACTCTCAAATTACTATAAAAGTACTAACATATGACACATCATTGTATTCTATTTATATGATCTATCCATTGCTCACAAGAAAAATATATAGTCCCATTTTAAAACAATCGAGAAATTTAATCAAAACCGATTAAATTTCTCGAAAAAGAAAAATATTATGAACAATATCGCTACACCATATTACTTGCCCCATGATTCCGCATTGTTGAGAGAAAACTACACTTCGATATTGTGAACCGTTTAGAAGTTATGGGGATGGTCCATAGTTGGAGGGACACTGTATAGGCTGCAACGAAATTGAAAAATTAATAAAAAACACTTTCTACGAGAATCTAAGCTCCGAAGAGGAAACGGTAAAGGAATTAATTAATATACTTATTATGAGTATTGCGTTGTTTCATTGGTAGACTGATGTTTCCGGGAATTCTGTAGTTTCTGCTTTCCTCTTTCAATTCGTATTCTGACATTACAAAATGCAAGTAGCGATGTGAGTGAATAAGTTGTATGTTCTGGCCACATCGAGTGAATGTGCGGAAAATGAGAGATTACGAATGTAACAGACGAAGATTCATAAAGTACTCAACCGTCACGATATACTAGTTTAATTAATTGCCTTTACTAAACGTCAATACATCAGTAATAAATTATTAAATATGCCTAGATCCATATGTGAATATCCAAAATGTGGGTGTTTAATCTACCATAATCAAGAGAGACATTGCGAAGATTTCTTGTTATATTTATAGTTTTAATTTTTTTAGGAAACTGGAAATCATTGATATTGTGCATTAAGTGCTTTTTCATGAAAGGATAATACAATTGATCCCAATTGTATGTAATGTGAGTTAATACAAAGTCTTTGGCCGACAATAAAAGAATCAAGACTATTTACTTGAAAACTGAACATTCAGAAAATATATTGGAAATTTTTGTAGTATTTTAGGCTTTAACATAAGGTACTATAATATAATGTGGTAATATTATACTTTTGTATGGAGAAACATTAACCTTTCTTTGAAAAAAGTGTAGTAGTTGTTTGTTTTCACATTAAATACAAACATTGATGCAAGAAAATTTAATTTTTTTCATATAAAGAGACAGCAATTGAATATATTTTTCGATGAATGAACATGTCTATTATAAATTATATCGATTTATTAATTCACCAAAATCTTAAAAAATATCAATAAAATTAAAATTTAAACGATGGAGTTCGAAGTCCTCGCTTTGGTAATGCACAGGGTTATATAGCTTGGTATTGCAAATGTTAAGTAGAACCAAAATACAGATTGTCAATACACTATTTTCAGTATAAGATCTCTGATATTCTCTTCATCCAAAATTGCATACACACCATATCTCATGACTTTTTTTTGACATGGTTCTTGGCATCTTACATTTTCAAAATGGAATTTCACAAACTCTCTAACACCGAGACTTAGAAAGCGGTATCCTCTATTTTTTTTCTCACACATTAAGTTGATATATCCGAAACCACTAAATCAAATGGAGGTGATCGATTGAATTTCCCTCATCGAATATTAAACAGTGGGATTTGTCTTGTCTGTCTGTCAGTGATGTGCTATGTATTTTGTGTTCTTCAAGTAACATCTAAAAAAGACAAGCGGCCCAACAATGTAGGGAATTTAAAATCAAGCTCTCAACAAACTACTAAAATGTTCTCTGGTATATAACTCAAGTGTGTCTCTCTTAAATACGTTAAAACTAGAGATATAAGGTTCAGCGGTTAGTTTTCCCACTCTTCACTGAATAATCATTAAATTTAAATAGAATAAATAAAAAATGTATATAATATTTTCTTCAATACATACCGTATTGGAGATTTCTGCGGCTGGAAATTATGACCTTCGAATTCACTATAATTTCTTATGTACCGTTATTTGATTTTTTCGCAGATACTTCTGAACTGTACAGGCATTTTGACAATAATGCGTTATTCTTATATTCCATGTCTCTAAAACTCATTCATTTACATGCTTTTCCGATTTGTTGCAACGACGGTCGCGAGCAAAATGTACTTTTCGCCTGAAGAAACTTAGAGCAGAGGCCGAAAGGAAAATCCGCAAAATAGTACGTTCGGAATAAAATCGCAAGTTCATCAGATTGCCAGCAATTTTCAATGGTAGAAAATTAGAGGGCGCGGGAAATCGTGCGCGGAGAAGATTACACGCCTCTCCGATGGCGCTCAATCCACGTGGTCGGTCGCTCGTCGTTCCTCAGGCGGCCTCAAATTTCGAGAACACCAGCGCCGGAATCCGAGCGACCCAGATTGTAATTTGCAGCGTACAACTAGTGGCCCTACGTTCATTTGAATCTCCGAAATCTCCGAAATCGAAATTGGAAAAAAATGAACTGCTCCTGTGCGAAATTCCTGCACTTTGAAAATTATTGTTTTAAGCGTGAAAATAGCTTCATACTGGAACCCAACTTGCACGGCCAAGCCCTGAAATGAATAGATCGTATGTGAAGGTTCAGAACAAAAGGTCACAAGTCCATCTCGTTAAAGTTTGATTTATTTCTATTGTTGAATCAAAAGAGTTATTTTGTCGATCCTCACTGAGACACATTTTGAAATTACCAAGTGTCATATTAAAAAAGCAAAGAAAATACGATATTTTCATGAATTTCAAGACATATGCACAAAGTTCCAGAATAATCGATCAATTTTACCAAGAAGGCTTATGTAGCTTTATTTTTCATCTCTCGCAAGTTGCTCTAAAATGACAGGGGTAAAAAAGAAATGTCACAAGACCTTTGGTGAAACAATTCGGAGAACAATGGATGGAAATAAAAGAGTTACAGTGGTTTAAAAATGTATTAAGAACTGAATAAATGAGTACTGAAACTTAACAAAATGCATGATTTGAAAATTATGATTGTTTATACCGTGTTACTTGTAAAGATATAAAGTAATTGTCAAAATAAAATGGAAAAATTAATAAAATGTTTTAAATAACTACCTCGTTTTTATACGATTGTGTAAAATTATTCCATTTTTTTCTTCAAATGCTACCAGTTCAATTATGTCCAATTTTGTCGCATCAAGCGGACATTTGTTCTGTGTGGTTTGATAAAAGGAACCTGTCCATTAAAATATTACTGTTTTCTAGACAACAATTTGGTATTTGATGAAACTGCGCAGAAAAACCCTCCTTTCACAATATTCACAGTCTGTAAAATTACTTTTTCATTCATTGCAAAGCGTCAATTTTACACAGTTTTCATTAATTCCTTGAAAAAAGAAAATCACGTGCATGCATCCTTTTGCTCTGAACTTCCACATAAAACCTCGCGGCACTGCGCCAAACTGCGAATTAAAGGTCACGGGGCTGTGCGTGGGTAAGCATACCAATATTACTGAACGATTCTTAACGAAGAGAAAGAATTGAGCCCGTGGGATTGAATTGCTCAGAATAACTAACAGCGAATTTTTTAATTTTATATTTATATTTTATGTATTTCGAGGATCTCCAGGTTCTTGTTTGCGATATGGAATAGGAGTACCCACAAGAATTAAACCTATAAAAATGGTTTAAAAATTCAAAATGACTTATTCTGTAAATTAGTGCCTAAAAAACCTAACTAGGATCTTTACTTCAAAAATCGCGTTTAAAGGCCCAAGACACACCATATATGAGTTATGTCCGGTAGGACAGAGTAACGCAACGGACGCATGTGCGCCTCGTTGCAGTGCAGTCTCCTCTTTGAATCACGTGACTTATGATTAGTCATAAATATACAAAATAATAATGATATTCAAGTGAGCGGTTTCTTACAAGAACCAAGTAAGTCCTAAAACCCATTTTTTTGAGATATTTCACTAAGTATTTTCCTACAACAGACGCTATTTGCTGAAACATTTCATATTGGCATGTACCAAACACATTATAAGATATAAAACTTGGAAAAAACATAAATGTATCACAATGCACGTTTAAGGTATAAAGTGGTTTGTTTCTCCTGAAAAATCTCGAATTTGGACTAGATTGGGTCTTGTAAAAAAAATTCAAATAAATTTTCATCACTCACACAAAATCGTCACTTGCTTCTGTTATCTTCCTGTTTTTATAACATCTTTGGTGTATTTTTTTGTATATATTGAGACCCGCGTTTCTTTCCATACTCTTAATTTTATTTGTACTTTATTTAACAATAACAATACTTTTTTCGCAGGCCCCGGTCTGACTCATTACTTATTATTGTTTAACAATTACACAGGTCTATGACCAAAAACTTTTTGTGTGTTCACCTAATTCTTATTATTTTAAGTGTGCTGATTCCAAAAATAACAATAAAAATGCCGTATCACCTACCATTTGTTTACATTTTAACATTTTATCTGTACAAATGCTGCTCTGAGTATCTAGATATGTATGAGATGCAGGAAGTTATAAATTTCCAAATTTACTATGTGAATGGGATAGTAGAGCACGAGATTAGCATTAGTCTAGAAAGAATTGGCCTGTGACAAAATCTTTAAACCGAAAAAGAACATTCTACGGAAACATATGGTGGATCAAAACAAGATTCTCCTGCCTCCATTGCACATAAAATTAGGTCTCATGAAACAATTGCTTTAACTAAAGATGAGTAGTGTTTCAATTACCTTTGTGAAAAGTTTACGCAATTTGTCTTCTGCAAAATTATTAAAAGAGGGTATATTCATTGAGACTGATATTAGAAAAGTGATGATTGATCCTCAATTTGAACTACATATGACAGAAAATGAAAATGAAGCGTAGAGTGCTTTTAATCACGTTAATAAGTTCCTAGCCAACAAAAGTTGCCAATATGCTGAAAAATTTGAAGAAATTGAGATGTTTAATGAGCCTCAAGGTTTACTTTTTAAACAGTCATTTACAATTCTTTCTGGACGATTTACGTGATGTAAGTGAAGAACAAGGTGAGTGTTTTCATTAAGATCTGAAAGTAATGAAAAAATGTTATCAGGGACGCTGGAACACCAATATGATGGGAGATTACTGTTGGTCACTACACCGAGAGTCAGCAAACGGCGTAGAGGAGAAAGAGCTATTTCAGGGGCTTTAAAGAAAAGAGACAAAGAACATATACGTCAATGGACACGTAAAGACTTTGTAGAATGTAATGTTAAGAATACAAAGCCATCTTCTACGTTTAAATAAAGTTCTGTTTGTATTTTAGAGTAGATTTATTTTTCACTTTATTAGCATATATAACATATTTTCCCATATCTTAATAGATCGAAGTCTGACCAAACTGTGGGTGATGGGAAGAAATAAAGTTCAGAGGCGGATACAGCACTAAAAAAACTATAAAAATCAGCTATTAAGATTTAAAAGGTTTTGTGAAAGTCTTTTTTTGTTGGCATGTGTTATCATTGCTCCATTTAAGTTTCGGAGTGGAAATCGCTCATTGCTCTAAGAAAATTGATAATACGAAGGTCGACAGAATAACCCATTTCAAGTTGAAAATTAACGTAAATTCTCGTCGAATTTGATCTTCTTGAACAAAAACACTTTAATTGTTAGGAAATATAATTTGCCTTTACATTTTCAAATACTACCCATTGTGGCAGCTCCACTGTTGCCATTACGAATAAAACCCAAATAATCACTATAACAATACGATATAGTTATAACTTTAATTTCATATTTACAACACATTTACACAAGAAGTTGTATGTGTGTGTACACACGAGTTAACGATTCATCCGATATCTGTTACTTTACTCATTGCCATGCTACCTCTGTTTCTCTCTTATATTAATACCTCTGAAATTTAATTGGACACAACTTCGTCATCCTACATTAACTATATTTAATGGCGATCCCTTTGGTTCCCCACTGCACTCTTAACCAGTGAAATAGCTATCAGAGACAATTCAAAATCTATGATATTCATGCCATCTTTGCTTCGCTTGAGTTCAAAATTTGAATTTTTACGGGAGCTCGTAAGTGCACTAATTCCTATCTGGGCTAAAAGGCGAAAACCAAAAAAAAGACAAAAGTTACCGACACAGGTTAGGTTAGGTTAGGTTAGGTTAGGATTAATGCCAACAATTATATTTAGGCTAGTCTCTGAGTTTGAAGAGAACATGGTCGGAAATACATTTTTCCTTGGTTTCAGAAGTTGTTTGGAGCAGTTAAAATGGCAAACATATTAAATTTCTGCAAATCTACGTGTTAACGGGGTCCATGGAGCAAGCAGAAAGTCCAATTCTGGGGGTTTTCTCTTTTATTTGGATCACGACGAAAACGTTATTTCAAATGAAAATAGAAATTGGCAAATGTTCCTACAAAATCATTGGTATTATTTTTTTTCTATTAGACTTGTTTCATAGAAACGCGGTAATAAAAAGATTATTTTTTAAAAACTTTTGCCCCATTTTCTCTTTTCAGTAAATAATCCCTTCAGTCGCCACGGCACTAAATTTTATAGCAATATCACTGTATTCAATATATGTATATATAAATAAAAAGGAATATGCATGTTTCTGTTGCAAAGAGACGTTAAACCTACTCACACAGAATTTTTCATTTTGTTCTTATTAGTATTGGGAGTATTTAAAGAGGAATTTGAATTAAATCGGATATGTGAGGGCATTATTGATGATGACTCGCATTTATGATGACTCAAGCGTCCCTGAACAGAAGCGCCAGGCAACCCGCCGCATTGTTAAGTATTAAGCGCGTGATTGGATGCATAAACTGCCCCTGCGATTGTGAAATATCGGCCGGAATTTTAACACTCGATATTATATGAAAGTTATCTAGGACAAGTAAATCAAATTTTTCCAAGACAGTGTCATAGAGAACGCATGCCCAAACTTAAGGCAGAACATTGTGACAACAGAATTCTTGACAACAACGTCCAAACAAGGACGCAGAACAAACCCATTCTCGCGAGAAAGTATTTCATCCAGTAGAAGGTTTACAGAGCGTAGTATAAAACTTGACAAACACATGTAGCATGTGAAGTGTAATACACTGCAATAGTAAAGCATTGCCGGGTCCACTAATTTTCACTTACCCGTACACGTATATACGGTTTATATATATATAAACATATATACGTATATGTATATATATATATGTATATATATATATATATATATATATATATATATATATAGTGTAGGGAAAGTTATGTAATGCTGCGCGAAAAGACGGATTTTCAGCAGAAAAAATTCATTGGTGGGCCCTAATAACGAAAAAGTGGATAACTCCAGTTGCTAAATTAAGAAAAAAATTCCCTAACATGTGGTGTAACCAGAATCCCTGTTTTGTGGGTCTTTGATACCGAAAAAATTAATGGAAAGCAAAACGTCTGTCTGTCTGTGAAAACTCTAGCGACGATCGACCTGACTGATCTCGTGGCCCCTTGAATTTGAAAACATATCTTAATTTTGGGGAGT
Source organism: Acheta domesticus (assembly GCA_031308135.1). Classification (NCBI taxonomy): domain Eukaryota; kingdom Metazoa; phylum Arthropoda; class Insecta; order Orthoptera; family Gryllidae; genus Acheta; species Acheta domesticus. Next base: position 183,825,960 of record JAHLJT010004567.1, read on the forward strand.
ACTTTACATGAAGGTCCTGGGATATTTTCAAAATTTTCAAACAAATGACGCCAACAATTTTGATTAAATTTTGTTGTTAGGTTAGTCTTAAGATCGTTTAAGAGAATGGCTGAAGTATCATGTCGGTTAAAAAGTCTGATTTTTTGAAAATTGAAAAAACTCAAATTTTTCGGCGTCTTCCTACAACTAAAAAATTGAAGATAGATTTTTACTTCAAATGAAATTTGTTCTCCAAAATTAGTTCTTTCTTTAAGGTCCTGTACATTTTTTGATAATTTTAGTAGATTTTCGTGCAATATATTGGAATTGCGTGCAATGCGTGCAATTCTAAAAAATTACAAAAACAAAATTTTCTCCAAAACGGCTCAAGATTTTTTCTTTAAATTTTTGATAAGCATATGGCCTGATGTACTTTATAAGATGACAGAAACGCCTTATTGCTCTATTCTTTGGTTTCTTCAAAAATTACAAAAATGTAATTTTTTACTTACATCGGTAATATTTACATTAGTGGTGATTCGTTCTCATTATTATATTTACGAGTACATGTGCTTTAAATAATGTCATACAATGTTTCTCGAGAACTCAACCGTTTTCTGCGAAAACTAGCTCAAAGTTACACATTTTCAGAAACGCTCACACGCCCTTTTCTCAAAACAAAATCCAACTTTTTTCTTGAAACGTTTGGAACGGATAGTGCTAATTGCTTTTTTAATATGAGGTAAAGTTCATTTTGGGGTATTTTTTCGTTTTTTTTAAATTACACAAATGTAATATTTTTGAAAGATCTGACACACCGTTAATATGCACATTTACAGCAAGCTGTAAACACTATTATATTTGGAGTTGATGTTCTTCAAATGACTTCTAATGATGTTTTTTGAAAAACTATCAAATATTTTCTGTGAAAAAGAGCTACAAAGTTTGCACTTACAGTACCGCTTAAACGCTATTTTCTTAAAGAGGCTACAAATTTTTCAAATAAATTGCCAGGAGGTTTCACTGTCAGGAAATGTTCGTTAAATAATATTTCCGTTCTACCATTTAGAAATCGAAAAATTTAAAAATGTCACAAAAATGTACTTTTGGGCGGCGACAGATGCAAACTGGTTTCACGATGAAATTTGGAAGTAAACTGTGCTGTAGTGAACAAAAATATTAATTTATATTAAGCGATGGTGATAAATAAGCTTCGGATTTTTGTTTATTTGCCTATTTTTTGCCCTTCAATGGAATTTCGTATTAAGAAACTCATGCAAAATCGTTGGTGGTAGTCAAGTAACTTTTTACTTTAAAATTTTTAAACAATTTTTTACTAAAAAACCAGCTCCAATTTTTTTCGTAAATTTTTCTCCTTGTATGTAGCACAGTATAAAATATGGCGCTGGTTTCATTTGTGGCAAACACTCTGCATTTTCGAAAATTGCAAAAAGTTAACATTGCAAAAGTGCAATATTGAATAGAGATATTTCTGTCTTAAATGACATCTGTTTTAAAAAATCAGATATTTAAAAGAGGTATAAATGTATAAATATTAATGTAAAAATGTATTAAATATATAAATATAGTGTACAAATGTTTTTAAAAAATGAGTGATTTTTGCGGAATTTCTGCTTGAAATTAATGGTAGTTATAAAAAGAATTTATAAATCCACTACAAAGTTGTTCTTCAATTTTTTCTCACGGATAGAACAAGAGAGATTTAAAAGAATGGCGCAGGTCTCATTTTCGTTGAAGTCTCTGAATGTTTGAAATTGCCAATATTTTTTAGGTATAATGCGAGAAAGTAGGTGTTGATGCAACACCATTAGTTAGAATTTGCGTTATACATGGGAATTGAAACAAATCATGCAATATTTTCAATTATGATTAAATTAAATATGAGAAAAAGGATCCGACTATGAAGCATTAGAATGTCAGCTTGCATTTAATGAAAAAAAAGATAGCTACTGCGATTCAGCCTTTTTTTTCGAATTGTCCGACAAAGTAAGAAGATATTTCAACGAGGATTTGTCAGAACAATGAAGAAAGCAAACTTTCCATGAAGGTATCTATATTATGTATACTTCAGAAACTTTTCTATACAAGTACATAAATGAGCAAAGAAAAAAGTATTTTATATATTTAATAGGCATTTTAAATGCCAATTTTACTCTTTTAAATGTCTATTTTACAGTTCTGAATGCATATTTTACAATTTTAAGTGCCTATTTTGCCTGCACATTTCTACAGTTCTTCCTGCCTATAAACTCACAGCTTAGTGATAAATAATAAATAATAAATCTAATAATTTCTATGTAATTAGTTCTTGTTTTAATGTCAATGTTGCCAAGTTGAAATGTTGCTATTTCGCCAATAAGATGTAATCCCCCTGTCTAGATAATGAAAGAACAAAGTAAACTTAACAAAACGTTTTTTATAAATCACTACATTTATTTAATATATTAATCGCGTCGAATTCTATTCGCTTACAGTGGTGTACTAGAGTTATTCGATTTGACAACCTTAGGACTGTGCAAGTTGGCCATATTGAAATTTCCCCAGTGCATTGGTATAGATTCGAGAAGAGTGATTTTGAATATGAGAATCACCGCCGGCCGTAAGAATGGAAGGTATGTACCTAGTTTTCTTAATGAAATATGCTCATCAAAAACATCTTCAAATAAGGTCATGTTGAAGTTTTCCAAAATACGCGTATTTGTGGAGTTATTGGGCGTCAAAATTAGTCACCCAAAGTGATTCTTTATATTTAGGGCGATTATAAAGCAAATAGGATTTGACGAGATTAATACATCGAACAAAACTAGTATTTTATAATACTTTATAGAAAACGTTTGTTAAATTTACAATTTACAATTTGTATTCTCAATGTATGATGTATTTCTATCAAGCAATCCGCAAAGCTTTATTGAAATTTGCGCTACTATGCCGCAAGGGATATTAGAAAACTACATTGTTGGTGAGCTGCGAGATGGTGGCAAGATAAATATGTTTAATTTAGTAGAGTTTGTGTTTACAAATAAGTCTTTTAGATATTATTCAAAACCTATTTGATAATCATTAATTTTGTCCGTGTTGCGAGGAATGGAACACATATTCACTGAACGAAAGGTCATTTATCTATCCATAGGTCCATTTCAAGCGGCAAATTAAGAATATGTCAAAAAATGTACTTTGGGCGGCGATAGATGGCAGTTGGCAAGAGTATGTGGTATGCCCGAATATCTAGCCGAGACCAAAGGAAATAGAAAACTAATACGGGAAAGTCTGTGTTATTGTCATGTAGCACCGCCAGCTTATAAAGTATATTCGCTCTTAAATGAACGGCATATCAAGTCTTTTACGGATGTATTTTCATTAGGGTTACTTTACATTTATGTTCCTTAACACGTCCTTGCGATAGATGCATTTTCTCATTAAATCAGTTCAGCCTTTTGGAAGTTGCTTATTTATCGACGGAGCGGTTAGTCGACAAAGGCGCAACGCTTCAGAAATAAGTTAGTTCAAAGAGCAATTTCATAGTGACATTATTGCCGAAACAAAATTACATTTTCCAGTTTACATAGACTTCTAGGAACATTTAGTTTGTAACGTTGGAGAACACAAATTTCTGAACAAAAATAGACGAGCGGAGTGAATATTAAAATGAAAATTTTTAAAAATTATCATTTCTTTCAGGTGATATTTGTTTTCTGGTTAATATTTGTTCAAATGTTTCGATCGTACTAGTTCAACAAAACAAGAATCGGAAAAAGTACCGTCAAATGTAATTTCGGTTCTTACGTCGCCAGTCAGGTTTAATTGTTTAATTTAGTATCTGATGAAGTAATTAATTTTGATACCACTATAGTCTACCCTGCAAATGTCTCTAGCTACATAAATGTTTTACAAATATTTCTGTACTCTAATAGGCACTTCAGTTTAAAGAAAGAATCTACTTCAATTTAATTATGACAATTGATTATTACCTCCATTTTCATACTGGCAAAAACTTACCACTTGATCAAAACTACCCCGTTTGACGATATTTCACATTACAATTTACATTCACCGCAATAGGTCAATTTAATTAAGTCTTCTTTGAAATTATCTCGGCAAAAACAAGGAGACATGTTTCATTTGTGTTCACATGCAATTTTTATGCATTTAACTCAAACATATTACATTTATTTTTACAGATCAAAACCGTAATGGATACAATAACGTAAGGCAATAATATAATTGAAAAAATACCGATTTACTAAACATACGGTATTTTATGCACTACAGAGCTATATCTCTTGCATCTTCTCGTATCTTCGCGAGATAAATTTTCCCCACTCCTAAAAACATATTTTTTACTTTGCTATATCATAAATCGTTATTACATCAAGACCATACTTTACCACAACTAAATCAAGGGCAATATTTCAATTATTAAGCTGTGAAATCAATATTTGATGTAGGCTCCTCATCGTAATAGTTTATTTTCGCATAAAGCTTTTCGGCCGCATTGCGGCCATCTTCAGTGCTACAAAATAATGATAATAATAATAATAATAATAATAATAATATATCTAAATTACAAAAAATTTAAAACTTTTAAAGAATTAAAACTTTCAAGAATTGGATTTTAAAGAGATGTAAAATGTGAAATGGACATATAGATTTTTTAAAAATGACAAATGAAAATTAAATAAAATAAATGGAATCTATTACAAATAATATTATGAAGCAAACTGGAGTGAAATAAAAGTATAATATAAAATGTGTAGATGGAAACATAATTTTGAATACAAATGTACATTTTGAAAAGAGGTGAAAATAGAAAATGAATAAATATGTAACTAAATAAATAAATGAATTAATAAATTTAGGTGAGCAAACTGACATACCTCTTAGAGGCGGCTGTGGGCCTCAGTCCAGACAGACAGCGAAGGACGAAGGCATTGTACGCTATTTAAAGGAAACGAGGCCCACAGCCGCCTCTAAGAGGTATGTCAGTTTGCTCACCTAAATTTATTAATTCATTTATTTATTTAGTTACATATTTATTCATTTTCTATTTTCACCTCTTTTCAAAATGTACATTTGTATTCAAAATTATGTTTCCATCTACACATTTTATATTATACTTTTATTTCACTCCAGTTTGCTTCATAATATTATTTGTAATAGATTCCATTTATTTTATTTAATTTTCATTTGTCATTTTTAAAAAATCTATATGTCCATTTCACATTTTACATCTCTTTAAAATCCAATTCTTGAAAGTTTTTAATTCTTTAAAAGTTTTAAATTTTTTGTAATTTAGATATATTATTATTATTATTATTATCATTATTTTGTAGCACTGAAGATGGCCGCAATGCGACCGAAAAAGCTTTATGCGAAAATAAACTATTACGATGAGGAGCCTACATCAAATATTGATTTCATTGATAGCATCGTAATGCCACACCATTTCCTACTATTAAGCTGTGAGTTTTTGCCAATTTTATTCCTTTAACTGCAGGTGCAATCTTTTGGGATACATGTCTACTTTGAGATATTATACGTGAATTATACAATGCCTTTAAATGCCTATTTAATATAAATGCCACTATTTTGTTTGTATTAAATAATACGCTTGTATAAGTATAATAATATATTAGTCGTAATTTAATTAAAAAGTATATACTACTCATAAATCTGAACTTGTCTCCAATTTGGTTCGTTGACAAATTGAACGAATATCGACAATTCTATGTAAACATGATGCAACTAAATTGCAACATTGAAACAAAGATACAATCTCTGCATTGTGTGTATACGTTTTACCTCAGACGGCACGTATTTCGAAAGCCTTGTTATATCAGTGAGGGTAGTAATGTTGTTTGTATTCTACGCGCACGTTTTCTTGAGACCTGGAATACCTAATCCCCCTCCTTGACTAACATGTGTTGAATTAAGAATAAATGATAGAACATTAATGACAAAATCTAATTACTAAAAATGTTTGCTCCCGTATAATAAAAACTATTTTGCAAATAACATAGAGCTACTGATTTGATATAATAGTCTTGTCGTTAAAATAACCAACCTCCAATTCCTCTCGCATCTAGCAAAATAAGGGCTCACGAAAACTTGTGAGGGCAATACTCGTTTAGCATGTTCAGAAGCAATTCGTTTAGAGTTGTCTGAGGGTCTATTTAATCTCGCTTTTATATTTTTGTAAGAATGAAGGACTTATGACCGCTTCAAGAACATCCTTCGGACACCAGGCAGGGGATATCAATTTCCTTCCGAGAATTTGAAGCAAAGTTCCAGTTATCTCTAGTCATAATCACACATAAACCCTTATGTCATTTTGATTAACGATATTCCAGTTGTTCAATCCTTTTCTTATTGAATTGTTAGTTGAAAATAATTTGTTTGCGTCTTATTAAATATCTGTATTAGAACTTTATGCGCCTATTCAATGCCTAATTTTACGTGACCACGTTGCCTACTTGTTTAATTGTACATAGTCCCTAAAAGTTCTCGTTTAACAATTAAATTAAATTAAAACGAGTATTAGAAAAAGCAATCCTTCAAAAATAAATTTAGGAACACTTAATGGTATACATTATTCATTACTTTAAGAAAGAATGTAGCGGCTTAAGTGACGAAAGCCATCAATATGACACTGCAGTGTCTCTGATCAGGATGTCCTACGGTTTCAAGTCCTGACAGTAACAGGAGTTTTGAGACCGGCTAGATAGCTACGTTCAAATCCAGCCACTGTCCAAAGGACAATTTTAGCTGCCGGCTGCTCTGGTCGGTAACGAAAATCTCCGGAAAGCACTAGGAGAGGGGCAGAGGGACCTTGATCCCTCTAAAAATTCTGAAATAAGCTCGTAGCCTTACCTAATAAAACATTTTATTTTCGTAACCATGTGAAATTTACTATAAAAATTACGAATAGAATCTATAGGTACATTTTAAACTTTAATGTAATTATGACAAATGGATGACTATAGTGTATCACTCTTCTGTTTCAGTACTGAGATCTTTGAATATTATTTCAGTATTGTATGAAGATATAAAATACACAAAAGTTTGATATTTTTACTTAATTGTAAAAATTAAAACGTGTAGTGCTGTAGGTATTCACTTGTTGACTCTACTTTTCAATAATTAAAATTAATTTATATATTTAAGATAGGTGGCCAACAGGGACTCGATTAAACACAATTAAACACAAACCCCTAAAAAGGCGTCAAAAATACAAAATCAGCCAAAAACGTCTGAAACTGCCAAAAATGTTTGAAACTACACCGAAAAAATGCACACATGTCGAAATCAATACCTTATACAATAGCCTAAAACTACATTTCAAAAATAAATAGGCTGAGAATTGTTGTAAACGTTTATGTGTAAATAAAAATGGTTAAAGGACAAGGGAGCTCGGAATTGTATCTGGCTCTCTGCTCATTTTGAGCTACACACGTCTATGACTAAATGTATCTCGCGTGAGGAGGGGGGCGAAGTAATGAGTGAAACAAAGCACTTGAAATTTTATTTCCTCGGACACTTGATATAGAGACTCCCAAGTGAAGTGTCAGAGCCGGAGTGACGTAGGTTGCCCAGAGTCCCTTGACCTAGGTCAGGAGCAGAGGGGGCTGAAAGCGCCCGAGGGGGGGGGAGCGTGGGGGATGTGAGCAGAGGGGTGATGGACGTGCGAGGACGAAAAGTTGGGTGTCGATATTCGTGAAGAGTTCGGTGTCGGACATCGATATCGGTGTTTTCAAAACATCGATGCTTTTTATAAAACCAGCAATGTATTTAACATCGATTTTTGAAGCAATGTTTTAACATCTATGATTTATGTTTGATGTTTTTACGTGGTCGATTTTTATTAAGTGAAAAACGTCCATTATAAAATCGTATGATAATTTTTATGTATCCTTAAACCTATTATTCTTTAGACTAAGGATGAAAATTACATAAAACCGAGCTTACGTCAATAAAGAATTGTATATTATTTTTGAATTATCGAATCACATAATCAAATTTTCTTAATTGTTCTGTTGATTGTTTGCTCTTGTTTTGTCAGTCGATTCTTTGACCTTGTTTTGTGCAGAAACCTCGATATTTCGTTGGCGATGGTGCATCCCTAATCCAAATTTATTCGGCGAGTATTGAGCAACCGCTCGTCGAATGCCGTCCAAGTGTGAATGGGTTGCTTGCTATTTGCCATTCGGGGCTCGCCCTACACACCGCGTGTCGGTCTTTTGGACACATCAAAGGAAGAGAGCATTCACCATACAGGGATTGTTCGGGATTGAGAGAGCAGTAGCTCGCTGTTCTGCAAATGACAAATGTGTGGAGACACCTTCAGAGCAGGGGCATGGTGAGGTTGCGGGGCAGCGAAAAGAGGAATAAGTCGAGAGAAGGGTAGGCGGAGACCGCGAGGCGACACGAGAGGAGGCAGAAATGTCGAGAAGTGGGGGGTGAATGAGGCCGTATTTGGGTGAAGCGAGCAGAGAAAGAGCGATTGGAAACAAGGCGAGTAGGGGGCAGGGTGTGAGGGGACCGGGCCAGTAAGGAGAGGGCCAACGAGGACACTGCAAGAAGGGACACGACGAGTATGGTTAATGCGAATAGGGACAGTGCGAGTAGAGATCGTGCGAGTAGGGACAGTGAAAGTAGAGACGTTGAGTAGGGGCAGTGCTGGTAGGGACAGTGCGAGTAGAGACCGTGCGAGTAGGGACAGAGAAAAAGTAGAGACAGGTTGAATAGGGGCAGTGCTAGTAAGAACAGTGCGAGGAGAGACCGTGCGAGTAGGGGCAGAGAAAGTTGAGTCTCTTCAGTAGGGGGCAGAGCTAGTAAGGACAGTGCGAGTAGGGACAAGGACGAGCGGGGAGAGGGCGAGTGGCTAAGGGCGAGCGGGGAACTGCAGCGCGGGACGGGCCTAGGGTGGAGCAGAACTGAGTGGGGCAGGTGCGGAGCGGGAAACGGCATCAGGCGGGCAGTGGGCATGGAGGAGAGGCGTGAACAGGGTGGAAAGAGGAAGGGGGGGTGGCCGATGACTAATCGAGCGGTGTTGCCGACGGCCGGCGCTTCGCATCGCATTGCGCGCGACGCACAGCGCCCGCGCTGTGCGGGCGAGAGGGAGGGGAAGTCCCGGGAGAACCGCATGAATTACTCCGAGCCGCCGGAGCGTCGTTCGCGCCGCGCGGTTCATTTGTCAAATGTGTCCGCACGTCACGCGATACTCGTTCGGCTGCTCTCGCCCGAAGACGGCCCCGCCCACTTGCTGGGCCCGGCGCTCGGCGCACTTCTTCAGAAAATCACAAACACGTTCATCCTGAGTCATTTCGGCTTCAAAATGCATCTTTAGGAGTGTAATGATATGTCTTCGTGGTTTCAGGCGAGATCTCGTGGTAATTCATTATTACAGATGAATGGCTAGAGGTAATCACACTCCAATGTACAAAGTTTATATGGTGGGTATAACATATATAAATCCAAACAAGTTCTGGTGTCAATTCTCAGTGGTATAAAACTCAGTGGTATAATATAAGTGATCCTCAGTGGTATAAAACTAGCAACATTATTATTCATATACCCTGGTCAAAGAAGTGTGCACAAATTGAGGTTAATGTTATTTTAAATTCATCTTATTAAAAAAATTAAAAGTAGTCTTATACACAGAGGATGGAAAAATTGATTTCGAAACTAGTTTGGTTTAATATGTATTAAAACACCATATAAACTTCGTACATAATGGTCTGATTACCTCTAATTCATCTGTAGTAGTATAGATAATTCATCTACTAGTAAAGAGATGTGGTCCAATCATATATTTTCAGCCTACTTCATAGTTCGATAATATATTCGATAATACTCAAACACGTAACAATCACATCGGCAACTAAGCTCAACTGAAGTTGTTTTAGAATGAACTGCAATTTTTACATTCTCTCGTACTATTTACTTAGCATAGATGATTTTAAAGCTGTGGAGGAAATGCGATTTTTCGACTGAAAAACTCATTTGTGAACGAAACATGTAACGAAACAGTTGTTCATATAGAAAGTGAATTACTTCTTCTAACACTATGTAGTAAGAATGCACGTTTGGTGCATTTTTGGTACCGAAAAATTGGTTTTCGTCAAAATGTCCGTCCGACCGCCTGTGAACAACTGTTAAACTGCAGAAACGATTTTCCTTGAAACTATCATTTCAAGATCGATATAAATGATGTCGCAAACAAGTGAATTTGACATGAATAGTTTGATTTTGGAGTGTAATTTACACTTAACCTTAATAATATTTTCAAAATTTTCTCAAAAAAATTTTCCTTAGATTTTCTATTCTAGAAAGATGTATATTCTAGAAAGAATAGAGCGAAATATGTGTAAAGCAGTAGCGAAAGTCGTATTTTCATTGAATTTTGATTTTGGGAAAATTGCAGAAGTTATTTTTTTAGCGTCTTTCAGGAATATTTTCTTACATTTTCTCACAATACTAGGCATAGGTGCCAACGTATCGGGCGCCATTTTGCAACCTTCCTCAGGACAAAATGTTAGAGGAAGGTCGTAGAATGGCGGCCGAGACGACTCCCGGACAGCCAAGTAGCTACTGACTCCGCTCGCAGAACTTACGCTCTTTCAACATCAAAGTATTTTTTCTTAATGAAATATATTGTTTAAAAACATCTTAAAATAAGATCGTGTACAATTCTTCGAAAAACTGAGATTTTTTTGTGAAACAAAGGCAATTTTTAATTATCTCCAAAACGGCTTCAAATTTTTATTTTTATTTTTTCTCGCGTGTAGAAAACAATGGTAAAGAAACTGATGCTGGTTCCATTTTCGCCGAACTCTCTGTATTTTTGTAAATTTCAAATAAATTATATTGCAATATTATAGTGAAATATAGAAGATATTTTTTTATTAAATGATATTTGTCTAAAAAACAGATTTTTAAAAAATTGTCAGGCTCAAATGTTGAATTTATACTGATACTTTTGATTTGAGAAAATCAATTTCGTATAAACGTTTCTATTGTGTTCCAGGTATGATAATTAAATTACAAAAGGCGACAGATTAATATGATTCCTTAATGCGATATTAAGTGACCTTCAGTTCTAGGTGTTTAATAAAAACACTTCTTTTTACTTTAAAAAGGTTTGATCGCTGATTAAGTATTTGAAAATAAAAAGCTCACTTCAAAGTTATCAAGGCAAGCATGTGAGAAATTATCTTCTCTTTTCTGTATAAGGTGCAGCAAATGGTGTAACATATGAAGCACAAAAACACGAAAATAAAAGGCAAGATAAAAGGAAATTTTTGGGAATCATTCTGCATTCATAACGGTAAATAGATCAGAAATTTAAATTTTGTAAGACCACTTCACTAAATTAACATTACATTACAAAGATATACGTTGTTAAGAAACTTTGTGTTTTACATGCGATTCTCAGTGTTCTTTAGTATTCCTCAGAGCAGAAGAAGATAATTGTAATGATAGTGCTACAAAGCTTAATGCTGCAAACTCTGGGCAGTATAAATTGTGTTCTAATGATGCATTCTAATTAGTTATTAAAGAAATAAATCAATAAATATATTCCATGATATCCACTATATTATATCCCAGAGACATACAAACCCAATTCCTGGATAATTATTATCCTTAATAAGGCTGTCATTAAACCTTCAATAAATTTATCGATAGAACTCGAATCATTTTTTGTAGATAAACATCAAACATGATATTGTTTGAAAATATTTCATGGTATCCTTATGAGAGAAAAAAATTCTGAAAAATTGTTCGTCAAGGAAGTAGTGCTTTATCGTTTCGCACCTGTTCTGTATGTGGCGTGCCCCTTTATAAACCTCGTGCACCGCCACAGACATTCGGTTGGCAATAGTGGTGGAGGTGGAGGTGAAGGCGAAGGCGAAGTCGTCAGCCTTTCAATGGCACACGTGTCAAAGGTGTGCCGACTGTTTGGTTTTTATTGGTCGTATACTTTTTATGTGTTTGTTCTCTTGTTTCCAGTTCATAAACCATGCCCGGGACGAAAAAACCTACATTCAAAGAAAAGAAGGATCGCCGGGATCAATCGAAAAATTGGCAAATCAAAAAGAAAGAAGAGAAATAAATGTCTCTAAAACCCGCCATTAAGAAGATGTAAATCATAAAATCAGCAATAAATCAACAGGGTATTAAAATTCCCCTAAAGCCAGTAATAAAGGTAAATACGTATTGGCATTATTTCATTGCATCACAATTTATTCGGACTTCCAGGTGGTAGATAACCAAAACCTTTCAGGTCGTAACAATGCAACATGGGTGGCCGCACAATGCATTAAAATACAATATATACAGTCGCAGTGAAGAACAGCCAGGGAAAAATTTCGAAAGCGAAATGTAATTCAGGTGGATTTGAAACCTATTTGAGATCAAGACGAGATTTCTCCTTTTTTACCTAAGTTATTCAAAGCAATTTAATTAAAGTTATTTAAAGCAATTAATACACGTTAATAGCATGACATCTAAATAAGTATTCCATAATGCATATACATTTTTTTATTCCAAGCTCCTTTTTAATTTTCATTTTAAAAATATTTGGGGTTGAATTAAAATCCCCACACCTGAAATATCGTCTGCATTCGCACCTAGCGCTATTTACTTGAATGAATATTTCTCGAGTGAGCAGTATTTGATTGTGATTGTGTGCAAGGGAAGCCGAGGCTCCCACATAATCTTGCGAACTTTATGAGTAAACCTTTTTTCTCTCCTTCATGCAGCTTCTCCCACATCTTACTCGTATGTTTTATTTATTTGTCGATGGAAAATAGTAACATCTATACGACGTGTGGGGAAGAAATATAAACTAGGTACGTTTTTGTAAGTCTCATTCTTACCGCACACTGATACGCAGTTGAATGCTCCGCATTGAATGATGAATAAATGTACCAAGAAATGATAGAAATATTTAAAAACTAGAAACAGTTGCGCCCAAATAATAAAAAACATATTTTATCAGTTAACAAAATAGAGATTTGATTTTATAGAATTGCCATAAATATAACTAACTACCCACATCTCCAGTCACACACAACTAGCAAAAGAGGAGCTCAACAAAATGTGCACATAATGAAGTTATTCATAGTATATCTTTATTGGTGTCAAATTCATGAGGGACGCACTTTTAACACCAAAACAGAAAAAAGTTTATATCAGCATGGGCCTGAATATAATCTATCAGTTACAAGATATATTGGAAATTACAAAAATTTCTCAAATTGGTTTCCTTTTGCTTCGATGCATGTCCCAATCCTAAGTTCCATACTATTGCGTACTCTGATAAAAATTATGGAGTGTTCCATATTTTCAAATCCAACGTCCATACGCTTCCGCAGAGTCTCAATATCAGGGACACGAATCGTATAAATCAGGGACTTTAAATGTTCCCAGACGAAGAAATCCATGATATTTAAAAGAAAAGATCGAGCAGACGATTCAAGTAATGCCCCTCGATCAATTCATCTATACCGAAATTCATAATTCAAGAAATTAAGAACAGTCAAATTGAAATGATCTGGCACACCGTTGAGTAAAAACCACGTTAGATGGATAATGCCCAAAGGCACACCCTCAATTAAATTTTTCAACTAATTTTTGTGAAACTGTTTATATGTTTGTCAATTCAGATATGGAGGAAAGAAATAAGGACCAATAATGTAATTATGTATGATTCCATCCCAACCGTTTAGATATAATCTTTGTTCATGTTTTTCCGGTCGTACTTCATTAGGGTTTTCACAGGACCAAGTGTATCCATAATGGAAATTTAAGATACCGTCGCGAATAAACTAACACCATCTAGAGGAGAAGGCCACAGCGCAGTGTCGAAATTTTCCAACTTGGCAGACAGAAAGGGCGGACGGACTAGTGGTCGCAGCATGTTTTAGTATGCAAATTGGCACATGTTTTCTTGTCTGTTTGTACTATTGTGTTTTACGAGCGCTAGGGGATTGTGTATTATTTTTTCAATGTGCTGACACGTACGCCTATTTTCGATATGGTTGGAAAATATTGTGTATCGAATTGCAGAGGAAATTATGATCACGCAAACTGTGAGACCTTTTTTCACTTTCCAGCCGACAAAGAAATACGGAGCATGTGACTCTTTGTAGAGACAATTGTATGCCTGCGAAGAATTATGAGAAGTATTATTATTATATTACATACCACTTAAAACAATGGTACAATAATCACGGGCTGCCCTGTAACGATCCCATTATTAACAGACTATGTGATAATAGTAATAATATGTACTGTAATGATTTCATTTCTGGCACATTCCCCAAAAACAATTGTGGAAAAAGGATAAATATTTATTAAACTGTAATCGATAAAACAACGTGTACGTGAATCGATAGTAGCAAGACAGAAGAACAGCGCGCCGCGGAAAGTATATTTCGACAATTTTGGAAAACACAGTGGATTCGGTAGTTTTGGAAAGAAATCTGACCGTGCAGTTAGTTGGAAAATAAATAAATAAACATTGTGGTCTTTATTTGAACACGATCGGACGACGGGTTCATTTAAAATTAGAATATGAAAAATTAGAGAAAAGTCCCAGTGACGTGTCAGATGCAATAACTGAAATATCAAAATTTTATGAAGAAGTTTTAATTAGGCAACGAGAGGCGTTGTAAATCGTCGTTGTCTAAATTTAATAAAAATTATAGCTGATCCAAAAGACTTATAGAACGTTGAATTTCTGAATTGAAGAAATATTACGAATTAATAATACCAAAACAAGCGACGAATTGGTGTATAGTTTCGACAGAGAAACTTAGCATTTTCGACGTATAAAAGATCGAAAATATCTGTTTGGGCCAAAAAAATTAACACTGGGAAAAAGCGTTAGTAGATAAACGCATAGTCATGTCAAAATTACTTATATTGTACATTTTAGAAAAATTGGGAGAACAACAATGAAAATGCAAGAATGGGATTCGCCGGCATTTTTTCTATTACGAGGTGACGTGTTAAATCGACATGATTTTAAGAACACTTCTTCCGAGTCAGGAGTGACAGTAACATCGAATCCATGTTGGACGAATTCGAGATTTTTTAAGAATTTGGACTTAGACATTTTTGTGATCAATCGGTACCGTGCAATGGACATGCGAACGGCTAGTGCAAACAGCCATTGATGCAGTGAATGAAGTGGAAGAGAGAAGAAGTTGTTTTATTATTTTTTATTGTGACTCTGTGCTTCGAAGTGATCGAGCAATTTTTGGAATTCACGGGGAATTTCTTATGAAGAAAGTCAGCAGACGCAAGATTGGAGCGTGCGAATACATTGGCGCGTGCAAGTGGGCGCGCAATTGACGACCGGGCTGGCAACGGCGCTGTCTCGGCGAAATTCAACAACAGGAAAGTGTCGCATTCGTGGCGTAATTATCAAATTAGATATTTGTTTTCGAGAACACCCAAGTAAATTAAATAAACTTTGACAAGACCGGTGGAAATCTTGAAATTTTAAAAGAAGAATGCATGCAATTGTTGTCGAACTAGCGATGCAAAATTTAGTCTTGTTTTCTCATTGTTAAATTTATAAATACGTACGTACGAGGGAAATTTTTTTAATGACATTGTTTTCTTTGGTAAAAGGAATTCCTGAACGCATAATAGTTATAAATCAGCTGATGAATATTAATTTTATTTAAACGTAATGGTATTTGAGTTATAGCGATGTTGCCAAGCACGAGTACATTTATATCTTTACACATTGTTACATTGTTGTTGAGAGAAGGCAACAGGGGACGTAGTGATACATGTTAATGAGAGAATAAACGAGAGAGAACAGGATTAAAAGTTCTTTCTTTCTTTTATGAAAAAAAAGGTGTTCTTATTTCAGTATTTTGAAATCCTGTGTATGCTGCAATAGGGAACGTTGTTTACAGGTATTTCCCGTACGGGGCCAGCCACGACATACGATCCAAAATAATTTTATGCAACGTCGTAATATAATAACATTAATTAATTGAAAAAAGGAGGGAATAGATCGGTTACATTGGCCCTACAACGTGGGGGCGGGTTAATTAAGAGGAGGTGGTAGTACGGTTGCATTGGCACCACAACGTGGGGTCAGGAGGTTAAAAAGGAGAGGACGGTTGAGTACCTTATTATAACAGACACTTTTGTTAATAGCGCAAATGTTTGTTATAAGCAATATTTTAATATTTTACTTTACTTGGTTATTAATTAATTTAATTTTAGTTAAAAATTTGAGGTTAAACTCGGACTTTGTGCTATTTATTAGTAATCTCTATTTCGCAAGCATGCGAATTGCATTTTAACCCTTCATATGTAATGACAGAAACTATTTTATTAAAAAATGGATAAGAACTACCTGTCCGACCTCGTCTTGCACCAGCACCGTCTCTCCCTAGCATTCTTCTAAATTGTGAAACATCTCTCTCAATGAGGACAATAAGAAAAGAAAATTCTGAGCGCCAGTAGTCACAGCCTGCTATTATTGAAAGTGATGCAGAATAAATATATACTTTTTTTCATAAAGCAATGTAGGCTTTCACTGCTGGATATACTATTAAAAATATGTAACGTTTGGGCACAGAATGTCCGATAGACCATGGCCCTCCAGCCATGAAGGTATTTTTAATATTTTTTTTATATTTTAACATTAAATTTGTAGTATACTTTTCGTAGTAATATAATTTGCAGGTAAAATTTTATACTACGTCACTAAGGGCAAATTAACTACGCTTAACCGCAATTTTTTAATAGTGCCAATAAGTGAATACAAATGTAAAGAAAACATTGAGATTTTTTTCTTTACTATCAAAATGTCTATGACTTAGTAACCGTAGAGCTGTTAATCCAACGCCTTACTACATGAAAAGGTTTCTACCCTTTCCGTCCGCCATTTTGGAGTACTCACAGACCTTCTTCCCCACGGATAGTGTTGAGTAAACCCAGCCTCATCAATGAAACAGATAAATGCCATGGAATTAATTAAGCTAACACACTTCTGTAACATGCGATTACAGAAAGTTCTCCTTAACTGAAAGTCCGTCACATTTAATCTTTGCATTCATTGAGACGATATGGGTACAAAAGATTTTCGTGGATAATTCTCCAGATAATTTGACCAACGCCTTCCTCCTAATCCCTTCCAATCTGATGAGTCTTCTTCATACAGGTAGCAAGAAGAGGTTTCAGTTTTCTTCACCATTACGAAGAACTCCGTTGTCATGCTCCCCTCCCCACCCTCCTTCTCCCCTCCCCTCACGGTCACCTCCCCTCCCCGCCACAAGCTATACTGCGATTTTTCTAACTTTGCCTCTCAAGGCCCTACTTCACGATTGAATACGTCACGGTATTTCTCGTGCCGCTAGACACTGCATGATCGCGACCGTATCGAGCAGCGCTTGCGATCATGGGACTTCTAGCAGCACGACTGAGAAAGGCGCGAAATGCCCTGTGATATTCCGTTGCGACCGTAGGGTCTTCAGACGCAGAAAAATCGCACTATAGCTGCGGAACAACAACAGAAAAGAGTTGCAGCAACACCAGACGACAACCTGGACCTCCGCCTAGAAAGGTGTGCCCCCAGTATCAGTGAAGTGAAAAGAAAATATCGTCAGTATGTAAATAACATTCAGCAGTACACATATTGTAAATAATAATCAACAATGTACATATTGTAAGTAGTAGCCGTAGTAGAAAGTAGTCATTCAGCAATTATATAGTGGGATAGAATTTAAAGTAAGCTAAACGGCAACTGAAATGTATATATTATATTAAGAAATAAATATTTGTTTTAAAGCTACGTACCTTTCTTGGTCACCCATCATCCACAACACTCCTCTCGAATTAAGCACTCTCTCCCAAGCGTTAGTGAATTCGAGAGAATGTCCATGAACAAGGTAACTACCTGTTGAGGTTCCTTTCTGCATAAATCTCTCACTTTCGTGATGCATCCCCATCTGCAAAGCCATATATGTATTGGTTATTAGTCTGTTCAATCTCAGAATTCATTTTCTTTTGTCATCGTTATTCTTCAACAATAACAAATAAAACTATCATTCAACGGGCAACAATTTAATTCAATTAATTATAGTTGGCAACGAAGGGGAGAATCAGTTAATAACTCCCTAAAGAATTTACAATAAACAATTTTCAGATCTAAGTTCAGAGTCAAGTCATGGACTTTTAATTACTGTTTTTCGTGTTGTGAATGCGTCCCCGAAGGATTTGTTTGCAATGTTACTCTCTATATTTACGTTCTAAGGCATTGTCAGCATTTTTTATTTATTTATTTACGTCAAAAACAGTTAAAAACCGTGTGATGAGCTTTGGGGAGAAGTGAATTTTGTGCACGTTTTCATAATTCTGTGATCTCAATCCTAAACCATATTCTAGTCGAATTTTGAATACAGAAAAGAGAAGGTTTTTTTAGTTTTGTTGACAAAATATTCACTCCTACATAATAAAATAAATTTTCAAAGGTAAATTAGCTATAAATTCTTGCCCTGAACCCTCATGTTCTTCATGAAACAATAATACTTTTTGCCACGATAATATGGAAAACGATAATTTGAATAACTATATTTCCCACTGAAATTCAGCAGACGAGCACAAATAATGAAGTTACATTTACGTCCAGAAGCAAAACAAGGGACCATCTCAGCATTTGCTCAAGGATCAGGGAAACTGGACGAAAAACCTGATCGAGATGGGGGCCATCAACCCAGAAAACAGTGGTACAATACTTGTTACAAGTTCTTTAGAATTATACAGTCCAAATGATAAATAATTACATTAACTATCATCGTTAAAATTAATGCTACTTTCCTTTTTGATGCTCGGTATAGTCTCGAATTGTATAGAAACAGTTATGCAGCCGAAAAGATTTTACTTGGGACTTAAACTTTTCTATGGAATTTAATCGTTTAATGTCTTCTGGCAAAGTGTTGTAGAGTAATGTACATGAATTGTATGTGAATTTTTTGTGTTTTGAGCTGTTGATACTGCCACCTGGTGAATATGATTACTAAGTCGTGTATTTTACTTATAGACATCGGCGTTTGCTGAAAATATATTCCCGTTTGCTGAAAGGATCAGGGAAACTGGACGAAAAACCTTGATAAAGATGTTATTTCTCATTATTTATTCTTAATCTGGTCGAGCTACGAGTGTTGCCAAGTTTTTGTTGCAAAAGAATATAATATATTTCGCTTGCCTGCCCGTAAGCCATAAGCGATCACTGTGAGAAGGGAATTAGTAGCCGAACTCATAAAAGAAATGCATCAAACATGTTTCAACTAGCGTTCATATTTAGGTTGTGGTTTTGAAACGGTTACAATTTCTCTTCACATTTATTCAATAATTTCAAAATTAATGATAATGTTCACGATTTCAGATGTGTAATTATTTCTGATATTCATCACTTCTGAAAAATTGAACTCGGGACAATAAGTTACAAGAAATTAAGATCCTTCAAAACTCAGTTCATTGAGTTTTGGTTCCATTATTAAGAGAACAACGGTTTCCGTTTTGTCCTCCCTCTTAAAGTGATATTACTTGTTCAAGTTTGGTAACTTGCAAAAAAATAGGAATAGCACAAAACATTATTAGAGTTAGTATTATAGTAGTGAATAATATAAATGAAGGACTATTGGCAGAATAAGGGTCTTTTTAAATGATTTTTGACTTGAACAATATATATTGTAGACCACTAATACATATGACAACTTCCTACTTTTCAATATTACATTCAATGTTCATAGTAAGAATGCACTAAGAAATATTTATCTATTTAGAGATGAATGAATGAATGTAAATTTTATTGGCTTTAAACATTTAGTTACACATATTACATTTACATTACTATTATTATTATTATTATTATTATTATTATTATTATTATTAAATTTCACGGTTTATACTTAAAATAAATTAATAACACTTTGAAATGTACGTATATTATTTTTATCCTTAAAAGACAATAGAGGTACAATGGAATGAGGACCATAGCCAACTATTTTATTAATTTTACCTAACAGAAACTTTCTTTCAGAATCATGCAATTTGCAGTTCCAAAATACATGTTCAATTGTATCTTTACCTTCTCTACAAACACAGTTTTCATCATTTATAATACTTTTCCTTGATAAACTACAATTTAGTGATGTATGATTACTTCTAATTCTGTTGATGGTTACAATGGCCTACCTAGGTAATTTAAAACTAAAAAAACAAGGTTTACTACAAAAATTGTCAAAATAATTTTGAAAATAAAAACACCCCTTATTTTTTCCCTCCTTCAATAAGTAAGTCTTCAGTTTTCTTCCGAATTTTAAGTTTAAAGTCCATGAAGAAATCAGAGAACAGAATAGGGTCATCGGAGAAACAAAAATTTTTTCCCAGCCAATTTCGCCTCTCTATCAGCCATTTCATTGCCCATAATCCCTTTATGGGCAGGAATCCATATTAATTGTACTTTAATTCTTTTCTGATAAGCATATGCCAACTTGTGTCTTATTAAATTGATTATAAAGACAAATCATCGCTGTAAACATTTTTAGAGCAATAAGTGCACTCTCTGAATCTGTAAAACACATCAAAGTTTCAGAACCACAACTAATATTTTTTCAATCACCCTAAGTAAAGCTTTACATTCTGCAGTAAATATAGAAGAAGCATCTAGTATTCGACAGGAAAACTGAAAATCTTTGTCTTACTCCAAGCAGCAAACCCCACCTGATTCTTACCATTTTCAGTAAACAATTTAGAACCATCTGTAAAAATTTGTATTACTAGATCAGTTTTGGGAAATTTTTTTCTCAAATTCTTTTTCCCGGTGATTTTGATTTTAAGCATTTCTTTACCGCTTATCAAATCTATATTCGGTCTAAAATAATTATTATGAAAATTAATTTTTATATTTAAAATGAATATCTGATTTCACAACTGAATCTTGCAAAACCATACATGTTGATAACATTCCACTAATAATGATTTTTCAAAATTATTTTCATATATAAAATTATCTGCTACTTGTACGATTAATTCTAAATTATTTAACAATTTGTTATCAATTTGAGATAAACATTTTAATAAATATTTATAACATAGTTCTTCAAATCTAATCCTTAAATACGTAATTTTAGTTACTGCTACAATTACGTTGATTGGCGTGCTGGTTCTATAACCCATTGCCATTCTCAAGGCCTGATTTTGAGTTTTTTGAAGCTTATCAATGCATTTAGAGATTTCAGAAATGTGTAGGACCCGACATCTAGCGTCGGACGACTGAACTTTTAGTAGCACTCAGATACCTCGCCATGCGGCGCCTCTACAGAGTGGTTCAAGGTTTGCGTCAACAGAGCGCGCTCGCTGCGTTATATTGTACCATTCCGCAGCAGATAACCAGGGAAATACTGCTCTCGCAATCCAGCATGTGATGGCTGATGAATTCACCGCTGTTATCGTCCAGGAGGATTCAGTTACACCACAAATGTTCTTCGCTCGAGAGCAGACTCATAACCGAGCGCATAACCGATTAGGCATTGCGCTTCGGGAGTACGTATATTCCACATGCCAAATTCTGGACAAAATACTTGTTCATCACATCACTGATGCCGCTATTATTACCATATTAACCCAGGAGTGCCCGCAATGTATCTTTCAGATATAGCTGCAACATTTTGGGAATGCGAATGATCTGAAGCTCTATTAACTGAAATATGTATTTCATTTAGTCTGAACATGTCCCCCTACGCAGTTGTTAATGTATCCTACATTGCAAACACATGGTCTGAAGATTATGGTTAGAAAGAAAAAATTGACAAGTACACGCAAAACACATTAAACATCTTGTTATCCAATTAAATAATATTATATACAATTTCCACAAATGATATTGGCATGTTCTAAACAAATACATAGACTTAACTTTGTTCACAAAATATTCAAAAAGTCTTTGTCATTTTTCAATTTTATAGGTTTGCATTTTTTCATTTCCCTACAGACGTCTCCCGCATATCTTCTTTTCTCTTTGGTAAGAAATTGTAGATAAGTCAAATGATTGTAGAAAGTCAAATGATTGTAGATAAGGCAAATGTTTGCATTTTCTGAATAGGCCAGACGCGGCTCGTCATTAAAGGCTGTCAGGCGGAGCCTCTCCTGCAGAAATCGCCCCCCAAAAGAAATTTAAAAATATTTTTATAAATGCATTTATTTATTAATAATGGATTTCTGAGTTGTATTATGTAACAATTGTATCAAAATGTTTCCTTGTCGGTTTGTTAACAGCCGTCCGTAACGCATTTGAAGCTGTTGACAGGGAAGAGAGAGGCCTTAGGCTCCCTCTTCATTCCGCCATAAGGCCTAAGTAAAACGAGGAGGTATGACGTCTTGCATTCACTGCACAGGTTATCGGCGGACGAAGGATGCAGTCAGGCAGCCTTCAAGGTTGGGGCCTAGGGTCTGAAGAAGGACGTGCTCACCAGATAGCATTACTATGCAGTTCCGCGAGTAGCATTGCGCTTCAACTAGTATTCCCAATATGCGGTAGGAGCGCTACTCCTTTAAGTCTGTATCAAACTTATTAATAGAAATGCAATGCAGGCAATGCAATGCACTGTAATCTAATGTAATGCAATACATTTGCAGCCTTCCCCATTTATAAAACCACGAGCCGCGACTGGAATAGGCACTTTTCATAGACACAACTGAAAATAATTCCATGATACGTATTGCTGAGGGCAGGAGCTCACAATGCACTGGCGCCATTGCACCCAATGTGTATGAAAGATATCGCGTAGCGCAGCCCATCAAATTCCAACATGCTCATGGGAAATGAACCAGTGAAAGGATAAAAATAAAAGACCAGGCGATCTAAGAAAAGTACAATGAAGGAATACATGAAATATCAGACGATACATCCCAATAATTCAGAAACAAAAAATTGCCGTGGCTTGGATCTCACAGATTTATTGCGAGCAATCCTGGGTTAAGCAGAATAAGCACATACCACGAACACCCATTGAATAGAGATCCAATAAGAATGTGAACAAATTTTTTCATAATAATTCATAAATATAACAAAATTAAGATTGTAATGTCAATGGTTATGGTTTATTTTCGTATTCATATTAAATATTTTCAATGCTTCAGCAATATTAGGGGCACCTTGGTTCAATCACACGTAGATCCTGTTAAGTCACAAATGTGGTTCTAATAGTAGCCACTTGAAATGTGGAGGAACACCAAATTTCCCTAATATTTCACACAAAATATCAGATATTTCTGATGTATCTTAATTCTTCATCACATGCCGCTTTATGTCATCATATGCCGTTGTCTTTTGTTCCAGCTCTCTCAACACTTCCCATTTTCCTTATGACATCATCAACACACAACACATCTTAAACAAGACTACCAAAACACTAATCAAGAGCGACAAAGGCTCAACTGCACGGGAGCAGAACCAGCAAAACAATGTGCAGAAAATCCATATAATAGTGCGGACCAAATTGACATAATGTATGTATAAATCTGAAACAGTAGGCGTGTATGTTTCCGATACGTCAGTGAGTTTGCAGTTATATAATTTAAGCATATATTCGCAATATAAACAAAATAATTAAAGCACAAAAGCGTAGCAAGGTATGAAAGTAGAATTGCTCACACTTCAGGCGAATCTTCACATCCTGATTGTTTCTCCTAAATATTCTTGGCATCTCTCTGGAACAGTTCGGGTTCCTCAACGCCATTATTTGTTTTTTACTTTCCGTATACGTACGTATACACGGAGTGCTATACGTAGTATAGGGAAAGTTATGTAATGCTGCGCGAAAAATGGCCAATTTTCGGCAGAAAAAAATTAATTGCCGGGCCGTGAAAACTAAGAAGTGGATAAAACCAGTTGCTAAATAAAGAAAAAAATTCCCTAACACGTGGTGTAGCCTCAAACCCAGTTTTCTAAGTCCTTGATACCGAAAAACCAATTGAAAGGAAACGTCCGTCTGTACGTCTGTCTGTCTGTCTGTCTGTCTGTCCGTCCGTCCGTCTGTGAACACTGCTAGCGCCTAAACCATACGTACGATTTCTTCCAAAATGAATATTCCCCGGTCGATCTGGTTCTAGTCAAAGCTTTGAGATTTTGAAAAAGATTCTTCAAAATTTGGAGGTACTTTACATGAAGCCCCCCGGGGATTTTCTAAGTTTTCTCAAAAACGGCTTCAATTTTTTTCTTTAAATTTCTTGTATGAATAGAGTAACACTTATTAACATGGCATAGGTCCGATTTCCACGGATAATTCTTGAATTTTTGAAAATTGTGAAGGTTTGAATTTTTTTCGGCGTCTTTCTCCAGCTACAAAATTGAAGATAGAAATTTTTTCTTCAAATACAATTTGTTCTGCATATTGAGTTCTTTCATAAAGGTCATGTAAATATTTTTCAAAATTTTAGTAGTTTTCGTGCAATGTTTGCAATTTTAAAACATTACAAAACAAGATTTTCTCAAAAACGGCTCCAATTTTTTTCTTTAAACTTTAAGTAGGGATAGTGGTAAATGTATCAATGACATAAAAGCCATTTTGGTTTATCGGTTGGTTTTTTCAAAAATTACAAAAATGTAAATTTTTTTACTAGTCTCTCACGTCGTTAATATTTATATTATCTGCGATTTTTTCACATTATTATATTTACGAGTACATATGCTTTAAATAATATCAAGTAAAGTTTCTCGAAAACACTACCGTTTTCTGTGAAAACTAGCTCAAATTTCGGCATTTTCAGAAATGCTCAAACGCCATTTTCTCGTATATGGCTGCAATTTTTTTCTTGAAACTTTTGTAACGGATAGTGCTAATTACACTCTTTAGTATAGCGTAAAGTTTAGTTTGAGTTATTTTTTTGTTTTTTTCAAAAATTATATAAATGTACATTTTTTGAAAGATCTCTCACATCTTTAATATGTACTTATCCGCAATTTATAAAGGTTATTATATTTGTGAGTGTAAGTGCTTCAAATAACTTCAAATAAAGTATTTTGAAAACTCAAACATTTCTGTGAAAATGAGCTTCAAATTTCGCACTTTTAGTAACGCTAGAACGCCATTTTCTCTTAAACCGCACATAATTTTTAAAAGAAAATTGCCATTTATGACTAGGTTTTTGTGTTCTTTAATATTCTATAATTGATATTTCCGTTCTGCCAATAGGAAACCGAAAAATTAAGAAAATGACAAAAAAAGTGTACTTTTGGCGATGATAGATGACAGCTGGCAAGAAAGAGTTTGTAGCAATTCCGAATAGCTAGCGAAGACCCAAAGAAATAGAAAACTAATATGGTAAAGTCTGTGCCATTCTGTAGCACCACTAGTTTATTAACTTGAATGTGCTCTCCATCTCTTAAGGTCTTACAGGTTTCGCTTACATTATGTGCGAAAGAAACCCTCGCACAACATGAAGTTTTCCACATTACACTTCTAGTATTTAGGTTTTGCGAGAAATGCTTTCGTTTATTCTTTAGAACTATTTTATTGCTAAGTGTGATTTTTAAAAGGCGATATGTCGGGGGTATACAGGGAAGAAGCCATATAGGTAATGGAAGGTATCGTCTTCAACATAGTGTGGGATTCGCCTTTAGCGAAATTCGATAAATCTCTGAATATATTGTGAGTGGTTGAGTCAAAACAACACACTTTCTATTTCCTGAGAGGGGGGTGGTCCAAAAAGGATGTTTCGTGTTTGGCAGGTGGGACACATGGGAGCCATTTGGAGTTCTACATTGGAGACGGAAAACTTGGATGTTAATTATTTAAAACTTGAACGTTAATCACTGGAATAAACAGTGTGCACGGCAAAAATATTTTTTTTTATTAAAAGAATTTCATATGGTACCAAAATTAGATAATTCTTGTCATAAAGTATGTCAGTCTGGTGGAGGGGCTTGTGTACCCCAATGACCCTGAGAGCTATGCCGGCGGTAGCGTAGCTACTGGTAGGGCCTCCCTTGCCGGACAGGTCGATGGGGAGGGGTCAGACAAAGAAGTACTCCAGAAGAGGACCTCAGCAAGACCAGAAGAGGACCAGCAGATTGAGGGGCGGACAGAGCTCCCAGCCGTAGTGAAGGCAATCTGTCTAGGGAAGGAAGCCCGATATAAACCATGCAAGTTGGGAAGCTGTAAGGTGGCAGCCCCACCACCCAACTATATCTGCGCAGCCCTCGTAAGGCGGCCAGACGAATCCTTCATTACTGAAAACCTCACAGAATTAATATGGCTACCCCAACAATACGACGAACTAGGCATGAAAAGGACAAACGACTTGGAATTTCGGAACACATTAAAGTAGCCACATGGAACGTGAGAGGAATTGGCATTAGAGAGGCTGAATTAGAAAACATAATTAAAGAAAGAGAGATACAAATCTTGGTGGCAACTGAAACTAAGAAAAAGCTTAAAGGGACAAAAGAACTAGAAGAGTATATTATGATATACAGTGGTGTACCTCAAAACATTAGGGCAAAAGCTGGTGTAGCAATAATAATAAATAAAAAGTGGAAATCAAGAATAGATAACTATGCATTCATAAATGAAAGAATAGTTACCTTAAGACTAAAGATCAGTAGAGGATATATGACAATCATCGGAATATATGCTCCAGAAGAAGGAAAACGTGAAGAAACAGAAATATTTTATGATCAGCTGCAAAAACAATTGGAAAAAAACCAACAAAAATGATTATATTATTTTATGTGGGGATTTTAATGCAAGAGTTGGAAATACACCAATTCCGGAAATAATGGGAGATAATGGAGAACATCATTTGAATGCCAATGGGAAAGAACTGAGACAATTTGCCACAATGAACCATCTAAAAATTTCCAACACATTTTTTAGAAAACGTGACATCCACAAATACACATGGAGTGCAAGAGGGCTGCGATCAATCATAGATTATTTTTTAATAAATGAAAAAATGAGACCGCAGATAATAGATGTCAACGTATATAGAGGATGTGACATTGCCTCTGACCACTACTTGGTAGTAGCAAAATTAAGAATATGGATGAAGTGGAAGTCTCAAAAATCAAGACAAAGAATACAGGAAGAGGTTTACAAAACCTACTTGCTGCAAGAAGAAAGCATTCAACGTCTATACCAACAAAGACTGCAACATTATCTTCTGGAAACACCGACAGTAGAATGCATAGGAAATGAACGGGATAATGTAAAATTTTGCATAGAAAAAGCAGCATCAGAAGCCATTGGTAAAAAGAAAAAAATAAGACGTAAAAAAGGGTTAAGAGTCTGGAATGATGAAATTCAGAATGCTATAAAAAATAAACAAGAAGCATATTGCCGATGGTTACAGCAAAAAAATGAAGAAACAAGAGAAAACTACACGAAGAAGAGAAATACAGCAACTAAAATTGTGAGAGAGGCACATAGAATCTCTTGGGATAACTTCATAAGCCAAATAGAGCAAGATGTACATGGGAGGCAAAATTTTGCATATAAAGTTTTAAAGAACTTCAATAGGTCTGAAAAAGATGATGCCAGAATAGAAGTAATAGAAGATAGCGAATGGATAAATCATTACAAGAAGTTATGGTATAAAGAGTACACCGTACAAACGAACTGGGATAACACAAATCTAACAACTACAGACCTAATTACTATTGAAGAATTACAAGAAGCCTTGAAACAGTTAAAGAATAGGAAAGCTTCTGGAATAGATAAAATTAATTCTGAATTACTGAAGTATGGTGGGATGCTTTTACAATGAAGGTTGCTACACATAATAAACACTTGCTGGCAGAAACTCAAGATTCCAAATACCTGGAAAGTAGCAGAAGTAATATCCATCTTTAAAAAGGGAGATAAGAAAAATTGTGAAAATTATAGAGGAATAAGTTTACTCTGCACAATGTATAAAGTCTATGCCAGAATAGTGAATGCAAGAATAAAAGCAATATCTGAAGCCTTATTGGGAGAAGAACAAAATGGGTTTCGGAAAGGTAGATCAACCTCCGACAATGTATTCATCCTACAGCAAATTTTAGAGAAAAGGAGAGAAATCAATCTGCCAACACATCTTGCTTTTATAGACTTTGAAAAAGCATTTGATAATGTTAATAGGACAAAATTATGGGACATAATGGAAAAACAAGGCTACCCAGCACACATTGTAAATGTAATGAAAACCATGTATGAAGGCTCAAAAATTATAATAAACACAGGAAGAAAGAAGACGGAGGAAATACCTATTAATAAAGGAGTCCGACAAGGGTGCCCAATATCGCCCACGCTTTTTAACATATATATAAATGACATAATCCAAATATGGAAGCTTATTATTAAAAAAGGAATATGTATTACAGAAAATGACTATTTAAATATTTTATTATACGCTGACGACGCCGTAATACTACAAGAAGGAGAGGATGACTTACAGAGATCAGTACACCACTTAAACAAAATATGCAAGGGATATGACATAAAAATCTCAAAAGAGAAAACAAAAGTTATGGCCTTTTGTGGAAAATCACCTGTTAGAACAAAGATTGTAGTAGACAACAAAATCATTGAACAAGTCTCTTCTTTCAACTATTTAGGGTGTGAAATAGGACATGATGAAGATACCAATAAGAAATTGTCAAAATTTCAATCAGTATGTGGTATAATTCATAGGACAATGAAAAACAAAACAAGGAAAGAGACAAGAATAAAGTTCTATAACACAATGGCCATCCCTGTCCTCCTCTATGGAAGTGAGAGTTGGGTCCCTAAAAAGAGCACTTACACACAATTACAAAGTGCAGAAATGAAATTTCTTAGAAGAACTAAAGGTTGCACAAGAGAAGATAGATTTAAGAATGATGAGATAAGAGAAGAACTGAATGTGAAGAGCCTCAATGAAAGAATGATGGAGTACAGGAACAAGTGGCTACATGTACATAGGATGGATAATTCTCGTTTACCGAAGTTGGCCTTCCTATATAAACCAAGAGAAACAAGAGATATAGGGAGGCCGAAAAAGAGATGGAGAGAAGTTCTGTGAGGCCGGAACAGGCGGACGCCTAATCCTGGAAGTGAAGAAGAAGAAGAAAGTATGTCAGTTTTATTTGTTATTTTTAAGAGTTTATTTTGTTATATGTAAACCTACTAATTTTTTATTTCTTTTTTGTAAACCTCCAAAAACTGTTCCACGCTTGTTTGCGAATGTATGAGAAAAATAAATATCTACAATCCTAATTTGACGTACACAACATGGGCGCTTCAATATACATATGATGGAGTATTCAGATTCCAATGCAATTCACTCTAAACTTTTTTCTTAATTTAAATTAAAATATTACGCAAACTGAAATGTATATATTTTATTTTTATTTTTAGGCAAGGAAATTTCAAGCAAGGACAAGGAAAGATCATGATGATTGATGCAAATTGGTGTAAATCTGGTAAAAAGCATTGAGTGAGTATCTATTTTTTATTTTGGTTTTATAAAAAGGGGTTCTTGTCAAGACTATAAAATGTTGGGGAAGCTATCAAATATAGATTAGTGAAGAAATTGTGATCTAAATAGGCCATATGATTTTGCATGGGTTGTAAATTCAGTGTTTTTTATTGTTACACACCATGGTACAGATTTTATTGTTCTAAGAAATTTATTTTGTAAATTTTGAAACTTTATTCATGTTGGTGGCAGAGGCATTGTCTAAAATGAGCATGCATGCGTCAGCGAGGGTCTAATTATTGATTTGTACAGAGTTAGAGAGTTGTCCAGAGAGTTCACGCAATTTATATGGTGTATTCAATTCAATGATGCCTTATTTTTCGTGGTGAGGGGCAGACCATGAGGCCTGCTCATCTGCCATACCAGGCAAATTCCGCTACGCTCCTTTCACCGCCTGTCTGAGAAAGGAGGTATCATTCAGGCGATGAAACAGGCATTTTGAATTTTCTCAGAGGCTTCATTTGGACTTGAGCATCTCTTACATTCAGTAAATCTACAACACAGGAGGGCCGCCTTTATTTCACTTCCGAAGGAAGATGTACGAAGAATTTTTTCGACTATAAAAATCCACGGCTTCGATTGAACCCGCAATCGTGGGTGTCACAGTCCGACACGTTAACCGATCGAACCCGCTTGATTATTGCATTTAACTGTAATCGTTTTATTTTACTTGATGAATTTTACTTTCTTAGTGTGATTTCCAGTTTACCCTAATGTCTAGTTTTAATCCTAGATATTTTACAGATTTGTTCTGGAGCAACCATAGAATTTAATTATTGTTGGTTGAAAACGATGTGGGAGTTCCAATAGTTCTCAAGAGGAAAATTTTGCTATTAATTTAGACGGATTTAGTTTTATTTTCCATGCATTTGTCATTTTTTTCAATTTTAATGTTAATGCATTTTATTTTTTATATTATTAAATGTGGTATCCAATATAAACATTGCTATCATATAAAGAGTGCTTGTGGTATCTAACACAAACAGTGCTTGATCAGAGTTTATTTCTTATTTGCTATGTTAAATTTGAACAGTATTGTTGATAACGGTGACCCTTGTGGAATCCTCGCTCTATCCTGCACGGACAGTGCAAGGATTGGAATGATGGTTATCTACTGACATTGAATAGTGTTGTCATTTGTGAATTGATCGGTAGTTATTTCTTATCTGCTGTGTTAAGGTAGAACAATGTAGGTGATAATGGTGACACTTGTGTAATCCTCGCACTATCCTGCACGGATAGTAAAAGGATTAGAATGATGGTTATCTACCGACATTGAAAATATCAGTAGTTCAATTGGTTAAGATCGTTTTGCATCACTTTTGTTAAATAACTGGGCGTGTCATTAATTTTGAGTTTGTAAATTAATCACTGGTGCCAGACCTTGTCCAACGTCTGTGTTGTACACAAGAAGGTAGTATTCTATACTTTTTGGAAGACTGTGTGGATGTGCTCAGTTACAGGGCGTACAATCATATCTTGCGAAGCGCCAGGTTAACCTTGGGCAAGATGCGCTTCTGGGTCGAGTCAATACACGACGTGTCGTGGCCTGCATTCGTCCCTGTTCACGGGGTCACTTCCTGCGTTCGCTGTCATTGGACCGAATTACTATTGCTTTGTGCCCTATTTTGTTCTCGTATGAATGTATTTGGCATTTTAGGGTCCGATTAATCCGACGTGCGCCAGCTAGCAGTGTTCCCAGGCCTGGGCTCTGTTCTTATTTATTATTCACGCCAGGAGGTAAGGGAGACATGTGGCGACGATGATTATTCCCATCACCGTACTTAGCTGACTTGCCCTGTCTGAGCTTTTTTTCTTTCGCCACACTGCTGTAGAAACTGAGATGATTTATATCAAGAAATTACAGCTTTATTTTACCCCGGCAGGGAACAGAACTCGGAACCTCCTCACAGAAAGCTACCATGCTATCCATGGGCCATAAGAGACGCTATTTTCTTTTAGTCTTTCATCTACGAGTGCCTTTATGCACATAATTTCCCATTGTTCTGCGAGTTTCTTGGTGCATTTTGTTTCCACACTTGACAGATTTCTCAAGGCCTTTCATTTAAATACTGTCGTTGATACAAATGTACTGTCCTCTATTGTCGAGTTCTGAGGTCCTATATTATGGGAGAATGTATCCCTTTAAAAAATATTTCAGGATATGCATTATTAGGACATGCTGCCTTTTACTTAAACGAATCAACCCTTCACCACGTTTGTGTACTTGTTTTGAAATCATCCTCAATAATCAGTCTGTTCCAATTCGTCAGACTTATTCCAAATTACGTCTGATCTGATTAGCCGTAATCGTTCAATATAAATCTTCAGTGTTTCCTTCGCGATGTCTGTTCATCTAATGACCTCTTGATGTACAAACAACGATAACTCAGCTACAGTATAATCATCGACTATATCTTTCCTCTATGATATTACTTCCTAATTTTGCTTTCACTGACAGTGAAACGAACAAAATCCCAACAAAAGCAACACACCATCAATTCATAATCAGTAAACATACCCAACTATCACAGTCAAACACAATAATTTTATATAAAAGTATCCTTCAACCCACATGGACCAACGGCATTCAACTTTGGGGTTCAGCCAGCGTCTCCAACATTGGCATTCTTTAGCGATTACGGTCGAAATATCTTCGATCACTAACTAACGCAGCCTGGTATCTCAGCAATAAAGTACTCTACAGCGACCTTGAAATCAAGACCATCAAATAAGAAATAAGGTCCGGAGTCAGAAATACCACACAAGACTGGTAAATCAACCACATCATCTCGCTATCAATGTATTAAACGACAGTGAAGAAAGAAAAGATTATTGCCCCATAAACCGCTCTATAGTTCCGAATTGTTTCAATAGGAATGATACTGTTGAGTAACATTTCCATTCATGTAGATATAACTCGACCAAACGAAGAATGAAGGAGACGATTGCGGCGCGTCGTGGAACTAACAGTGTATACACACGGATCTGTACAGGCAGTTTCGCAAACAAAAGTCGCCAGGAGCGTGAAGCGAGTTCAGAAACTGCTTCTACGGAATCACCATGGCCTCCTTCATAGAGGTTGTGAACAACGAGCTGGAGATACGTAGAGAGGCAAACGACCTTGTTTCAGCGCTCCTTACGTGATATTCGTGAAATATGGCCGCCATGTTTTAAGGTGTCATGGCGTGATTATCATCATGGTGCTGTTGTATTAGCCTTTCTTCAGTTTGTTATTCCTATATGTAGTGAATTACTTTCTTTAACACGTTGTGTAGTCACAATCCATGTTTTGGTACGAAAACATCGATTCATAGCAAGCAAAATGTCTGTCTGTCCGTCTGTCCGTCAGTCTGTGGTCAACGCTACTGCCTAAACCGTTCACGCGATTTTCTCAAAATTGATACACTCCTATCATTTTAAAGTAACTCGAGGCTCTGCGAGTTTGAAATAGATATTTTGATTTTGGAGGCACTTTCTATGAACTGTCAAAATACTTTCAAAATGTTCTCAAAGATAGCTTCAAGTTTTTGGATCAAACTTGGTTATCGGATAGCATAAAAAGGCGCTTAAAAGAATGACAGGCCTCGCTTTTCGTTGAAATTTTTCAATTCTCAAAAATTGCAAAATTTCAATTTTTTTCGGCGTCTTCCAATAACTGCAATATTGATGATTGAGATTTTTCCTTAATAAAATCTGTTTTAATACAATTATTTTATAAAAGAGAGCTACAATTTTTTCCTTTAAATATACTCCTCGTATGTATCAAAGAAAGGTAAAAAGGATTGTGCTAGTCGCATTTCCAGTGAACTAGTTATAATTTCGAAAATTGCAAAAAGTTAACATTCCAGAACTTCCATATTGATGAAATATTTTTGTCTTAAGTTAAATTTGTTCTAAAACTAGATGTGCTACAATAGAACATTCACTATCTCGCATTATTTGTAACGACTCCGCAATATAATACTACATGAACCTGCAAAAATGTTTCCAACCAGCAAACGTTTCTTTTCCCGCTCTTTGACGTTTGGCACCTTTTAACATGGCGGAGAGTGACTCTACTGTTTCAAAGATGGCGACGCTATTGCCTCTCTATGTATCTCTTAACTCGTTGGTTGTGAATCAGCTGATAAAATATATCTTCGGAGACACATCATGCAAGATTTGCACTGACTGTTTTATTTTTGTCCCTTTAAGTTGCTGTTTTTACTTTTCACCGTTCTAGTACAAGAATGTAATAAAAATTTCTATTTATATTGAACTTTTAATATTTACTCACTGAATTTAAGCCATTTGAATTCTTCATCATTCATCTTGTTTTTCATAGGCTTTAGCCGGTTTGTTAGGTATGCAATAAAACATTAATTTTGCTGTCACAAGTATCCATAATATTCTTCATTATGGTGGTAGTTACTTCTTATATAAAAAACAATTTTATTTGGTATATATTCTGAGAAACTACTTAAGTTAAAATAAACGATTTATATGAATGTTACTGCTCATCGAAAGAATTAGTTTCAAAACTTTGAATCGTTTTGCAGAGAAAAGTATACTTTTCTTTCTTCCAATATGAGGTGCAGACATATCCTAATATAGTTAAAATATTAATTGGGAAGATACTAGATTTGCAAAACAAATCGCGCTTTTTTTCGTAATTGTTTGATACGGTCCCATTTTAATTTTGAATTGAGTAATCTTATATCTCCGTCTCTGTCGTTTCGGCTGTAAACACAGACGGTGGCGCGCTCCTGTAAACATCATTCTCAACTTGGTCGAGATACACTATTACTATTACTATTACTTTTATTATTATCATTATTATTATTATTATTATTATTATTATTATTATTATTCCACTACATGACGACCAAAGATGTTATGAGTCGACTGAATATAAAATCTACTCCACGTTGCAACCAGCTACCTAAGGAGCAGATCTAGGGACTGTCGGTGCATCTACAAAACTTTGCGCAAAATGTGGGCTGTTCCAAATAAATTTCTTGCACTTCTCAGTCTTTTTAATTACCTGGGAGTTTAGCCAAGTTCTTACACAAATTTTGCGGAACAAATCCCTGAGCTCCGATAACTATCGGGACGACCTGTGCTTTTACGCCCCACATTCGGCTTATCTCGATTTCCAAACTCTTGTATTTAAGACCTCCTTGGTAACGACGTTGTGATTGCAAGGTACAGCAACATCGACAAGTAAACACGATTTTTTTCTCCAAATCCCGGATAACTATATCCGGTATGTTTGCCGCTATCGTGCGATCAGTTCTAATTTATTGCTCGTACAAAATCGTACTCAAACCAGCAGACGTCACCGGCTTTGGTGAGTGTTCGTACCACTTGGGGCATGTGTTTGGAACCTCGAGGGCGGTACATATCTGCCAGTGGAGGTAGAATCTCAATTTTCTAACTCCTTGATACCGAAAAACCAATTGAAAGCAAAACGTCCGTTAGTCCGTCTGTCCGTTGTATATGAACAACACTAGCGCCTAAACTATGCGTACGATTTTTTCCAAATTGAAGAAACCCCTTTTCAGCTGGCCTGAGTCGAAGCACAGATTTTTTGGGGGTACTTTACAGGTAACCCCCAGTCATTTTTGAAATTTGCTCAAAAAAGGCACCAAATTTTTTAAATCGTTTGTAAGAATGGAGTAAAATACACTTATTAATGTGGCATTGGTCCGATTTTCACGATAACTCTGAATTTTTGGAAAATTCCATTAGTTTGAATTTTAATCGTCATATTTCTCCAACTACAAAATTGCAGATGGAGATTTTTTCCTTCAAATCAAATTTGTTCTTCATAGTGAGTTTTTTCTTGAAGGTCACATACATTTTTTTGAAAATTTTAGTAGTTTTCGCGCAATATTGCGTGCAATATGTGCAATTTAAAAAATTACAAAAACAAGATTTTCTCAAAAACGGTTTCACATCTTTTCTTTTAACGTTTGGTAGGCATAGTGCCTAATGTACTCTATGAGATGACATAAACGTCATGTTGCTCTATTGTATTGTTTTTTTCAAAAAATTACAAAAATATAATTTTTTTACTTCTCTCACGTTGTTGATGTACATTACATTAGCGGCCATTTTTTCACATTATTATATTCATGAAATGTGCTTTCAATGATGTGAACTAAAGTTTCTCGAAAATTCTTTAATTTTTCTGTGAAAACTAGCTGAGAATTCTGAATTTTCAGAAACGCCCAAACGCCATTCTCTCAAAACTGGCTCGAAATTTTTTCTTCGAACTTTTGGAAACAGATATAAAAAGTAACTTGGGCTAACAATAGATGGCTGCTGGCACGAGTATATGGTAATTCCGAATAGCTAGCCGCGACCCAAATGAAATAGAAAACTCATTCAGGAATGTCTGCAATCTGTAGCATCACTAGTTTACACTTGTAGTAACACGCACAATAAAAATATATTTCAAACAACATAAATAAACTAGTGGTTCTTCAGTATGACACATTCCTGTATTTAGTTTTCTTTTTCCTTTGGTCTCGGCTAGCTATTCGAACTTACACATACTCTTGCCAGCTACCATCTATCACCGCCCAAAGTATAGTTTTTGCCATTTTCTAATTTTTCGGTCTCTTAATAGTAGAACGAAATTATTAATTATTTTAATAATATTAAAGAACAGTAAACCCTCGTCCTAAATGGCAATTTTCATTGTAAATTTGTAGCCGTTTTTAAGAAAATGTATTTAAGCGCTACTGTAAATATGAAATTTGAAGCGCTTTTTCATAGGAATCTCTTGTGTTATCGAAACATTCGGTTAGAGGTCTTTTGAAGCACTTTAAACTGACAAATATGTTATTTTATTCTATTCTTGCAAGAAATGTAAAGAAAAAAATTTGGAGCCGTTTTTGAGAAAATTTTCAAAATGTCTTGGGGGTTGCATGTAAAGTACCCCCAAATTTTAATGAATGTTTTTCAAAATCTCAAAGCTTCAACTCGAGTTCAGATGGACAGTGGTTTCTTCAACTTGGAATAAAATCCTACGTATTGTTTAGGCGCTAGTGGTGCACAGAGACGGACAGACAGACGGACGTTTTTCCGTCAATAGGTTTTTCGGTGAAAGGACACACAAAACAGTGATTCTGGCTACACCACGCGAGAGGATTTTTTTCTTAATTTAGAAACTGGGATTTATCCACTTTTTCGTTTCTCAGAGCCCTGCCATGATTTTCTTTTTTCTACCAAAATCTGCCGTTTTTTTCGCGCAGCATTACATAACTTTCCCTTTACAACGTATATTTTGTCCATATATACATATGTATACGGAAATTAAAAATGTTAAGCGACAGAACCAATAGCATTATTAAAAGATGCCAAAACATTCAGCCCAGTTCATAAGTTCATGCGCACGTATAAGGTTTATAAGCAGTAAAATCGATTAAAGCGAAAAATCATATCAGAAGACTATCGGAAATGATAATTTGGTATTGTAGTAGGCGGCCGTCATTTAATTCACTTTTCTTGAAGACAAATGCACGAAAATATCTGGCTTCGACCCACTTTTACACAAAAACCTGCAATATATCCACTTAAATATGCCGTATACATTAAAATATGCAGTTAAAGAAAAAATCTCAGAAATATGCCAACATGCAAAATAAAAATTGCTATATTTGTTTTATTTTGGTGATAGGTAAAGTTATAATTCCTTTTCATATGCTCTATCAAAAAAAATGCATATTGAAGTTCCGCGGTCTAGTAATGAGCATCCCAGGTAAACAGTTTGTACAAAATGTAATAAGAGAAAAATTGTATAAAAAACAATTGTAAAGTATTTTTAAAGGTTTTGTTAAATTAAACAAGTATATTAGAGAGTTCTGTTTCATTTTCCAAGTCCAAAATTAACTCCTGTAGTCATAATTCCTCTTGCTCGATTGCGTCCTGAAAATTGGTTGCCCGGAAAAGAGTTAATGAATCTGACTTTCCCCAAGGAAGTGTGCTGAGCCCGAATCTGTACTTACTATTTATCGCTGTCCTACTACAACATGACAGCATTACAACCGCAACATACGTGCATAACATACCATTATTGGTAACCAACCAAGCATCGAATGTCCCTAGAAAATCATCTGTATAAAATTTCCAAGTAGTTAAAATATGTCAAATTCAACCAAAAGAAACCAAATCAGCACACATAACCTCACGTTAAGAAATAATTGTTGCCATCCATTAAAATGATCTACAAGCAATTACCATAAACAGCAATAGTAAAATACCTCGGCCTCCACCTCCTCCGAATACTAATCTAGAGAACTCATCATATGAAAAAACGTAAAAAAAACTGTCCCTTAAACTTAAAAACTCTAGTAAATGATCAGCAAAAAATCGCTTCTCTTTGTAATAAAATACTGATTATATTAAAGGGCAATATTAAAGTCAGTTTGAACCTACGAATTGCAATTGAAGAATGCTAGCAATCCAAATATTGATATACTATAAAGATTTTAATCAAAGTTCTAAGATACATCATTACTGTACCCAAATTTGGAGATTACTCGGAAATTCTGTATTCGCAACTAAACCATTATCATTTATTTTCCCACCTTGTAAGAATAACAGGATAAGTTCCTTCTAAAGACTGAAATCTTGTTAATAAGCTTTTCTCTTTAAAATGAAAATAGCAAGTAAGAAGACAGCAAGTAAGAAGCCAGCACAAATCTTATGGAAATGAGGTTTCGGTCAAATTGTCTGAAAATTTAATATGTTGTTCCTTGATCATACTGATCAAAAATCGTTAAGGCCGGTCAAGCAGAAAAAGTTATTTTTGATCTAATGTACATTTTAAACGGAGATCATGTCGACTTGTCGGATGATAGGAAGGGACAAACGTGTTCTCAAAGCGTATTCAAATGAAACAACCTCACTTGTTTAGACTTATGAATTATGACATTTCATTTTCCGAGAAGTAACACAGCACCAGTCGATTTGAATGACAGTGATGTCATAAACTTTGAAATAGAGAACTAAAATGAAAAAATCGATGAACGTGAGAGGCAAAGGGAATCACGGTAATGAAGCACTCCGATAGTGAGAAGCAAGGGGATTTACGGTAATGATTTCACCCTACCGTGTAAGGTAAGGAGACTCCTGGTAATGAAGCACAGTGACTCACGGAAAACGAAATAACATAATTCACAAGTCTAGACAAATGAGGGTTGTTTCATTTGAATTTGCTTTGAGTGCGCATTTGGGCCATTTTATCCGACAAATCAACATGATCTCCATTTGAAAATTTACATTAGGACCAAAAAGAACAACTTTTTTTGCTTAACGGCCTTAACAACTTTTGATCCGAATCACCCAAGGCACAACATACTCTTACTAAATTTTCAGACAATTTGACCGAAACCTCATTTCCATAAGATTTGTGCGGGGTTTCTTTATAAATGAAACTTAGTTTTACTCTCGTTCAAATCAGTTGACAATCAAAATTGTGATTGTGGAAGTTAGTGAAATTGATGTGTATTGGATATCCAGGATAATTTCGCGAAACTAATTTTAGGAAAATGGGTAAGATGATAAAAAACAAATAAGATATGTTGTGCCAATGTTGTTTTGAATTGTTGCCCTCTGGAATCTGTATCAAATATTAAGTACAACATTTTATGATAATTCCTTCTTTTCAGAGAATATTTTTAGAAAGTGTAAACAAAGTCTTTAGAAAATTTGTGGACAAAAATCATTACGAGATAGTACATTGATTGAGCAAAAAGCTAAAGTTTCAGTTCAGTTAGGAAACAGGAAATGCCTGTGATATGAGATATTTCAACATTGTCAATATTCCTTGATCGATAATGCCACGGGTAAGTATCGTGATTACACTTTTCCAATCAATTCCACGTAATTCTCAGAACCACATTGATAATTTTCATCTCGAACGGGACTGTCAGATAATATGTAATCTCGAATTATTATGCAATAAGTGCGCTTGAAGGTCATTATATCCGTCTATGAATCTTGAAGTACTTTACTTGAAACGAATTATAAAATATTCACTGTCTTCAGACTGTCACTAAGATTTATGTTCTTTAGATTTTTTGTCCAGATTTATTTTTGACTGTCATATACATATTGAATGTTGAGAGATGTAAAAAGCTTAAAATTAGCAGAACATTTTAATAAAATTATCAATCTAGATTAGGTTTTTTGATTAATTTGCTTTTATATTTCAATACGAACATGTATGTCTAAAATAAATCTAGACCAAAAAATCTAAAGATTACAAAATATTTGTTTTTTTTGGTGATGTATTCTTGGCATAGTTTACAGAAAATTTAAGGTTTAAAGTTTATAGAAAGTTTTAAATTCAGTTGAAAATTATTGTCATTGTTTGTACACTCTCTAGTAAATCTATAATTTACTATTGCAAATTTTCTACATAAATAATTTGAAGGTAAGGCCGTATGTCATGGCAAACTTTTTTATTTTGCAGGATCTACAAGAGCAACTAATATTTATATCAAAGACTGAAAAAACATGAACGTTCTTCCCTGAAGTAACGACATCACAGTGCCTGTAGGAATATT
This sequence comes from Acheta domesticus, assembly GCA_031308135.1. Lineage (NCBI taxonomy): Eukaryota > Metazoa > Arthropoda > Insecta > Orthoptera > Gryllidae > Acheta > Acheta domesticus. The sequence goes on from JAHLJT010004567.1 coordinate 183,866,051, forward strand.
TTGTAATGCATTGACGTTCTGCCGGTACAGCAGCATGTGTCATGATCTGCTGTGAAGCAAGTTCCTGCTTGCTTAGCTAGCTGAAGTGCTGCAGTCTTTCTCGTATCAGTCGGAAAGGAAGACAATTGTTCACAACGGCTTCCACAAGATCTCTAACATTCTCTGACATTATATCCTGGAGAGAGGCAATTTTGATGCATGCACGCTCTTTTTTCCCCGACACTGCCATTCTCGCAACTCCTAACTAACTGCTACATAAATGATCTCGGCATCAATTCGCCTTAACTGAAGAACATACCGCCATCTACAGGTATGTCTATGTACTACAAGTATTATGTTTCCCCCAAATGTAATCGTAGATTTTACAATACTATAAAAACCGTGAGGAAAAATAGTTGCCACGATTTCTGTCACAACCATAGTCTGTTTCTAAAATATTTGTTTCTTTTTTCTTTACATAACAGTCGAGAAAAAATACCAATTTTCCTCACGACATTGGGAAGGAGGCAGTTAATATTCGATCATTAGCGTGGCATGTATGTTCTCAATCAACGTTCACAATGCCTTTCCACTAAAGAAAAAATTAAAAATACTCGTAATCTAGCATTGTGTTTCTGTACAACATACTCTTATTCAATTCCAAGGTTGTTTTCTTAGTAGAAGGTAGAAGTCCCGCTGAACCTGTAAGGAGACGAGGAACCCAAGTGAAGAGCCTCTTTAGAGTCGAAAAGAACATTACTTCACCCGCTGAGGTATTTTTCAACCGTTGTCTCTCTCGACCGGGAAAGTTCGATGTGATTCATCAATGCAACGTTTAGATAGGCGACCGGTATTCTGAGCCGAGTTTTAATACGTTTTGAAGATAATGCAAGTTTGCAACTACAAATCCGATGAATGTTTATGGTATCAGAGTTTTAACTCCGGGGATAAGAATTTCAGAATCTCCCTTTGTAAAATCCTTGCCTTGGTGCTGTTGCCTACCCATTCTGTGAAGTGGCACCTATGCCTCTGATGACGTGCAACGACCCAGTCGCACGAGAAAATTTGGCCTGATAACAGCGACTGCCCTATCTCAAACGATCTACTGTGGCACATGGCAGTCCCCGTTTACTACAGTATGAAATTCACACTCTACTATAAATCCTTACAAGTGAATTTAACATATGATTTAGTATCGAAACGCATCTGTTTCGTGAAGTTTTTAAAAATTATAAAAATAAAGTAAGACTAATATAAAATAAGTATTTCAAAAATTAATAAAACCAAAGGTAAAAAAAAGAAGCTTCACAAAGTCTCTAAGCTTCTATGTATTGATTTCATTATCTGATAGATTTCATTTTCATTATCCCGTATACGTACGTATATACGGAGTAATATATCGAGCAATATACGGAATAATTTACGTAGTATATGGAAAGTTATATAATGCTGCGCGAAAAAACGGCGAATTTTCCGCAGAAAGAAATTCATTGCCGGGCCCTGATAACAAACTAGTGGTACTACAGAATGGCACAGACTTTTCCCTTTTAGTTTTATATTTCCTTGGCTGTGGGCTAGCTACTCGGAATTGCCACATGCTCGTGTCAGTTGTCATCTATCGCCGCCCAAAGTAGATTTTTTGACATTTTCTTAATTATTCGGTTTCCTAATAGTAGAACGGAAATATTAGTTTTAAAATATTAAAGAACAGTAAAATCTCCTCCTAAATGGCAATTTTCTTAAAAAATATGGAACCGTTTTTTAAGAAATGGCATTTAAGCGCTACCAAAATAGCGAAATTTGAACCTCCGTTTCTCAGAAAATTTTTGAGGTTTCGTAAACCTTCATTTGAAGTCATTTGAATCACTTTAACTTACAAATACAATAGCTCTTTCAAATTGCTGGAAATGTGCATATTAAAGGTGTGAGAAATCTTTAAAAAAATTACATTTGTGTATTTTTTTTAAAAAAACAAAAAAAAAAGAACTTACGTCATATTAAAGAGTGCATTTAGCACTAAATGGCAATTTTCTTTAAAAAATATGGCGTTTAAGTCATCTAACAGACTTAAGTACTTAGTATTTAGTACTATCCCTTCCGAAAATTTAAAGGAAAAAATTGGAGCCGTTTTTGTGAAAATTTGTTTTTGTACTTTTTAAATTGCACATATTATACGCATTATTGCGCGCGAAAACTACTAAAATTTTCAAAAAAAGTGCACGAAGTTAAAGAAAGAACTAGAACGGAGAAACAAATTTTATTTGAAGGAAAAATCTCTATCTGCAATTTTGTAGTTGTATGAAGACGCCGAATAAAATTCAGACTTTTGCACTTTTCGAAAATTCAGAGTTGAACCATGAAATTGTACGTAGTATGCCACCTTAATAAGTGTATTCTAGTCTTTTCTTACAAGAAATATAAAGAAAAAATTTGCAGAAGATCATGAGAAAATTTTGAAAATGTCTGGATGTCTTGATATAAAGTACCTCCGAATTTTTATGATGAAAGGTTTTCAAAATACCGGCCCCTCGAGTGGAACCAGATCGACCGGGGAATATTCATTTTGAAAGTAATCGTACTAATGGTTCAGGCGCTGGTGTTGTTCACGGACACCAGACAGACGGACGGACGGACGTTTTGCTTTCAATTGCTTTTTCGGTATGAAGGAACGCCAAATCAGGCATTCTGGCTAAACCACATCTTAGAGGATTTTTTTCTTAATTTAGCGACTGGATTTATCCACTTTTTCGTTATCACGGCCAAATTCGCCATTTTTTCGCGCAGCATTACATACCTTTCCCTGTAGTTCGTGTATTACTCCGTATATACGTATGTATACGGGAAAGTAAAAAGCGGAAAATAACCCAAATATTGTTGACAAGGGTTATATTAGAAAACATACAACCATTTCTAGAGATGAATAAAGAACAAGAATTTTAACTTAATTCATGAACAACCAATGCCATATTGGTGAACCTCTAAGTCTAGAAGTCAAAAAGGTGATATAATCGAATGTGCTTTATAGATCTAAAGAAGGCGTTCCATTGCATAAGACTACAAGACGTGTTAAGTTACCTGAGAGAGAAGAATATTCCAGAAATATTCAAAAAGATAATTCAAGACATGAATACGAATATCATCACGAAAGTACTTGTAGGAAATATGGTAACAGACGAAAACATTTGTGCAGCTGGTGTCAGACATGGTGATTCTATCAGTCCTGTTGCTTTTAAATCTGGTCAAAGATAAGATAACAGTAACAACATGCCAGGATATAAAATGGAAGTAAAAGAATCCCATAATGCTAATGATGTAGTATTGTTGGCAAATTCAGAAGACCATTTACAAAGATCTCAACACGCCATCGAAAAGTGTAGAACAATACCAGCTGGATATATCAACTGAGGAAACGAAATCAGTGATAATTTCCAAGGATCCAATAAGATGTGAATGGACGGTGGATAATAAAATAATCCAACAAGTCACGAACACCACCAATTTAGGAGTGGAAATTTCAGGCACGAGGGACACTTATAATGGAGTTAAACAGCTAGTAATCAAAGGAGCTACAATATCGGGATATTTAAAATATGTAATCTGGAGAAATAAGTATCTTAATACAGGAAGTGAAGTAAAAATATATAAAACCATAGTAAGACCAGTTATGACTTGTGGACTAGGGATGCGAGCCGATACTAGAACTAAAACTCTACTAAAAACTTTAGAGATGAGTATTTTAAGAATAATAGCAGGAAAAACAAGATGGAATAGAATAAATAAGCAACACTTATGGAATAAGTATGACGGCGTGACGGACGTTGTTAAATTCATAAGAACAAGGAGAAAACACTCAGATGAACATGTTTCCAAGGCAGATAATAGTAGACTGATCAGAATAGCAAGACATTTAAGACACGTAGGTAAGCGGGATCCAGGAAGCCCAAAACGAAAGATCTAAACCTGTGCATCGACATTTCCCGACACATCATGCAGGTGATGTGTGAAGAATAATAGGTCCTACCTACATAGAAGAAGAAGAATCCATAACAAGCTAAATGACGAAAATGGACGCAACCGGACACGGACGAACGAAAATGTACACGGACACAGACGTTTTGAATCACTTTTTACTTTCCCGTATACGTACGTATACACGGAGTGATATACATAGTGTAGGGAAAGTTATGTAAAGCTGCGCGAAAAAATGGCCAATTTTCGGCGGAAAAAAGTTCATTGCCGCGCGCTGAAAACGAAAAAGTGGATAAAACCAGTTGCTAAATTAAGGGAAAAAAATACTCTATCACATGGTGTAGCCAGAAACTCTTTGATACCGAAAAACCAATTGAAAGGAAAACGTCCATCTGTACGTCTGTCTGTCCATCCGTCTGTGAATACTGCTAGCGCCTAAACCATACGTACGATTTCTTCCAAAATGGATATTCGTCGGTCGATCTGGTTTGAATCAAAGCTTTGAGATTTTCAAAAAGATTCTTCAAAATTTGGAGGTACTACCTACATAGGACATATGAAGCTCCCCGGAGATTTTCAAAATGTTCTCGAAAACGGTTTCAATTTTTTTCTTTAAATTTCTTGTGTGAATAGAGTAAAATTCACTTATTAAGATGGCATAGGTCTGATTTTCACAGATAACTGAATTTTCGAAAATTGTGAATGTTTGAATTTTTTTCGGCGTCTTTCTCCAACTACAAAATTAAAGACAGATGTTTCGTTCAAATAAAATGTGTTCTCCAAAGTTATTCCTTTCTTTCAGGTCATATACATTGCTTTGAAAATTTTAATAGTTTTCGTGCTATATTGCGTGCAATATGTGCATTTTTTTAAAATTACAAAAACTAGATTTTCTCAAAAACAGCTCCAAATTTTCTTTAAAATTTTGGTAGGGATAGTGGTAAATGTACTTCATCAGATGACATAAACGCCATATTGCTCTATACTTTTGTTTTGTCACAAATTGCAAAAATATAATTCTTTTGACTTGTCTCTCTCGTTGATAATATTTACATTAGCAGCGCTTTGTTCACATTATTATATTTGTAAGTACATGTGCTTTAAATAATGTGAAGTGAAGTCTCTCGAAAACACAACCGTTTTCTGTGAAAACTAGCTCAAAATTCCGAATTTTCAGAAACGCTCAAACGCCATTTTCTCATAAATGGCTAGAAAAAATGTCTTCACACATTTCGATCGGATAGTGCTAAATGCTTTCTTTGAGATGAAGTAAGGTTTATTTTGAGGTAATTTTTTGTTTTTTCAAAAATTACACATGTAATGTTTTTGAAAGATCTTTCACATCTTTAATATGCACATTACCAGCAATTTGTGAAGATTGTTATATTTCTGAGTGTATGTGCTTCAAATGAAGTATTTTGAAAACTCAAAAATTTTCTGTGAAAACGAGCTTCAAATTTCGCATTCATAGTGGCGCTGAAACGCCATTTTCTTTAAAGCGGCACAAACTTTTTAAGAGAAAATTGCCATTTAGGACTAGGTTTTTGTGTTCTTTAATATTCTAAAATGAATATTTCCGTTCTACCATTAGAAAACCGAAAAATTAAGAAAATGTCAAAAACATGTAGTTTGGGCGGTGGTAGATGGCAGCTGGCAAAAGTATGGGGCAATTCCGAATAGCTAGCCGAGACCGAAGGAAATAGAAAACTAATATGGGAAAGTCTATGCCATTCTGTAGTACCACTAATTCTGTATGACCTCAAAACGTTAATTTCCATCAAATTTCAACATCGATTTTTTTGTAGCATTGCATTTCTTTCTCTGTAAATACGTATACAAAAAAAGAAACATTGGTTCTCCCCTCTGCTTTGTAAAGACCAAACGAGGGAAACAGAACTAAGAGTTTATCGACACGAAACTAATATCTAATCCCACCGAATTCCGATTTGTTTCTTTCAAATTTCGTTATCTGCACTTAGGATTAAGATTAGGGTTAATATTGAGTAGAGATAAGCATATATATTGGGAACTTAAGGAGAAACCTTCCAAATAAACATTCCCAGAAAATTGTTATCTAAGAGTGAAGTACAAATAAAGTTGCTGTATATAAGGGGTAGCCCGTTACCTAAGTGTTGAAAGTGAAGATCTTCTAGATTTCAGAAAAATCAGATTTCCATGACCCAGCATTGAAAGGTCCAACATCTGCAAATACTGAACGTCTGTGAAAACGGTTACATCCATCAACCACTGGGCATCATTAAATAGAAAAATCATTTTCATCTTGAAGAAATTGCTTCAAATCTAGCAATTTATTATTGATTAAGATAAGACAAGTCATATTCTGGTTTTTTAATTATTAATTATTAAAATATGAAAATTATTATTAAAAATCAAAATTATGATTAATTAATTGATTATTAATTATAATAAAACACACTCAACATCCACAAACATACCACTCTCACACCAATTGACAACACTACAGCCACGTACCTCACCATCTCTTATTTCTTATTCAGATTTTTTCAAATATAATTTCTACTAAAAATACATAACTACATAAATACAAAACTACTTCCCACAACACTCATACATTTCAGAAAACACTAGCCTACACTAATGACTCAATCCTACCTACATCCTTATGCGGGGTCTGTGCTCTCGCTTGCAACGACTGCAATGTTATATATACATAGGACAAACCGGTCGAATATTCACACAGATAATCAAAGAGCAGGAACAAGCTTGGAAAAACAACACTATTACAGTTTTACATTTCGCTGATCACATAAATATAAGCAAACACACATTCGACGAACACGTTACTTTCCGTATTTTAGAAATTGAAAATAGGTACTGGCATAGAATAGAATTAGAATCCATTCCTATATATAACAACCTCCAAAACCAAAATGTGAGTTGTCTTAACCAGCAAATCCCAGAACTCCCGTCACCTCTGCTAAAATTAGCCCAATTTGTGCACCCCTAACTCCACCCGCCCCTCCTCAGGCCCCTCCACCCCTAACTTCGCCTGCCCGCCCCCTCGTCAAGGCTGCACCAGTGGCCTTTCGGCCGCGTTGCCCCTAAACCGTTCCCTCACGTTTCCGACTATCACCTGTCAAATGACGCTCAAAAAATCGCGTTTTCTGCCCTGACGCTGCAAGATACTTACTCCCCAGTTTGCTTACGCATCGGTCATACCACGTCAACAACTTGTACATAATTCGTAAATAATTTGTATAATTTATTATTCTTTTTATTTCATTTATTCTTGTAAATTTTTCAGACAGATGATCGTTACACGATCGAAAAGATCTTAAGTTTAAATATAGTATAGTGTAAAACCTTTTATTCATTTAATTATTAACCGGACAACACCTTTTATTCATTTAATCATTAGAAAGTAACTATCTCACCACCTATCTTATTAATTAAGGACTCAGACAATAAATATTTAATGTATCGCCAACACATATTGATGTTTCAGGAACCAAGAGTGTTAAAAATGTTCTTTAATTGGAAGGCTCGAAAATTTTGAAAAATACTCGAAAATTTTGAAAAATCAATAACATAGGCCTACATACTACGTGTTCTTACAAAAGATATGGAATGACGTCACTGATAACAACGGAAGACTATCAGGTCCACGAGTTTCGGGCGAGACCCGATGCTTTCAACGTGATGCGGACGTTGGTCGGGATGTGGGCGGGGGTCCACGAGGTTCAAGTATCGAAAATCTACTTGACCGTGAATAAACGATAACTGCAAAATAGGCGGGGTAGTTGCAAGATCTCTTTAACAAAATTAAATATTTAATAGAAATAGTATTATAAAAGACTAGTCACGTCGAAGAAACATTATGCGAAAACGAAAAGGACTTCAGTTAAAATATGAACTAGTGGTGTTATAACTGCGCTCACTTTGTTCTTGATTTCATTACAGCATTATTTCTTATGTGCAATTTTGAAACTTCAGAGAGTTCAAAGAAAAATGTTCTGGCTGCTAGGTAGAAACTCAGTGTTAATTTTAGACATTATATAAGTTACTTACTATTCTATTTCATGCACTTCCAGTAACAAATCCATGCATACCAATAACAAATCCAATATCCAAATATGAGAAAGCCATGCCAATACTTGAGGCATAAATATGTTAGATAATAGTTTAGAAATAGGACGTCTTAAAAATTGAAGCCCCTGAGTTTGCCTTACAGATTTTGAAATGATGTTACACGTGTAGCAACGGTATTTATAGAGAGATACTAATGGCTACGTTTTTCCATTGTTAATTAGGAAAGTCAAAAAAATGACTTATTGTTCACATGTACCAGCATATTGTAAATACTCGTGTAATAAAAAAAACTTCCAATATATTTTTTATCAGAACTGCAAAAATCTTCGGCAAGTTACCAAACATCTGTTTAACAACATTCTTGTTTTAGTTTTTCAAATGTTTTAACGGAAAATGAAATGCAATATTTATCAGCATACCAACGCAAAACAAGCCTAGAATTTCACCTAATTGCATAGTTTTATGTTAAAAGAGATCATACTGACCTATCTCAACAGAAAATAGCTTATTTGAAAACGAAGCTCTAATTTTTCCTTACTATCACAATAAACACTATATTTATCTTAAACAATACATTTGTTTAACATCGGTGGAGATAAGACATAAGAAACACAAAATTTCATCCACAAATTATTCACATGAGGAGATAATTTGGCCGCAGAAGTTTTGTTGACAGACCGATTCACTTAAATATTCAGAAATAAAATATTTCTTAGAACACAATTTGAAGTATTAATTATTCCTTCCAGAGATTTATTGCTTCTTCACATTCTATTATTGTAAGGTACGTTAATTTTATTTCTAAATATTTAAGTGATTCGATTCTAATAAGCATCATAGATTACCAGAATATATCTGCTGACACCACGGAATGAAATGATTAGATGAGTCAAAAAAACTTCTGTGGCTAAAGTATCTCTTCCGAGATAACAGATTAGCCTTGGGGCTTTCGCCATTTGGTCTCAAAGAGTGCCTACTCTGGCTGCGCTGCGCTGCGCTGCCCTGCCTCTGGGGCGTTACCCTCGCGCCCACGCCCGCGCCCCCGCCCCCGCACTCCCCGTCCCGCCCCGCCCCGCCCCGCCCCGCCCCGCCCCGCCCCCGCCGTCGTCCTTCGCGCGGGCGTCCGCGCCTATTTATAAAGAGGCCGGCGCGGCGCAACGGCGCCAACGAGCGCAGCGCAGCACAGCGCAGCCCGGAGCAGGCCTCGGGCGGGGCTTGGCCGCGGGTTCGAATCCCGCGCAAAGCGCCCTTTGTTCCAGACAGACCTGGCACGTAATGTGGGTATGGTGGGAAGCTATATACCCACACGAAAAAATCCCAGAGGATAAAACACCAACTCGACCGGCGCTTACCTACTCGGCATGCGCCGTTGGTTTCAGGCAGACCCGGCACATAATGAGGGTATGGTGGGGAGCTATATACCCTCACGAAAAAATCCCAGAGGGTAAAATATCGACTGCCGGCCCCATGGCCGAGATCGCTTAGACAGTAGTGCCGTAGTGGTCTTGGACCGTGGGGTTGGGGGTTCGAGTCCCGCCTCGGGCATGGTTGTATATGTTCGTCCTTTCATCACCATATCGTGTCATCATGTCATAACGTTACTTCCAATAGTGGTCGCTAATGACAGAGTCGTTGATGCGACCTTAAATAAGACAAAAAATACCAACTCGGCCAGCGTATATCCACTTGGCATGCGCCGTTGGTTTCAGGCAGACCCGGCGGATAATTAGGTACGATGGGTAAAATACCTACTCGAATTATTGGGTGAGAGAAATATTCCGAAAAAGTCAAATTCCAGAAATTAACTAAGTTTCCCGGTATTGGGTCAACTTAAAACTTATAAGCGGTCAACTTTCTTGCAAGATAGGCTCCACAAAATTGCTGTTTTACATGTTTATAGCGACATAATCGACAAAATCGATTTGCAAAAACGTTATATAGGTTTATGAGTTTATATAAAAAATGTAAAGTGCAGCGCTGTTTTCGCATTGCAAAAACGAACTCTGTTGAAGTTATACAAAATGAAAGTGATAAAAATTATAAATAAAATAAATTTGATTACAATTTAGTGAAAAACATGACCAATTGAAAAATTTGTTTCGTATTTCTTCTTTAATGAACAGTTTCTGTGGGAGATGAAGGGGGAAGAGAAATTGTCTGAGGGACTCCGACCACTCGGACTTTACAAAACACCTGAAGTCAGAGCCGGCGATTGATGTCCTTAGATACAGACAGTGCAACCGCCACCATTAATATCCTCACAACCGAGAGACCCGCAAGGAAGCAATAAGAAGCTGAAGGAAAATTATAACAACTGTTGACGTTCTGAACATTTTCAGGAATATTAACATTGATTTGGGATAGATTCATGGTTCTCACAAAGACTACCACACACTTCCAATTTTCCTGACAACTGGAAATAAAATAGCTGAGTCGGTGGAATAACGTAATGCGCTATTATCTGTATCTAGTGAATCTGGTGTTTCGTGGCATGTTCTGTACTTCCAGTACCAATATGAAGGCCACTATTCTCCACATTCAGTTTACGTGTGTTCATCCCTTTCTGGATATGGAGGAGAAATTAATTAAGGAATTGTCCACGTTTGCAGGAGCGCTGAGCTTGCGAGGCACGCAAATAGCTCGGCGGGCGTGGCTAGACACGCCTAGTTTACAGTATCCAAACGCTTTCTAAAGTAGAGCTGTTCAAATGCAAAAATTCGATTCAGATTACTCGCGGTCACCCGCTGGAGTTGCCCGCATTTAACAACCTTTCACTACGCTAGGTTAGAATAGAAAAAACAAACGATTGCTCCGAGGGTTTGACGGACATTAGCTCCGCTCCCATTGGGCCACACTAGTTGCCCGCAGATCAGAGTAAGTCCAGGACTCATTGGGCTAATTGGGCCGCCGCGCCCGCTAGGTCTGAGGCTCTGGCCCGCAGGCCCGCTGATTTGGTGGAAAAGGCGATTTAAACTCACACCCGCTGGATCTCTTCTACCTCTCCCCAAGTCCTTTCTACTTTATGGAGGTTGGAGGACTTATGGAGGTTGAATCTTGTTAGGATCGGGAATCGGCCCTTCGCTCCCCAGAAGAAACGCCCCCACGCCCACTGCCATTACGTCTGTGCGTACAAAGTCATTTTTGGTGCTTTCTGGTGCATGTTTTTGCAACTTTTAGTAATAAACCATTGTTATGTTACTAAATTATACTACTAGAGCTCTTCAAAGCACCAACTGCTGCATTTTTGTGAAGAAGTAGCTATTAGTATAGTTAGACGTTAGAAGTAGCTATTAGTACAGTTAGACGTTAGAAGTAGCTATTAGTATAGTTAGACGTTAGAAGTAGCTATTAGTATAGTTAGACGTTAGAAGTAGCTATTAGTATAGCTAGACGTTAGAAGTAGCTATTAGTATAGTTAGACGTTAGAAGTAGCTATTAGTATAGTTAGACGTTAGAAGTAGCTATTAGTATAGTTAGACGTTAGAAGTAGCTATTAGTATAGTTAGTATAGAAGTAGCTATTAGTAGCTATTATTAATATAGTTAAACCTTAGCTGCATGTGCCCCGTCCACTCCGGTACGGACCAACTACCGCTTGCTTGACAGCGGCCTCTCCCTCCAAGGCGCCCAGAGACAGCCAGTTTTACTCGTGCGTGTTTCCGAATCCCGAAGGTGTCCAATGACGCCTTCCGTTTTACCGTACCTCTCAGCTCAGCAGCTGTCTGAAAGACTATACTCCCCCGTACTCGCTCTTTGCTCGCCTTTGCTCGGGTATTTTGGTCTTTTGATTGATTGACTGGTGATTCCGGACGTGTCAGTTGCCAAGATCATTAGTTCCGTAAGTGTTGAGAATTTTCCTATAACAAGAGGCAGTAATCTTCCTCCGCTGGATAGCGAGATCCGGCGGCCACCTACGTCGGCTTGTGGTGATTTTCCTCAATCAGGTTTCTCCCACCAATGGGTCACCGTCCCAGACGGAACAAGCTCTAGGCCCGACTGTTCTCCCGATAGGTGTGGCAGTGTAGTGCATGTTAGTGTAAGTGTGTGTGTAAGAGGAGGACGGAAGAGTTAGGTAAGATCGCACGCCGTCCATAGCACGTTTGTTAGGGCACTGCTCCGGTATTCGCCTGGTGTCGATCGGAGAAACCACGGAAAACTACCTATCAGAGAAGCCGGTCACTAGATTTCTTCTCCAGACAGCGGCTGAATTCGACCTAGCTATGTAGCTAGTTTCGAAAATCCTGTCACTTTCAAGACTTGAACCCCAAAACCTCCCCGTCAGAGGCATTGGTCGATGTACTTCCGATTGGTGTGATTTTGAGAGCGTCAATTACATTACATTGTCCCATTTTGTCCCCTTGTCATCGAATTGAATAGAAAATATACAAGTCTTTAAGTAATCACATAATGATATGGTAATGTCCTTTTGCCATTTCATCTATTGTTTGTTACACTGAACTATTACTTAGATGAACTTTCCTGGCGACATCTATCAGTGTATTACCATAAAAAATAGTTTTTATCTTTAATTTCACAACCGGCAAAATTAATTCCTAACTAATGTTTATGTGGTTTTCCTGCTTTTATGATAAACAATGAAACGTTAAATGAGGCTCGAAATCTATCATGTTCTGTAGACGACCCAAATATATTTAATACAATTGGCCGTTTTAAATATTGCTTTTGTAGTCCTTCAAATAGATAGAGCTTTTTACTTCCTTTCGGCAAGCGTTTAATTTAAAAGCTCTTGTAGCCTAGAACTCCAGGAACCTCATAGGAAACAATTAGTTTGTAGGAGAGAAGATAAATCCATATTTTAAAAAAAACTCAATATTGTATTGCCAGGACATTTTAGATGTAGATTTGGACAATTTGAAATACAAATAACCTTTCCAACACGTTTGTAGTAATAATAATGTATCATTTATAGCTCACATACATACATCATTTATTACATGAACATACACATCATCATCACATACATACACAATTATTTATTACATGAACATAAAATTAATAAAAATATTTCTAGAGTGTATCCCTTTTGCAGACTTGCCTTTTTACACCAACGTACTAATTTGTGTGCTTGCGATACCGGCGCACGTGTTCTTTTAAATAAGCCGTCTCAAGTTCCCGTATCCTCGTCGAAACATATGTGGAGCGCTCGCCGCCGCAGCGAAGGGCGCGCCAACTACTGGTCCCGGGCCAGCTCTTCTAGGAAGGGCTTCGCGCTATTTCTCGCAAAATCGCGACGACCGCTGCAGGCGTAGTCCTAAGAACCAGTGGTGCTAAAACAGCACGTACTTTCTCGCCCGCATTTTCACGCAAAATGAAGCGAGATGTACACAATTTTTGAAAAATTTTGCATGACCTTATTTCAAAATCTATCTTTAAGGAACAAATTTCATATAAAGTCGGACGTTTTAGAAGAAATCTCCCTTCTGTCCCAATTCTTACGCACGCAATACTCTTCAGCCGACGCGACAGTCGTCACTAATTTCAGCAGGCACTCCTGAAGCATCGAGTTACTATGAGCCGTACACCCATGTGTTGTCTCGGCGGCAGGGGTTCATAGAAGTCTGGACCTTAGGGTCCGTCCATAAATTACTTAACGCAAATTTCGAGTATTTTCAATACTCCTCTTCCCCTTGTAATGCATCCCCCTACCCCTATGTAACGCCGCATAACGCTGCCTCAGACCCCCTCCCACCCCCTTTAGCGTTACGTAATTTATGGATGACCCTTAAGGTGCAAACGAACCAATCAGTCGCTTTTTTTTGGCTAGGGTGAGGTACAAACATTTTTAATATTTGTGTATTTAGCCCTAAACAGGGTAATTTGTTGAACAGCTGTCAATGTTTGGAGTTGATACAGAACTATGATAAATCCACTAAAGGTAAGAAGTTTTTTCCTCGAAAGTTACTGATCAATTCTTTGAGTCACTTTTGACATTCACTAGATCACTTCCATGGTGTCAACAGCCTGTTGTGAAGTTTGAAATAATATATACACCAATCTAAAACTCGAGGTCGAAGAAGAGAAACAGAAGGAAGTTGCCATGACTCACCGAGTGGGGTAAAGGCATTGCCTAGGAAGTGGGGAGGAAATGTTGAAATTCGCATTTCCTGAGCTCATTCTGCTCGTAATATTTCCCGCCGCTGATAGTGTTAGTAACAGACAGCATGAGAGGGCAGTGATCACAGCGAAACCTCTCAACCTTGCAGGGTCAATGAAACTTCATGCGGAGAATGTTTGCTGTCGCGTCTCTTTAAAAAAAAAAGAAAAACGTGATCAAGAGCAAGACCACTAACATCAAGTCTCATTCTCTTAATTTTGTAGTATGACCACCCCACATACGAAATGCACGACCTTGATGCTGGTGGGGGATCGTGAGTACCCCCGTAATTTTGAGAACTACGCCGTCGTTAACATAGCTACTGGTAGGGCCTCCCTTGCCGGACAGGTCAAAGAGGAGGGGTCAGATGAAATTCTCCACAAGATAACCGATCAGAAGAGGATCCATAGAAGAGGACCTGACCAACAATTGTTTCAATCACTAATAAGATTACGCACAAGATACGATGACAACTCAGCAACGGGAAACGTTCGAAAGACTTGAAATAGCGGCAACATTGATATTAGGTACGTACCTGGAATGTTCGAGGTCTAAGGAATAAAGAGAGTCTGGTTGGACTTGAGCTAAGAAACATGAACATATAACCGTCATAACCGAAACAAAGAAAAATTTGGAAGGTACTAGTAACCTGAATCATCATTTAATGTTCTATTTTGGTGACCCTCAATCAACATGGGTTTCATCTGGTGTAGCAATTCTATTGGCTAATCGATGAAGAGCTACAACTTTGGAAGCTTGAACTTTGGTAACAACCGTATTATAATATTGAGATTGAAAAGGGGATATATTTATCTGTGCTAGATATGCCCCGATACGAGCGAAGAATGTGAAAAGTTTTATAATACCTTACAGATATATTTGAATGTGACTAACAGAAATTACTTTATTATTATCTGTGGGGATCTTAATGCACGAGTTGAAAATATGCCAATTCTGAAAATTGTAGGAAATCAAGGAAAAATGACAATAAAAAAGGGAAATGTCTCAGAAATTTTGCAACCTTCAACAACTTGAAAACTAGAAATACTTGTCACTGACACAAAGATATTTACAAGTTCACTTGGACAGGAAGAGGGTTCCGATCTATTATTGACTACTTCATTGCTAACAGGAAGCTTACCTCATCTACAAAAGATACACGACTCAATAGGGGCCCGGAAATAGACACTAATTGCTATATAGTGAAAGAAATTCTTAATATTCGTTTAAGATGGTCCCATATGTAACGGTTCATAAACCTTTACACTAATTAACATAGGTAATAATTGATGCAATTAATTATTTCTCCCCAACCTGGGCGAATTAGACCTATTCGTGCTTATAAATTCATATAAATAAACAAATACTTCGGCACAATGGCCAGCGAACCCACAGGGCTAATTTATTCGGCGAGGTCCCAAAATATCAATTGCGTGTGAAGCGCAAACACCATATCTTCGTATTAATAACAAAATCTATCTGTTTACATATCAATTGGAAGCTATTACCTATTACTTTAAATCTAAATTTTGATCACAGATCCGCAATGACTTCTATATTGACTCGGTCTGTGTCTCATTACAGTACAGATTTATATTTCGTATGGGTCCGCGAAGTCATCCCTAAACAGGTAACGAAATAATATTATAGTTTTCTTTTGGGAGCCTGACTATCATATTCTTTTCCCTGTCATTTCACTTCTACTACCTACTGGAAAGAAAATAACACAGATTTCACAATGTTGCTGAGTCGTAATGTCGGCAGCTATTTATTATACTGATTCTCTTTTCACCGTTTTAATGCTCACCAAATCCACTCGTCATTCTAATACACAGCTTATAATAGCAAAATACGTGTATAAGCCCATTTGACATAAAACAAATTATCTTAACAAGGGAAAAGCAATATACCACTCACACATTCACACATATTTTATATATAATACCATTCAGGCGAGTGAACTCTTTTTAAAAGTGGAAATTTTCCAATGGCCATTTTTGCTTTACTCTTAACATTTATTCACAATCTTGGCCTTGCTATAAATTTTATTATGATGAATATTTGTCACTTTCTTGGTATCGTTCAGATTACCTGGAAGTGGCGTCCCCGACCATTGCCAATGCCGCATCCAAGTCCACGCCTAATTCCACACCACATTTCTTCGATTCCGAAGATCCAAAATCAAAAACGCTCCCGGACTAACGTTTCTCCAATTATAACATCATTTTTCGAAAACCATTACACTTTTTATAACATTTCTAATGAATCAACAACTCAAATTACGGTATGAAGTTGCCTGTGCGAAATCACATACTCGTCTCTACCTTAAGCATTGCTGCATACCCTTTCTGCACCACGCAGAAAGGAGGAACATAGGACAGCTGTTCTCTTTTGTCAAACCCGCTGTACTTTTATACTATCTATTTGCAAATGTCTTTATATTTATCATTTTTTCTTCGTTGTAATAATTTCTAAATAAAATCCAAATAACATGAATAACTTTTCGCTTTTAAAATTCTAGATCTTGTTAAATTATTAAATGTTTATATGATCGCTCATCACATGTCAACACATTCAATTGTCTCTGCCTAATATGGGAACATTCTCTTTAATTAAATTCTTCGTTACTCGAAAATAATAGAAATTGTCCGACTGTTCGTATATTTAGAAATGTTCTCTATTTATTTATTTATTTATCACTGCTCTGCTAACGGCACAATTCCTTAGATTTTCTTAGAAATAAACAACACTTTCTACCTTTACCCTACCACCTTAGACTGTTTCTTTTCTGTACATGTAAATTTCATAAAAGTTTGTCTAATTCATTTATATATTACTGGAACGCGTCCGAATGGACGCATAAGAAGGAAAGGTATCGAGAGGAACCCAAGAGCACCCACAAATAGTTCTTTATGCACTTAGGTCGTTATAAGGATTTTAATGATCGAGGGACGACAAAAACCCCAAGGGCCTTTGGCACAAGAGCTTTTTCTCCCTGGAGTTCACATGAACCAGGTAACGCCCGTGTTACACACATAATTTTATTTTTTATCTAATTTTAATTATTCATATTTAGTTATTTACTAATTAACTAGTTATTGACTCAGTTTGTCATTTCATATTTCCCTCTTATTATTCCTTTCAATACTTCCCCCTTCAAGAAAACATGTTCAACTGTTTTCTTATTTCCATTGTCACCACCATCCTCTCGATCCCGGTAAGTTATGCAGTGAATATCCAGCTCCGTATCGAAGTCAGCAACAAACAATAGCCCATCATTAAAAAATAAACACATTTGCTGAAAGGGGAAAGTGTAAGGAAATTATAATCCTGACGTCTCTGGAAATACAGGGAAACCATTAAGTAGATTCGTTGACACAGAATGGCAAAATATCGCCAATGACAAATGTGCCAATCAGCGTCAGAAACTAAGTAGAAGACGCAAATATAAAAATAATAGTAAATAACTTAAGAAATGGGATGCGAAAATAAAGACTTTGTCCATGATAAGAAAAAAGCTTACTTAAAATATTTGCAGACGAACACATTAGAATATCGGTTAGAGTATAAAAGAAGGTGTGCTATCACGAAGAGAGAAATTAGCAAACTAAAAGAGGAAAGTTGGGATAGTGCAACGTGTGCTGAATTCAGATCATCCTTTAAGTGACGGCATGGCTACAGAGCGTATTGGCATCAATATGACAGTTTAGTATCAGAATAGTGACTGACAAACGACTTGCCCATAATTTAGAAACTCGCCTCGTATTCATAGATTTAAGAAAAGCCTACGACCCAGTTCCATTATATAAACTCTGGATGGCAATAGAGAAACAAGATGTTAAGATGCACCTATAGAAATCTGTTAAAGACCTATACATCAGAAATGTAAGCCGGATTAAAATTTGAAGAAAAATTTCCGAACCATTTTCTGTAAATAAAGGATTATGGCAGCATGTTGCATAGCACCTACTCGCTTTAAATTTTTTTAAACGAAGCTTTAAAAAACTGGAGCAGAAAATGTTGCAATCAGGATGTAAAAACTGACGATTCTATGCTCTATTTTCTTAATTTTGTAGACGACCAAGTTATCTTCGCTGAGGAGGAAGATGATGCTTTGTATATGTTGTAAAAACTTCATGAAGAGTACTTAAATTGGGGCTTGAAATAAGTTTAAAAACAAACAATATCTGGTTGTACGACGAGAAGCCAGACTGTGTATACCCAACGGACCAGAAATAATATCCTGCCAGAAAGTTATCTATCTAGATATTCAAACAGCAGCTAGTGGGTGTAGATATTCAGAATACAATATCAAAAGTCAAAGTAGCTTTAAGGTAATTACATCCCTTAATACGGAACCAAACTCTAAGGAAGAATGTTAAAAGAAGATTATATAAGGCTATCGTAGAGAGTATTGCCACATATGGGTCTGAAGTTTGGGAAATATCGAAAGGTAATGAGAATAAACTTACAGCAATGGAAATGGACTATTGGAGAAGAAGCTGTGAATTGACATTGTTGGACAAAATAAGAAACGAAGAAATTAGAAGAAAAGCAGAAGTGAGTTTCAACATTATTGAAGTTATTGTAATTGTTAATGCCCTTGAAAGGCAAATTTTTGTCGAACAAGGATTAATAAATATTTTAAAAAACATTATTGATACGATTTAAATTTAAAGACTCAAATGGTATGGTCCCTTAACAGAATGTGTGAAGAACAATGGCCTCTAAAGCTCTGGAATTGGAAACCAACATCACACAGAAGGCGAGAAAGACCCAGAAGTACACGGAAGAACGGAGTGTAGAAGGCGATGGCCAGATGAGGATTGACTGCAGAAGACCGCAGCGACCGACACCTAATGGTGTAAAACACTCGCAGTACTACTACTAAGATGACAGTGCTATACTATCACTGAAAATGTGGCAATGCGAATGATCTGCGCCAAACTTGTCCCGAGGGTCTTGGCGAACGACCAAAAGCAGAGTCGAGAGTCTGCTTGCAAAGACCTTACGCAACACGCTGAAGCAGACCGCTGCTTTCTTGACGACGTAATGACGGGAGACAAGACTGGATATTTGAATACGACCTAGAAGCAAAGAGGCAAGATTCCTATTGGAACCCTGCAGCATCACGTCCTCTAAAGAAAAGCTCGAATGGTCAAATCTAGTGAAAATCATGGTTGTATTTTTGTTTGGCTCCAAGGAGATGGTCCATTCCGAATTTGTACCTGAGAGGCAGACTGTGAACGGTGGTTTTAACACTAGAAGCGCTAAGAAAACTGAAGAGTAGGATCAACCGGTTGAGGCAAGCCATCGCTGAAAATTTGAGATTGCAATGCACCCAGCCACTTCTTCCACGGTGGGAAAACCGAAAACCTTACGCTAAATGCCAACGCAACGAATCCCCAATCCCTTCACAGTCCCGACATGGCATCAGCAGACTATTTCCTATTTCCAAGAGTGGAATTTTCCCTCTAAGGTCACCACAATGGATCAATGAGCGCCCTCAAGGAAACTTGCACTTAAGGACTTTCCGGAATCCGCCTACCGCCTTCGAGACATGGAAAAGCCGCGGGCAAATAGAATCGAGGATCAAGGATGCTCAAGCAATGCACTTTGAAGAAGTTTGTGGTATTGTAGAAATATATGAATTTTTTTCCTGAACAGTTCCCAATACAGTTTACAGCAACGGTAAAAACAAGAGAAACAGTGTTTATCAAGTAAAGCGTTTAAACAAGGATTGATGGGGAAGAGGAAGCCGGAGTGCATTGCTATTCCACCTTAGAACCCCGGAGCGAAAAAATACCACAACATAATATGGGACGAATTGGAAATACAGGGTAGCAACGACAATAAGAGAAGTGGGGAGGGATGGACCCACGGAGGAAGCGGGTATGAAATAGAAAATAAGGAAACTTAAACTTCGTTGTAGACACATCCGCCATGCGTTAGAGCAATCAGATACATGGAATTTACCACAGAGAGCAAAGGACTCATTCCGAGCTTACGGAACAGGAAAACCTCAAAGACATACAACAGGAAAACCACGTGCAAGCCACGAGCCAGTTGAATAGATTGATAGATTTCGTGATCCGAGCGCAACAGCTGCTAAATTCGTTAGTTCCGTGAGTGTAGTGCATGTATTTTTCTCGAAAAGTAGTTGTGATCTTTGCCCGCTGGATAGTGAGATCCAACGCAAAACTACCGTCGGCTGTACTTCAGTTTTTCTTTCTTGGCGCGTGGAGGTATGTTATCAAAATGGAATATCTCACGGTATTTCGCGTCGTTCTCGGGTGTGCCGCTAGGAGCCGCATGATCGCGACTGTATCGAGCAATGCTGGCGATCATGCAACTCCTAGCGGCACAACCAAGAACGACGCGAAATACCGTGAGATATTCCATTTTGATGAGACACCCCCAGGCGCCAAGAAAGAGAAAACGAAGTATAAAGGAGTTTCCCACAACCAGGCAACTCCCACCATCGGGGCAGCGCCCCAATCGGGAGTTGCTCTAAGCTCACAACATGTTGCCCTGCACGTGTGGTAGTGTAGTGCATATGTGTTTGTGTGTATATAAGTAAGGGGTGAGGATAGGACAAAGAAGGGAAAGGAAGGTCGCGCCGTTTGACAGGGTACTGTTCCGGCATTCGCCTGGTATTGATCAGAAAAAACATGGAAAACTATCTTGCCACCGTCGGGACTCGAATTTAGGTCCTCCCGGAGACACAGCAGTGACGTCAGTTGATGCCCTGAGCCACGTCTTCCGGTATGCATCGGTTGAAAAGTATTTTGAAATCGACTGGTTCGGTGAGTGTGACGCTTAGATGACGCGAAGTGCTTGACAATATCAATACATCACTTAAACGGAGTCTGCTTCACAGCCGTTTCCGGCAAGTCATAATGCCGGAACCCTACCATATCGCCGGGACACCGCGCAAGTAGCTCGATAATGTCTCCGCTGATCTGGGTGCGATGAGAGAAAGCCACGCCGACGGAAGGGAAGTACAACACGCGCAAGTTTTCTTGATATTCCACAGCGCCAGATGCGGGCATACGGGGTCTTTGCCGCGTCACGACTACAATGAGCGTACCATGAACCTATCGCGCCAAATCATGACACGAGGAACATGATTATTTTGAAGGTACGAGGTGGATGTAGGTAGTATTGTTAATTGATACGTATCGTTCCGAGTTGGACCTCGCGCCTAATCGGAGATGCTACCTGGCGGCCTTCTTGACAACTGACAGACGAGACGAGACGCGACACAGATAGCAAAGTAATGGAGGATTACTCCGCGATCAACTTCCGACCTAGGGCTTTAGAGACGTGTTGCGTAAAGACCTAAGACGGTTGTGGTCACAGTGGATCCGACTTTGGCCGAAATTTCGATCGGTTTCCATCCGTTGTGCTCGATTCGTTCAAACACGTACTACTAAATGTAAATGGGCATATTAGAGCCCCTAGTTACAGAGAGTAGCGCAACCACCGTCATTTAATATGCTCTCACCCGATAACGCATCAAGCAAATTTAGAAGTTGAACAGAAATGATAACAATTAGTGACGTAATGCAGATTTTTAAGGATATTTACACGGCTTTGAGATAGACTCATGCTTCTTAACACCCAGACTACCAGACATTTCCAATTTTCCTGACAACGGATAAAAAAATGACGGAATTGGAGGAACAATGGAATGCGCTACTTTCTGTATCTAGGGACTCTAGGACATATTGAACCCAAACGACCTCTTCCGATGGCGTCGGGAAACATCGGCTGCCGGAGAAGATCTGTTTTGATTTTGTCGGTTCCATTTGCCCGAAATCAGGTGGAGAGTCAAGGTCATCTGTAATACCAAGATTATCTTCAATACATTGTAAATGGTCTTGAGCACGCATGTTGCAAATGTTTCAAACAATGAACTGTGGAATTTTGAGGATATTCGGACGATTTCGGACGCAACATGCGCATGATCTTCAGACGAAATAAGTCGGACGATTTCGCTCGCAATCGTCGGACGTTTTTGCTCGCAGTCGCTTAATCTGTCATTAAAGACTCAGCCAGCGAACGATAATTCGGCCACACTGTGACCTTAGCCTAATGGTTTTCTTGTGTGTTTTCTTTTACGAAATTTGTATGACTATTTCACTCACGTCTGGCCACGTCGTAAGTAGCCAATACTAAACAAGAATATATTGAAATTAAACCAATCCCAGATGTCTATCGCTAGATGATTATCACTTTGTTTACCTTTTGCACTCCGCTGTATTCACTTTTTTATCTTTTTAAGATAATGATAGTAATTGTTTTAGTCCATAATAGCTTGTTTGCAATAATATAATAATAAAATGTGTCGCCTTGGTAATGTTTAGAACTCTGCAATTGAATCTGTCATTAAAGATTCAGTGCCGAAAAAACAGCAACAAAAGCAGAGAAAGTGTATGGGAGCAATTTCAAGAATTTTGTGAAGAAAGAAAATACAAACGAACAGGTCAAACTACAAATCAAGAAAATGCACATATTTTGGCTATGCAAAGATTAGATGGTGAAGAGTACAAAGATTATGCTATCAAAACTATGTGGAATGTTACAACCAAAAATATTCAGGAAAATACTCTGAATACACACGTACAGTCAATCCATTCGAAATTGACGAATCCCTCTGCTATTTCAGCTTGTACATCTCCCATTTCAAATACTTCCACGGAATACCAAGACATGGAAAACTGAACGTCCTACAACTTTAATAATGGTGTTTTAAATAAATGTTCTTGAAAGTGGCTTTGTTATAATTGTTTGTTTGTTTTTTGGTTTTATTACCATAAAATGGAAACATACTTGAAATCATTGAGTATAAAAAAGTTCCAAATAATTAACTTTTTTATACTCAACAATTCAAAAGAGACAGTCTATAGTTGAATTTGATACTTGAAATCATTTTTTGTCTTAAACTGTTATCCATACTTTACTATTGATTATAAATGATTACAGGAGGCAGTGATAACTCGGAGCTGAATGAAAGTTCCATATATTCCGGTAGCAACGTTCAGTAATATTTCCCCTTCTTATAAATCCTGTGATTTTAATTATTCATTTGATACGAGCTCGTTCCTCGCTCGTATCGTAAATTTCACACGATTGTATTAACATCCATTCCATTGAGTTTCATACGGTACTTTTTCTTTAACTTGTATAAGTTACACATTGAATCGTTTCCAGGCAGTTGACATGCGGGATTCAGCCAAGGCCACCTAGCGGGCAGGTCTCTAAACCTACCCTCGCATGCTGCCGGAGGCAGCTTTGGCAACCAGTCCTTCTGCGAGGGAGTACTACTCTAG
Source organism: Acheta domesticus (assembly GCA_031308135.1). Classification (NCBI taxonomy): domain Eukaryota; kingdom Metazoa; phylum Arthropoda; class Insecta; order Orthoptera; family Gryllidae; genus Acheta; species Acheta domesticus. The sequence goes on from JAHLJT010004567.1 coordinate 183,889,519, forward strand.
TCAAATACGATCCAATTTATTTTAAATAATATTCCACAAAAAAATACAAATTATAAAAAATTAAAACTGACAAACTTAATATAATATGAAATGTAATATTAATGTACACAATCCAACGAAACATTTACTAAAACGATTCTCAATAACTAATTATGTGTCAATATTTGATTTGGTAATGTTAATCATCTCTGGTTGGTCAACAACCTGTATCATAATGAAATCTGTATCGAAATGACTATCATTATGAAAGAGGTTACAGTCATCAAATGACAGCATTACACAATGGGAGTAGAAAAAATATTTTATGTCACGGCCACTTGAAGAAAGGCTAAAAAGTCTATGTTTTTAAGCTGCATTCAGTGACGTCACCTGTATGCACAAATTCCTCGCGGGAACATTCCCACGCCGCCCGCTTTACAACTCGCCCGTCGTATAGGATAGAGCTCTGTTCATTCGCTTGGCCTACACCGTGAAAAACGTCAGAAAATACGTTTTATTACATGCGTAAAGCACTTCAGGTTTATCAAGAATCTTTACTATTAACTTTAATTCACAAGTTTACAAATGGCAAGTCGCAGTGTAAACACTGATTTACACACTAGGTACATTGCAAGAATAAATAAAAGGCTAAATTAAGAAACAATAAACAATAAAACAAATATAAATCTACACTGAACTAAAAATAAAATTCATAAGAAAGAAAACCTTGCACAACCAAGCAAAATTACAAGAATGAAGCAAAACGAAGACACCCAATGAAATAAAACGAAGACACCCAAATAAATAAAACAATGACACCCAATGAAGTAAAAATAAATGAAATAACAATTATGGCAAATGGAAGCCAACAATTCAACATGAAGTATTGCAATAGCTTGAAACTTCCAGGAAGTTGATTATAAAACTTAGGAGTAAGGAACTGAAATCAACCTCATATTTAACAGTGCAGTTAGGCGGGATGCGGGATGAGTACCATCATGTCGTGTAAAACAGACTGAGAAATAATTACATGTGAAAATTGTTGGCAATCTCTAAGATAAGGGTCGTTGGAAATAACGGAATGAACCAGAAGGCAGATATAGAGAACCCATTTCTGACTCGTAGACTTGTAAACAGCATTATCCGGAAACTGGGAGAGGAGAAGGAAAACCTCACATCTTAACAACATCTGTAACATGTATTAACATGCATGCATACATGCATAACATGCATCTTAGAACATGTATTCTCGTCAACTTCAATATTGTAGGAATAGCTGTGTCCGGCAAGGTGAATATATGACATCACAGAAAGAGAAGGGAGAGATTATATCTGAGAATTGGTTCGGGTTAATTTTCTTGATACAGAGAATTTTTTTACGTAAAGGATAAAGGAAACGTCTATGCGTGTTTATCCGTCCTACATTTAACTAGCGCATGAGGGTCAAACTGGAGTTTGTTATCAATTCAAGGTCAGTAATTACGGAGACTCGTTTAACATTTATATCACCGATACGGATGTAAAGAAAGGTATCAGTATCACACGAACGATCAGACGTTTCTATTACCATTTACTCTGACTTCACCGGATTCAAATCACACCGTTTTCTGCCAAGATTCCCGAAAGGTCTCGTTCTCTCACGTTAATTCACAAAAATCATGTGCCCTCTTTTCCTATAATTCCCTTCACTTCATGTCCAATCAAATGCGAACTTCCCGTAGTAAAGTTATATAAATATGAAACTAAAAATACTGAAGAATTATAGTGAGACTCGCATTTGCCTGAGGATGGTCAAATTAACTCATTGTACGAGTATGAAACTTTGTACCCGTCACAACTCCCGAAAGAGGAAAGTCCAATGGGAAAGAAAGAAATTTTTTAAAAAAATCGGTCGACCAAGAAATGATTTTATAAGTCATTAACTGATAAGGCACCAGATAAATATTGGTCCGGATGAAACGTGTTTATCAATTTGATTATCAGCCGTACATGCCATAAAGTGGAGTAAAATCAGTGATAAACAAGTTTCCAACATACATTGTAAATTAAAATGGGCTCAATACCAAATGTTAATATTTGCTCAGTTGATTTATGTTTGACTCCATTGATAGACAAGACTTGAGTATGTACAAATTGCTTAAATCGGTTTGAAACCATCGCTTCAGACAATTTCAAAACTCGACGTTTCATTAATGAATGGGAGTTATTCTGAGTATCATAAACTTTACCTAAGTCTAGGAGATCCATAAACATAACCATTTTCTCATGATACATGCAAGAACCAGACCTAAGACGAAGATGGCAGAAGTAGTATTAAAGCTGAAACCAGATTGATGACTAGACAATAGAGAACATGCTGAGATGCCCCTTGTTTTCATTTTGGACATAAATGTAGCTTCAATATCTGTGCACGTTTTTTAAAGCTCAGTGAATAATGTGTTATTTAAGTAATCGTCTTTTATGTTCTCAGGGTAGTAAGTATGTTTCTTCACGTAAAGTACATGATAGTGCATACTTTAACAATTACTGCGAAAAATGCTCATTGCCGTCTGTAAAAGTGCATTGGTTGCATTTTCCCAGATATTAAGTAACACTTAACCGTTTTTTACGATAAATAAATAAAGATAACTGTGGACGTTTAAATTCTCCGATTTCTCCAAAATTGTTTATGAAAACGGAATCAAGATTATAAGATTTAAGTCTAATAGTAGTGAGGATTTAGAAGTTTTTGTGTAACCTAGTCAGGTTTTCAAGCAGAAGGAAATAGAAATGGCTTCACATATTAATTCATTCACAATATGAGTTTGTTGCGATAAACAAAATGTTAGGCTTAACGAGCACTGCACCGGATATGCCATCAGATACTGCCGGCGTAGTCTTCAAGCAACGCATTTTGTTGTAAAGGCCAAGAACAAATATGGGAGTAAATATCCGTCCATACTATTATTCACAAGACACCAATGTCAGGCTGTTCCAGGATATGCTAAAAGAAATTTACAGGTTTATGAAGATTTATATAACAGATATCGTAGGTATGGAGAAAAGATCGTATTCAGAATTCAGTTCTTTTTGCTTCCCGAAGAGAATCCTAAAGGTTTAAAAAGAAAGGACAACGAAGAAATCTCTCCTAGATAATTCTCGAAACAACCTTAGAGCAATCTCAAAACACAAAATCACCAATTATATCATGATGCCCCTTTAGTGAAAACGATTTTAAAATACTTTATTGATACACTCTGTGTTTGTAAACGCAGAAGAGACGCCCAATTAAAAAAGTAAATTGATATCGATATTTTTAAGAATTGTACCAAGTATATTAATTATTATAATTTATATATTTTTCTATAATTCTTTATAATAGAATTATATTGAAAAATTCCGGTCTGTGAAGTTACAACACCATTTACATTGCATAAATCCTAGAATCCTTGAGGACCGTCTGATATCATGAAAAAAATGTTATCAGCCACATCAAAAACGCACATTTCAAGGAAATTATAGCAATGACGCCTCCGATATGTTAGAGAGATTCTTTTTATATCGTTTTATCAACGCAAGGTCGGGCTTCTGGCAGAGTCCTTGTTTCCTGTTTGTGCGAGTATTTGAACTTGGGAATTCCCTTTTAGCCTCGGCAACTGCTCGTTTCGGGCGGGTGGCGCTGCAATCGCTGTCCGCAGTCAACAATAAATACGAAAACTTCAAATATTTTTGAAGTTTTACTCATCATTAAGTCTAACATTCTTTGGGTATTTGCATAATATCCTCTTTTACTGCTTTTTTCAACTTGAGGTCATCATAATTACCTACACCATTTATATCACTATCGTGACCTGGATCGAAAGGGATATAGCACCGCACCCTCTCATTCTGATATGAGGAAATATTTTATGACTTTTATTAAAATAACATATCATTTTAATTTAAAAACATTGACGACTCTTATAAATCAGTCATTACTTTTAATAATTACGGTCATCATATATTAATTGTAACAAACTCTACGTGTATTAAACGTAGCCATATATTTTGCAAGACGTGAATTTGGAAGACGTAACACGACAATTCTGGAGAGAATTGTACTGCGCATGCGCCGGCATCCAATGAAGGGTTTTCGATTGACGGGTCCCGTCATTCTGCATGTTTTGTCGTCTACGACAAATGTGTTCATAGCTTACATTTTACGTAGTTTTCGCCGCCACCACTAAACACTAATACACAATAAGAATGGAAATAATGAAAAATATAATATCCTTAGTACAAATATAATACGGCAGGAACTTCATGGTTAATTTTTACTCAAGTTAATTTATATAGGTCAGAAATAAACTACCGTATTAGCTTAGAATTTGGAGGCTACATTGATTGCCACGAAGACGTAGTTTGTTTACAGGGAGATATAATTGCAATAATTTCCCATTACTAATGTAAACAATATAAATGTGTAGTCAAATTGCTGTTTAGGAAGCTACTTTAGACCAACTTTGGGGATAAAGACACGTATTTTACTTATTCGTATGATACAGAGTTCATTTATTATACCTGTATTTCTATCTGGTAATCCTCTTAAAAACATAAATGTAGTCACAATATTCACAGATGTTCAGTAAAAGCTTTCAGATTAGGTTAGAGGTTTTCCAGTTCCAACTAATTCCTAGTTTTACGTATGTTTTCGATTGTGCTATTTGCAAAAACTTATTTTTCTGGAGATACGTTACTTCTGATTGACGACAATGATTACGAACTACGACATTTGATTTCCCGTCTTGAAAAACTCTATTAATGTAAGAGAGTAGACAAATGACCCAAAAATGTGTGATGACCCTTTCCGGTTACTGTGTCTCTGAATGAGTACATCCGATCGATGGCCCTCACGTGCTCTCCAACGATCGCACACCGATCAATTCCCTGCTTTTTGTCGCCTCGAGGGATCGAAACAAACGAGCAAACTCTCAGGGTCAGGGCGACACGAAAAATCTACGAAATGCGGTTGAAAATGTGTGGTATATGCTTTGAATGACATTAGCAGATGTTGTGAACAACGCAATGTTGAGGGACGATCTTAATAATCTACAAAACTCCATTGAAAATGTGTGGTATCCCCCTTTGAATGACATCGCCAGATGTGAACGGCGCAACGTTGAGGGATGACACGAAAAATCTACGAAATGCGATTGAAAATGTGTGGAAACACCCGCAAAGGAATTCACATCAATGAACGTGTCCAAGTTGCCATCTGTTATTATTGCAGGTAGGTTTTCCTCATTGAACCACATGAACTTTTAACAGAGTATACTAATTAATTTCGTTAAGTGATTGATTTGTTTATTTTCCTTTCCTAAGCAAAGCAGATTCGACCCCTCTCTTTCTTCTAATCCCAACAATGAAATTAAAAAGTTAACTGGTGCTACAGAATGGCACAGACTTTCCCGTATTAGTTTTCTATTTCCTTGGGTCTTCGCTAGCTAATCGGAATTGCCGCAAAATCTTTCTTGCCAGCTGTCATCTATCACCGCCAAAAGTACATTGTTTTGTCATTTTCTTTATTTTTCGGTTTCCTATTGGTAGAACGGAAAAATTAATTTTAGAATATTTAAGAACACAAAAACCTAGTCATAAATGGAAATTTTCTTTTAAAAAATTATGTGGCGTTTAAGAGAAAATGGCGTTTTAGCGCTACTAAAAATGCGAAATTTGAAGCTCATTTTCACAGAAAATGTTTGAGTTTTCAAAATACTTTATTTGAAGTTATTTGAAGCACTTACACTCACAAATATAATAATCTTTACAAATTGCTGGTAATGTGCATATTAAAAATGTGAGAGATCATTCAAAAAAATTACAATTATGTAATTTTTGAAAAAACAAAAAATAACTCAAAATAAACTTTACGTCATACTAAAGAGTGTAATTACCGCTATCTGTTACAAACGTTTCAAGAAAAAATTTACAGCCTTATACGAGAAAATGGCGTTTGAGCATTTCGGAAAATACCGAAATTTGAGCTACTTTTCACAGAAAACGGTTGTGTTTTCGAGAAACTTTACTTGACATTATTTACAGCTTATATACTAGTAAATATAATAATGTGAAAAAATCGCCGATAATGTAAATATTAACGACGTGAGAAACAAGTAAAAAATTTACATTTTTGTAATTTTTGAAAAAACAACCGATAGACCAAAATGGCTTTTATGTCATTGATAGAGTACATTTACCACTATCCCTACCAAAAGTTTAAAGAAAAAAATTTGGATCCCTTTTTGAGAAAATCTTGTTTTTGTATTTTTTTAAAATTGCACATATTGCACGCAATATTGCACGAAAACTACCAAAATTTTGAAAAACATTTATATGACCTTTATTAAAGAACTCAATATGCAGAGCAAATTTTATTTGAAGAAAAAATCTCTATCTTCAATTTTGTAGTTGAAGAAAGAAGCCGAAAAAATTCAAACTTTCTAAATTTTCGAAAATTCAGAGCTGTTCGTGAAAATCGGACCTATGCCATGTTAATAAGTGTATTTTACTCTATTCATACAAGAAATTTAAAGAAAAAATTTGGAGCCGTTTTTGAGAAAATTTTGAAAATCCCCGGGGGGCTTCAAATAAAGTACCCCCAAATTTTGAAGAATCTTTTTCAAAATCTCAAAGCTTTGACTAGAATCAGATCGACCGGGGAATATCCATTTTGGAAGAAATCGTACGTATAACCATAGGCGCTACCAGTGTTCACAGACGGACAGACAGACGGACGTTTTCCTTTCAATTGGGTTTTTGGTATCAAGGACCTAGAAAACAGGGTTTCTGGCTACACCACGTGTTAGGGGATTTTTTTTCTTAATTTAGCAACTGGTTTTATCCACTTATTTGTTTTCACGGCCCGGCAATTAATTTTTTTCCGCCGAAAATTGGCCATTTTTTCGCGCAGCATTACATAACTTTCCCTATACTACGTATATCACTCCGTGTATACGTACGTATACGGGAGAGTAAAAATAGTGTTCATTTTGTTTAGATAGTTTGAACTGGTATGTAAAACTAGGCTGAGGCGGCATAGAGCATCAAGTAATGTGACAGTGCCCCTGATGAGGAGGTCCGAGAGTACGAGTCTCAAAGGTGGCAGAGTGTTCGAGACTAGCTAGATAGGTCAAATCCCACCGCTGTCTGGAGGAGAATGGTAGCGGCCGGCTGCTCTGATTGGTAGTTTTCCGTGGTCTCGCCGAATAAAACCAGGCGAATGCTAGAGCAGTGCCTAAGAAACGGGCCTTGTACCTGCGCGATCTTTCCCTCTTCTCATTGGTCTTACCCCATCCTCATCCCTTAGTTACATATTAGTTACACATCCTTTAGTTACACTTGTATGCACTAGACTATCCACATGTCGGGTGACCAGTCGAGAGCTTAGAGCTTGTGCCGGCTAGGGCGGTGCACCACTGGTGAGAGATATATGGATAGGGAAAGCCCCGAAATCCGACGTGTAGGTCGGCGGTAGATCTCGTCATCCAGCTGGGGAAGAACACCACTACCATCATTGGTGAAAACACACTACACTTACGGGACAAACTATCTTTATTAGTAGACGCAAGCGGCAAACACGAAATAATAAATTAATGCGTTTGTGAAATATTTTTGCTCATTATTTGTAAAAGGTTGGTCACCCTGATCATAACACCTGCCGCCGTTCAATCATCATCTCTCGCACAACTTTGTTCCTGCACTCAAGTACCCACTGCGCAGATCATCTGTTCCGTTTGAAAACCTCTCCCCACTGCGTCGCTTAACTGCGCTAGGTTTGCACACCCAGTCGTTCTCGGATCTCTGCAAAACATTCCCATGCATTCTGGCAAGGAGAACTCACAAACCATGAGTCAGTTACCACCCTACACATTATTGTTCTATAATTGCTCCCCAGGGTGGGTGCCTTCGCTCTTTGGCCATTATCCGCAACCCCCTCAAGAGTACAAGTACTCTTTCGGGCTGGCATCTGGTTACTACGGCACGCAACACTCCACCGGGGCGTCTCCCCATTTAAGCCTGGGTAAGGTCACTCTGTCACCTCACAGCAACTAACTGTTCGGGCTAGTACCAGAATCCAATTAAGCATCAGTCGCAATATGCCGGGACGATTCCCTACTCAATAACCCAAGAGCATCGGACACTGTCACGACGAAGCCAAGTACCCAACTAGGCAACCTGAATGGAGGATTCATGCTCCCCGTCGGACTTTTATATGCGGGTTTGGAAGCAATTTTCGAACCTGATCTTGCCCAAAGGATCACGGGTAGAACCTCGGGCCCGTAGAATTGTTATTTTAAAGCCCAAAGAATTGTTTTAAGGTCCTACTTTCTGAGCTCCAGTTTTGACGGTCGTCATTCAGCGCCTGAAATGGAGTGCTTCGCTTAAGACCCCACCATGGTTAACATACTGGATTTGGAGATCTCATTCAAAAGTACATTCCATAGATTCACAACCTCATTTTCGTGGGTAATCGGTTAGGCCCAGTAATCATGAGCACAGCACCACCTCCTCTCTGCGCCCCTCCTTGGCACTAACGACGTGAGTACCGCCGAGCAACTAGGGTGAGGGTGGCCGTTCCGGCCTTCACCGGGGAACCTCAGGCCCTTTGGCCATCGGTCCCCCTCCCTCTGGGGCCTTCGAGGACCATTGTTTAATTCGATTTTGGGTGTATTTTGAGTGTGAGGCAGTCATCCGAGATATCAATGAACGTTTAGTACAAACTTGTCCTCGCTATTGATTTGTGCCTTGTAAATACATCGTGCATAGACGGAGAAGAAAGTATTCCATTTTACATTAAGGCTCCCAGGACTGGATTATTCTTCGAAAAGAATTAATGTAATTCCTTTTCGCAAACTTCGAGACGTATTGCTAGCAAACAAGCAGAACGAATGTATTATTATGTAAAATACACATTCATTTATTCGCTGTGTAATGTCTCTAGTTATACTCGTGTAGTATATTAACGAAAATTTTACAATTCGCTTTAAGAATATCGGATCTGATTAGAAGAGTCACCAGCAAACTGCTAAGGGCGTAACGCTCAAATGTCGTGGTGGACGCTCTCTGGATTATTTATCACTAAACCACTGTAGGGCAATAGGTTATATTCTTTGTTTTACTAAATAATTTTCTCACATGCAAGTGCAACAAATTATTTTATTCATAAAATTCAAATGAAAACATATTACATATGGTAATAGTAAAATAAAAATACTGAAAGAACACTGAAATTGTACTTAATGTAGACGTGAAGTATTTGTATAAATACAAAAGATATAATGATTAAACATTTTGGCACTAGGTTAGCGGTGAGATCGTGCAAGAGAAGCTAGGTCCAACAAAGAGTTACAATTTACTGACTTATTTCCTGTAATTCAGATGCCTCAGAAATTACCCACGTATCATTAGTAACATGTAAGGAATAGCCTTACTTTCGGTTGACATGTAATTAGTTACAGTTTCTTTAGTTCAGGATACTTTGAAAAAAATTGATCTTGATTGAAGATTGGCGTGGATCCTCATTTGGGGCTTTTGTCTTGGGGGCCTAGGTACCAAGCTCTGGTGGCACCAGTCTACAGGATAAAATATATGCCAGGAAAGTCTTTCCGTACCAAGCCGAGTCAGGGGCTCGTATTAAAAATTGCATTTGTTGGCAACAACCAGATCACTGGAAAACATGTCAAGGAGACATCTTTCAGCGTCTGCTATGGTTGCAGTCAGCAAGAAATTTACGTTTTCTTTTCTTACAAGCTGCAGCTCGTAATACGTACAAACGATTACGTATAAATAAATGTTAACCGTTGCTAACTACATTTTTGTTTAACGCATATTCTTAGTTTTAAGCGCATATATTGGCTATTTTAGGTGCGTGGTGGCATGCGTACATTTAACTTTTTTCAGTGTGTGAAGTTCCGGGGTTGTTTTAACAGACAGAATCTCATCAATCGGTTCCAGACCACACAAACAAACTACGTAACAAAAATCGAGATGTACCCATAGAGGGTACCCCACCACTACTATTCTAATAGACTTAAGATTGAACAATACTTTAAGTCGTGTCACGTTAACTTTAAACGTGCTCTCAGGCTATTTGAATGTAGGTCACATTGGGAAAAAACCCACACTTTACTCGCAGCACATTGACCCTCCGATCGAGATGGCAATGTTGGCAACGGTGATTGCCATAGAGATAGCGGAGTTCCGCGAAATCGTGCGTGCCACATCCACATGATAAGGCGGCTGCTGCCCGTTGCGCCACGCGATCGATAAGTGCGAGGGGAGGTGGCGAGGGCAGGAGCTAGGCGTGGACGTGATTGTCGGCGAAGCAGGAGCTAGGGCGAGAGCTAAGGCGCGAACACAGGTGAGGGAGGGTTAGGTCGATGTCTAGGACGAGGGCTTGGGCTTTAGCGAGGGCGAGGGCCAGGGTAGATCCAGAAGTAAAGGTGGGACTACGGCGAGAAAAGGGGGAAGTGAGGCGGCGAAGTCAAAGACGAAGTCGAATGCGAGGTCGAATGCGAGGTCGAATGCGAAGTCGAATGTGAAGTCGAATGTGAAGTCGAATGTGAAGACGAAGTCAAAGTCGAAGACGAAGAGGAAGACGAAGAGGAAGACGAAGAGGAAGACGAAGAGGAAGACGAAGAGGAAGACGAAGAGGAAGACGAAGAGGAAGACGAAGAGGAAGACGAAGAGGAAGACGAAGAGGAAGACGAAGAGGAAGACGAAGAGGAAGACGAAGAGGAAGACGAAGAGGAAGACCAAGAGGAAGACCAAGAGGAAGGCAAACAGGAAGACGAAGAGGAAGACGAAGAGGAAGACGAAGAGGAAGACGAAGAGGAAGACGAAGAGGAAGACGCAGAGGAAGACGCAGAGGAAGACGCAGAGGAAGACGCAGAGGAAGACGCAGAGGAAGACGCAGAGGAAGACGCAGAGGAAAACGAGAAAAACGAAGGGGGGAACGAAGAGAAAAACAAGGAGGAAAACGAAGAGGAAGACCAAGAGGAAGGCAAACAGGAAGACAATGAAAGCGAAGGCGAAAGCGAATACTTTTCAGGAGAGCATTTTATCAATAAACTCATCATTTTGGCTCATTTCTTTTATTCCATTTTCAAAAATGAACTTAAGATATTTATTTTCAATGTGATAACGGGATTTCAAATCATAAGTTAGGAGGGTATGAATTCTTATTAATGTAAAACAATATGTATTCATCTTTTTCAAAAGGTTTTTCGGATTCGCTTTTTCACCTCCTACGGCTAGGGTTTTTATCGCTAAACAGAACCCAAAATACAAAATACTGTACTATGTTGTTAAATTATATTTCTTCACATCAACAGTTAAAACCTCGCGGTACTACAATGCCATTCTATTTTGTCTTCAGGCTCCTATGCTCAGAAAAATCAACCTAATTTTGGATTGAGTTCTAAAACTTTTGCATCGGGAGTACGTTAATTGATTCTCGGCTATTCTATTTTTCCAAAATTTTTTTTCCATATTTATAAACCACTTATATTTAAAGATAATCGCCTCCTATATTATTCCAGTAGTTTCTTCGCGGCTCTCACATGCAACCAATCGTTATAAATGAGGTCTCTAAAGATTGAGAATTTCATGGAGACTTCACGAATTGCAATGACTTCAGAAATATTACGAATTTGTTCAAAAAATGCATCTAAATATTCATGTAAAATGTAACCCGCAACACAAATTACGGTTTTTTAATCTATATCGATAAATAACTCCTGAACGAAGCGTTCTAGAGCCTTAAAAACTAACATTTTGAGGCCAATGTTCCTCGCATCTTAATCTGCAGGATGAGATCTTCTTGATCATAATCTTACATTTTTACTGGTTCAGCGCTTCTCGATTCTACCCCACCTGTTCAAAGTCTGTAGAATCTGTAACTGTATGTGAAATTACTAATCACTGATATTCTATGCGACTGAGTTACACGAGTATACCTGTTTGCTCGATAATTAAGTTAAATAAGAATAGTTTTTTATTGACAAGGGTATTATATTGTTATCAATTACAAGGTGACATATAGAACAAGTGACAGAGGATAAGAGGATCTTGAAGAACAATATATATTACTGGCTTAATATGGAAATGGAAAAATAAGGAAGAGGGTGGGATATAGCATGCGAGAGTTCTCGAACGGGTACGCTAGTATTATTATATTCTAAATACCAGATGTTTCATATAAATGTTTTAATAAAAACAAGTTATTGCAAAATTAATGTAATATCCGCCATTTATTTTTGTGAAATTGAATAGAAAAAGTACAGGTGTGTTTATGAGGGTGTTTATGAGGGTCTTTACCATATCGCCTCTGACATTCATTACATCAGTAGGGGACATCTCTCCGATGACGCATACTTCACGTGAAACAGTACAAAATACACATGCTCCATGAGGCTTCACGAGGTCGAGAGTTCAGGGTTTAGTTGGTTAGTAGTTCGTTCTCACTGCTAGCCCAATTGGTATATCTCTAATTCCACCCCAAGACTCGCCTTCGCCCACCCGCCCCCTCCTGCCCCGCCACATCTCATTCGACCGCCCCCCTCCCTTTCTGATCGACGCCCTATCCTCTTAAACGCCTCGCACTTCTAAAAAAACAGCAGAATTTCGGTTTTCGCCTAACCGCTGCAAGGCATGTGGGATCCAGTTTACATACTTTTGCATATCTCTCATAGAACTTAACGTTAGATTTGAATAATTTCTGGTACGTATATTCAGCTCTAATAGATAGCTAACGTGATCTATTAAACGTGAAGTATTAAACCTACTTTCATTGTCAATTGTCTCATTAGAATTCAACGACTGAGATAGTCAGCCACTTTCATCAAGTACTTTGACATATTGATACGATGGAGGGCCCATTGCATAGTGACATTCTTAATGCCTGATGTTACCACCGCAACCGATCTCTTTTCCACCTCCTCCCTTTAACAGCGTGTCAACAACATGCTGAACAGTGTCGTCTGTCGAAAGGGGCTTGCGGAAAGCACACTAGCTTTCTGAGAGTCCTTGCTCTGCACGTCCTTTCAATATAGTGCTTCTGACACGTTTGAGTATTTTAATATCTGTATTGAGTTAAAAGATCGACAGGGAAGATGACGACTCTACAGGAGTTTTTTTATTAGAAGTATGGGTTTTGTTTTTTCTCATTTCTCAGAAATCATGTCTTCGCTAAAGAATGAATCGTAAAGATCAGCGGTGATTTTGGTGCGAAAAGATATTTCAGTATTGAGAGCCATTTTGGAAATATTAGAGAGTTTTTGTAATGCAATGTCGTAGTTCGTCAATAAGTAGTAACTTATCTTCAAAAAAAAAAAAGATTTTTTGCGAGTCGTTCAATCGAAAACGTGAGTAAAACTAGGAACTAGCTGAAATGGAAAATCTATAAGATTAAGAGCTATTATGGAACATCAGTGTATCTTCTGTCTCTACTTTCGCTTTTTAAAAGATTATAAGATTATGGGATAGTAACACAATATACAAAATCTGATTGTATCATTCGAATATGTTGATTGATTAATTATTCGTGATTCCTGGCGCGTTAGCAGAGAGTTCTTTAGTCCTGTAAGTGTAGTGCGTGTTTTTCATCGGGAGGTGGCGGTGATCTTTCCCCACTTGATGGCGAGATCTGGTGCCGACTTTTCGTCGACTAGCGGGGTTTCCCCTCAACCAGGTATCTCCCACCAGCGAGGCACCACCTCAGCTAGGACAAGCTCTCAGCTCCCGGCCGGTTTCCCGGCATGTGTGGTAGTGTAGTGTATATTAGCGTGTGTGTGTGTGTGTGTGTGTGTGTGTGAGTGTGTAATGGGTGAGGACAGGAAGAAGGAATGTTTTCGCGCGGTCCGTGGCCCGTTTGTTAAGGTACTGCTCCGACATTTGTCTGGTGTTGAACAGGGAAACCACGGAAAACTACCGATCAGAGCAACCGGCCGCTAGAATTCTCCACCAGACAGCGACTGAATTCGACCTAGCTGACAAGCCAGTGTCGAAAATCCTGCTTCCTTTCGAATCCTCTAGAAAATCTAATTTCCTTTCAGAGAAAAGAATAGACTTATAATGTAACCCCGCAATTTTACTACAACAAATTTATATTCTTTATATTAGGAATGGAAAAGGTGTGTCAATTATAGTGCCCTATAGACAAACATTTACTTTTTCGTGACCATGTAGTCTCAGTATATTCATTGACACCAACTCTTAAACAAAAATGTTAGTTTATTCCGTCACATTTGAATAAGAGTGGATAAAAATTAATCATAAGATTCCAGCTGTATTACATTGGTACAATGCATATTGAATTTTTCGTTATTTCCATTCTTATTGTGTATTAGTGTCGAATTCGTGTTTAGTGGTAGCGGTGAAAAAGACGCAAAGTGTAAGCCATGAATACATTTGTTGTAGGTGACAAAACGTGGAGAATGACGGGACCTCTCAATCAAAATCCCAAGATTGGATACAGGCGCAGTAGAATTAGTAGGATATGCGCAGTAGAATTAGCTCCAAAACTGTATTACGTCTTTCAAATCCATGACCTGCAAAAACTCTAATATCTACTCCCGGAGCTTTTGCGCTACCAATACTGCTGACTGCCTCCAGTAATAACTTTCGGTTAGTGAATGGTGGTACCAGTGCGTGTGCGTGTTTGTGCACGTGTGTGTGTGTGTGTGCGCGCGCGCGCGCGCGTTTGTTCGTGAGTTCACGTGCGTGACTGTGTGCAGAAAAACCTGTTTCTATGATGTGGTGAGGTGGAGAGTGAATACATGAAACACATACATTTCATGCAGTTTATAATCTGTATTAATAAGAAGCAAAATGTTTATCTACATGGTTCAGTTCTGCATCCGGTAGTCGTTCTTATCAGTTCTGCGAAAGGAAACACTCTGACAAGGCTCTGATTAATGAGTTCTTGTAAATAATTTGCTTCTCGACTTTGCTTTGTTATCGCATGCATCTATCATTAATTTGAGATTTTTCACAAATGCTCAGCTAGAATTTCTATAAAGTAAATATGTTTCTGTCTTTTTTAACGAGAGAATTACTGAACGCAATTCAAAAATTCTCTTTTGAAAGCTACTTTAGTTATGTGTTCCAAAACTTCATTAGCAAATTCTTCATTGCAAAATGCATCATTACAAAATCATGATTATTGCAGTACGACAGGTTGATCTGGAGAATAGCGCCCCCACCAAGTTCACCTAATGATTAATTGATGTTCTGGGGCACCTCAACGACCGTAGTCTTTAGTCTCGTTTGTGCATTAAATTAATTGCCCGCAATTGCGTGCAATTAACCCGGGAGGAGGTGGTAATTCCTTCCTCAAGGAGATGGTGAGATCCTATGTCGACCTACACGTCGAATTGTGGGGGATTCACTATTCCAACAGCAGAGCACCGCCCCAGCAGGGATAAGCTCTAGGCTCCCGACTGGTCTCCAGTGTGTGTGGTAGCAGAGCATGCACTCGTATGAGTGCGTAAAAGAAGAAGATAAGACAAAGAAGAGAAAGAATAGATTGCACGCTGTCCGTGGCCCATTTCTTAGGGTGCTGCTCCAGTATGCTCCACCTGGTATTGACAACGAAAAACACGGAAAGCTACCAATCATGGTAGCTGTTCTGTAAAATTCTCTTCCAGACAGTGGCTGAATTTGATCTATCTAGTTTATAACTAGCTAGTTGACCAAAATTTTGATATATTTATTTTACCACCAAAAACTAACGCGAACTATAGCATATCTGGAACTCAGTGACACTTGCACTTGAAACGTGGTCTGTAAGTGACGGAAATCGAAAACTAAAGCCAATGAACACACCATTTAAATAAATGAAATCAAAGAAATAAACTACTTTAAAAGTGCAATGGTAGAAATGCTTATAGTGAAGGAAGTTGGAGCAATATTTCTTCTAGGATTTCAGAGCTTTTGTTATTCCTCGACTTGCAGCTGGACTGCGTCAATTTTGTTAGCAAGCTGTATGGAATGCGGGTTGTGATGTCACTAACATTCACCCAAAAGATTGAATTGTGCAATCCAATGTGTGGCGAAACGAGGAAAGTTACGGTTGCAGAGCAGTGTTGTGCAACCCGCTATTCAAGCCACTGGTGGCTGTTGAGTCATATGTTATCACATGTCACTGTACAACGTCATCAGTGCATTTCCCCCAGCAACGTTTTTATTGAATGCCTCGCACGTAACCAAGCACTTAATTAGACACTCATGCTCGTATCTCTTAGGACTGAAAGGTCAAATCCATGTAAAACTAAATACCGTATTGATCTAATATTAGCCAAAAGTTTTCAAATTTTTGACGGATTTCAAAGTGATGATATAAATAGCTGTCAGGGAAATGAACCCACCACCAAGAAAATTGATACTTTCCTGAACCCACCAATAACACTAACCTGTGATGAAATTGCTGCCTCCGAAGTTTGAATGTTTTTGGGGTACTTTTAGCATGCTGAAATCAAATTCAAAGCCAGAAAGTTCCTATCACGTACTATTTTTTCAAAAAGTATTTTATTTTCCTTATAGCGTAATTTTCGTATGCCGTTATAGTAATTATATTCTAAATTGTAATTCTTTACCATGTGTAGCTTTATTAGGTCACGATTTGAAAACCTTCATTTAGAATGCTTTTAATGTTTTTGTAGTATCCACCTAGGGCACCATTTGTTCCTTATCTGATATGGTGTGCTAGCGCCTCAGGAGGTTAGAGCTTATATTACGTGGACCCTTGCCATTATCCTATGTAGATAGCCAGTCCTTGGTGTCAGGCACATTAATATCTTGTCTTTGTGAAATCTTACACATCCCGTCTTAGGTTCACTCTTTTTGCATTAGTGTGTTATCTGGAAAAGAAATCAGTTTCAAGTTGTATTTTGAAATACAATGTTGTGAATTTGTAGTTTAATACGAAAATGTGTTTACCCATTGCCTCAACAGAGGCGTAATATTACAGATTTTGTAAAAAACTCATATCTTACATATTTGGGAATAAAACTTTCAAAGTAAACCTTGGGTACCCCACAAAGTATGTACTGAAGAACTTCGTCTTTGGGTCAACGACAAAATACGACTTGGTACGAATAATACGAATAATTCTTGGTATGTAGTATTTTTTCTTGTACATCCGCCTGCTTTCTGTTTCCGTTTCTTCTTCTGTTACAGATTATCTTCTAGTCATCAGCCATTTTCTGTGTCATCTAGAAAACATTTATGTATGCGAAAAACTTTGTAATAATATTATCATCGTTCCCCCTTCCCACTCCCCTTAATCTCATAATCAACTCTAACTCCCTCTCTCTTTCTCTCTCTGCTTCTCTTTTGCCTTTACCCTTTAACTCCCTCTAACGCACTCTACTTTCCTTTTGCCATTTACCCTTTTCCTTTAATCTTTCCATTTTTTCACACTGATTTTTTTCTTGTGTTACGGCCCTAAGCCGCCATCCTGATTGAGGTTTTCCTGGGTTTACTCAATCGCTTAAGGCGTATGCCGGGATGGTCCCTAGTCTTGCATCCCAGATTTACATGTAAAATCTGCCCTCCTTTCTTCTTGAAATTTGTCAACAATTGAGGCATTCGGGTGTAGGTAATGATTTCTGACATTTTGCGAAAGTAAAATTATTAACATTCCACATCCTTCTTGAAAGTAAGAAACATGAGCTCTCATGGGCATGTTAGTTTTAGAGTCCTAAAAATACCAACGAAAATATATTCATATTTTGTTTCATTAGTTGTGTGCAGTACATTTCTATTACGTAATACGGTCATTGCACTTTCGTAATTAACGTGAAATGTCAGCTATCATTGTTTCCACCCGAACTCCTCAATTGTACTTATTGTAAATGTAAATATTTTAGTGGTTAGGCGGAAGAGCAGGCCTTATGCCTGAGCCTCGCCAGAAATAAAGACATTTTATTATTATTATTATTATTATTATTATTATTATTATTATTATTATTATTATTATTAAAATACCGTCGTTATCTTTTGGAATACCTATGGTTTGGGGAGAGCAGTCAAATCATAATAATGACTGCTACAAGAAACAAAAAGTTTAAATTCGCAGGCTAGAGATAATTTGACCATAGTTTATTAATTTAGCTCTTCGCACTTGGTACCCGCAAATCCTCAAATGTTCCCCACGTATGCCGCATATTTATCTCATTTCCCCCTTACATCCTCGCACGTAAGCCTGCTTATTTCTCCTCATATGTTTCCCAAGATTCCTCGTATGTTCTCCTACATACTGCACATTCTCCCGCATGTGCCCTAAATGTTCACAGCCTATACCTCCAAATATTAATTCCCCTCAATACCACACCTTTTTAATCAAAAGTGAAAATAACCTAGTACCCCAAATGATCTGAGAATGGATTCCTCCAAAAATGTAATAGAATGTCGAAATAGATCTCACTTACGGTATAACGTACTACATTGTGGCATAAGAAAACTACTTAGGCTCCAACAGCACGGACTTTCAAGCTGTATTTCTAACTTTTGCAGTTTCTAAAATTCAGAGAGCTCAAGGAAAATGTGCCCTACATCATTTTTAAGATATTTTTCTCTATCAGAGGATAAATTGAAGGAAACAATTGGAGCTTTTTTTTAACGTTGAGGCCATATGTAAAGTACCTTCAAACTTCAAAACATCCACATCAACATTAAAGGCTGGCGACACCTGTCATATCACATAGCCGCTAGCGTTGTTCACAGACGGACGAACAGTTGCCGTAAACAATTTTTTGGTATCGCTGGTCAAAGTACATGGATTATGATTACACAGCGTGTTAAACGAAGTATTTTTCTAAAAACAGAAACAAGTTTCATCCATTTTTTCGTTACCATGGCCTAGCAATAAGGGTTTTTCAATAAGGGTTTTTGCCTGCAGCATTCCAATACTTTCCCAGACTGCATAATCAGAATGCGAGGAAGTAAAAACAGGGCCGCGCTAACCCTAGTACAGTGTTGTCAAGGTCGATGCTACGAGCGGGAGTCGGTGACACGAGTGCCACGACGAAATCGCCCCTCCAAGCAGTTCATACCCCGCCACCAGAGACAACGCCATCCTTATTGTAAAATGGCGGGGTTACGAATAGTTCCCTTTCCCGACGCTAGTTGCGCAGAGAAGCTCGTGGCATGCCACGGTACCACGACGCGTGCCAGTGCCATTAGTAGAAGACCTTGACACCACTGCCCTAGTACAAGCGGTGCACCGCACCAAGGGCGGCATTTGTGAAAGGACGCAAAAATGTAGGCGTTTTTTAAACATCTACATTCATTTTACATTTTTTTTTAAATTTAAACGATAGGTTTTTACTCCATTATTTACAAATATTAAAAACTGCGTTAGTGTTAAAATACAAGTCAAAATATAACACACTAATACATGTGTATAAATAATACGACTGTTGGAGATTTCGTCAATTTCTTATGATATAATGACGGTTTCTTTCATTACTCATGAGGCAACTGTGATGTTGCCGCTCGGTTTCACAATCAAAAGTCTATATAAGCTAAATAAAATCTATGTAGCAAAATTCAAAACATTTGAACTCGGGATCGGAAACAAAAATTTTCCCAAGGGCCCAAATTACGTTGGCGCGGCCCTGAGTAACGTGATATACGTGTTCAAAGGAAATGTTGAAATGTTATAGGTAAATCGTGTAAAGAAATTATTTAAGAACTATATTACACACCACCAAAAATCATCAACTAGCAGCATTTGAGCACAATTAAATTACTTTGAAGAAAATGACAAAATTAAAAATCAACAACACCCATAAAAGTCCGAAAGGTCGAACTAGAACCATAACTTCAAAAAAATACTATACAAAAGAAATTACCCAAGCTCTACGTTTCAAACGTAATGGCAACTTTTCAATAGACAGTTTCTTTTCTATTGCTTTCTTTGTGAGCTTTGTGGCGTTATTGGGAGTAGTGTGATTGGATGTTTCAATGAATATTAATTACTTTATCGAATTCGTCATATGAAAAGTTACATAAACCTGTAAGAATTCAAAGTCAATATTTGCAATAATGAATACATAAAAATACATAAATAAATAAATAAATAAAGTGCATTTCTTGGTGGTGAGGTTCATGCAATTTGGCCTGTGATTCCACCTAGCCACTTTCAAAATAATAATACATATTATATAGGAGGCCATTTAATGGCAAATAGATTGAGGCAAAAAATCACGTTTTGGGGATTCCTAATAGTGATTTTTTTTCGAAACGTCCGACCGTCCGACCGACCGACCCGTACGTGGACGTGGTACCGCGTAGGAGTACAGCCGATCGGAGTCGAAATCGGAGTTGGCAGGTAGTTACAATCGGTGCCAAGAGGAGAAGTGTTACTACAAAAGTGAAGCACTAACAATTCACGGTACATGTCACGCACATTATTTTACAACATTTTCCCAGATGACCTTAAACGAATGAAATGAATACACTAGTCCCAATTTTTATTTATTTATTTATTTACGTCAAAAACAGTTAAAAATGAAATGAAAATCTATTCTGCTGCATAACTGTTTCTATACAGTTAGAGACTATTCAGAGGATAAAAACAGAGGTTACATTAACTTTAACAATGATATTTAATGTATTAATTGATTGGACTGTAATTATTGTTTGACTTCTAAACATCCTGTGACTAGTATTGTACCTCAGCTTCTAAATCAATGACCCCCATCTCGACCAGGTTTTCGGCCAGTTTTCGTAATTCCTTGAGGGAATGCCGAGATTTGCTTCTGGACGTATATATGTAATTTCACTATCTGTGCAGGTCTTCTAGAGTTCAGTGAGAAATATAGTTATTCAATTTATCGTTCTACAAGTTGTCGCGGCAGGAAATCAATTTTTCAATGAAGGGCATGATGAGGGACAGGAGCCTAAATCTATTGCTGATTTGCCCTTGCTAATAGTTTATATTCAGCGAAGTGAATATTGTATTATTAATTCTTGCCGTAAACACTCATATCCTTCTGTATTCACAATTCAACTTGTACCTGGCTCAGGGTAGGGATCCCAGAATGAAGAAAAAGTGTATAGAATAAACTTCTCCACGTAGCAAGTCACACACAGTTTTTAAACTGTTTTTGACGTTAAATAAAAAGGAAAGTGTGAATGGACATTTAGATATTTTATCTCTTTTAGATTTGTGGAAAGAGTGCAGTGGAAGCTAACAGAAATAAGATATAACAATCGTGACAACATACAAGTCTTTCCTTTATTATAACAAAAACAGATTCACAAAGCTAAACTAATACATTATAAAATCAACACTGAAGTGGTGGACTAAAAAATCTTTGACACAAACTATTTGTTAAACAACGACGTTCTTTTAATATTTTGTAGGATTACCCTTTGTACTGTCTCTACATTACGTAGCCTAGCCGACATAGATTTCACGAGTTTGGAATCGTAAGGAAAATATCTTTCCCGTTGGGAAAGATATCCTTCCTAAATTTTCCAAAATTGTTCAATTGTTTTGATCCAGTGATGGGAGGAGAGGGTGCAGTTGTTCTGGTGCAATGTTCAGGATACAAAATCTTATATTCAAAGCGGTTACAAGCATTTGTAGCTGAAAAATGTATTTTCCAAATTCATTTTAATAGCACTAGCTGGAAAATTTGGCTTTAGAATGCTTATGTACTACATTAATTGATCCTTATTATTGATTACAATCTATAAACTGTAATTGTCCCACACCACTGACACACCCACAAGCACACCGAACCATCACCGTGTTTGGTTCTGAGAATGAAGCTTCCCAATTCCATCTCTGTATGTGTCTCCCTCGGTCGGCCCTCTGACCTCCAAATGGCGAATTTGCTCTAGTCTGAAAATACGACCTTCCTCCAAACGACATGTCAAAATTTTATATGATTCGCAAGTGCTAGGTATTTCTGCCTGTTCATTTTAGTCACCCAAAACTTCTTTGAGCCAATGCGTCCATGGTAGGCATTGTGTTGTAACACACTGCACACTGTGTCACGCAAAAATCTTTTCCAGCTGTCGATAAGGTTTGCCACAAAGGTCGAAGTACTTTTCCGTGTATTAATCTTCACTGTACGCACCACGATCCGCTCACCACTAGGGCACTTAAGACGGGGATGACTGAAGAAATATTTCTCTCGCCAAATCTGCAATGACATGTGCCGTTGATTTTGGAATTCAGACCCGTCGGAATATCCTGTATCTGTGTTCACTCAATGTGTCGACGAATTACCCCTTCGCATTTTTCAATCGTTAATTCCTTTCTCGGAACCATTTTGATACAGTGATTCTATCTCTGCAAAGCTCCTACGGCAACTGAAAGTCGGCGAAAGGAAGACAGCGATGGTTGAGGAATATTGAAGAATGACACAACTCGTTTATTCCCCGTCTTTTCTTAACGTAATACATGTTACCAAACAATAACTTACAGATGTCCAAAATCTTTTTGGGCCCCATTCCGGCGCAGTGTTTATTGTTTTAATTCGTAACGTGGTTTTCATTTAGCTTTGTGAAACTATTTTTATGCAAGTAAAGGAATAAATTTGTTATTGTCAACAGTATTTTATCTTATGAATGTTCACTTCACCTAAACAGCTTATACAGACCCAAAACAGAAAATATCTAAGTACTCACTCAATTTTTTACACTGAAATTTCACCGCCATTTCTGTTCGAAAATTCGCTCGTATGTATTTTCGTAATAAAAGAACAATTATGATCGCAGTATCAAAATAATTTATGAAAAACCTTCCGCGATAAAATATTGTCTTCTAAATTTAAGACATAGTGCTAATTCATGCAAAATTTGAGATTATTACATTCCATTTTTAAAACCAAATGGCTAGTTATTTTTACTCTAGTACTCTCTCTATTTCTACTCTTTTCAGAACAAATAACATGCTGTACAGTAAACATGGAGAGTTTTAACGTGATTTCAATTCTAAAATGTTTCTTCATGTACTGTGCCCCAGTGACACACTTCGTAAGATAACAACTGTAGTTGTTTTTATTTATTTATGTCAAAAACAGTTAAAAACTGTGTGTGACGAGCTATGGGGAGAAGTGAAAGTTTGTGCACATTTTCATAATTGTTTTTTTTATTAATTTTATTTTTAGTCGCATCAACATCGCGGTTATTAGCGACTTCCTGTATAATACAGTTACAATATAATTATAATGCAGTTACTTACAATACAGCAGTAATACCCAACCAACCAATAACCCCAATACCCTACTAACTAATCGAAACCGGCATCCCCTGTGCAGCCGGCGACCAACACTCTTCTTAGAGGGACAGGCGGCTTCCAGCCGCAGGAAGTGAGGCAATAACAGGTCTGTAATGCCCTTAGATGTTCTGGGCAGCACGCGCGCTACACTGAAGGTATCAACATGTGTTTTCCTTGCTCGAGAGAGCCGGGTAACCCGATGAAACTCCTTCATGCTAGGGATTGGAGCTTGCAATTTCATAATTGTGTAATCTCTATCCTAAACAATATTCTAGTCGAATTTTGAATACATAAAAAAAGCGTTTTTTTTTCAAGTTTTGTTGACAAAATATTCGCTCCTATGTAATAAAATATATTTTCAAATGTAAATTAGCTATAAATTTGTGTCCTTAACCCTCATCATCTTCTTCATGAAAGAATAATACTTTTTGCCGCGACAATATGGAAAACGATAATTTGAATAACTATATTTCCCACTGAAATTTAGGAGATTTGCACAAATAATGGAGTTACATTTATGATCAGAAGCAAACGAGGGGCCATCTCAGCATTTGCTCAAGGATCAGGGAAACTGGACGAAAAAACCTGATCGAGATGGGGGCCATCGACCCAGAAGCTGCGGTACAGTACTTGTTACAGGTTCTTTAGAATTATTGAGTCCAAATAGTAAAAAATTACATTAACTATCATTGTCAAAATTAATGTTACTTTCCTTTTGATAATCGGTATAGTCTCGAATTGTATAGAAACAGTTATGCAGCAGAAAAGATTATACTTGGGACAAACTTTTCTATTGAATTTAATCGTTTAATGTCATCTGGCAAAGTGTTGTAGAATAATGTACATGAATTGTATGTGATATTTTTGTAGTGAGCTGTTGGTACTGCCAACTGATGAATATGAGTACTACGTGTGTTATACTTATAGACATCGGCGTTTGCTGAAAATATAATCCCGCCCTCAAATAAGTCATTTTTGACAAAAACTACTGATTCGTAAGTGAGGAGACATGGTATTGGTAAAATTCCTAGATTAATAAAGAGAGACTTACAAGAATCACGTGGGTGGTATTTGCTTATTATCCATACAATTATTTTTGTAATCTGAATGTCTGGGAGCTATTAGATGTGTATCCCAAGCATATTATGCCATATCTCAGGCGTTAAATGAACATTCGCAAAATATACACAACTGTCATACTGCATTAATTTTATAAACAAAAACCAAAACTAAGTCATGAAAAGTTTGAAACAAATCATTAATTTTTCTTATTACAAACTCTGTCTACAAATAAAGCTTTTACTCATACACATAACCAACAAAGGAACTACTGCATTCAAATATGTAACTGAAACTAGCTACACATTTACAAGGTCAGATTAATGGGCAAAAAATATTGAATGTTATTTACCTCGCACAGAAGATATAATCAGAATGCATGTTCGGTACAAGTACAGTATGGTCTATAAAATACGCAACGCCCAACACACACACTGATAGCATTCTTAATCAAAGAGAACGAACTTGTGGAATTAATAATTTGTCAAAATGATTCAAAGACTCACACTTGAAGGAACACGATTGCTGTGATGAATTGCCTCGTCCAACTATAGACCAGTCACGTCATGCAGATCGATGTAGATGGTCATATTAAGACAGAAATCATGTCTTAAATACGGAAACCGCAATGTCGAATCGAATCCGCTTGTGTTGTTCGCAGCGAAAATTATTGTACTGCGTGGTTGGATGATGGCTTCATACTCGGACTTCCTTCTGACCGTTAAGGCCGCTCCGCAGCAGCAAACTCGAGCCGCTCTTCGCGCTGCTCGCTGTAGTTATGCCCGTCACGGAGATTTTGCTGCAAAGACTTTGCAAGTGAAACCGATTTTACGCGGCGGCGCACTCTTTAAATTGATTCTAGGCAATTAAGTGAGAGAAAAAAATGTGTGTAAAAAATGTGTACACGGGCAGGAGGGAGACAATAGGAGCGTGTCCATCAGATAACTTTCAAAAGGAGCACTGAGACTTATGTAATAAACATTTTATTTTAGATGTTAAATGCCTTCTAAAACTGACATAGAGAACCTGAAGACGCATTTTAAAATTTTACTCTGATGACTACAACAGATGGAGATATTAGTTCATTCAATAAATTAAATATCTTACGAAAAACAGTCTCTGCGAATACTGCAACAACATACATCAATATCTACATTCAGAACTTCATTTCTTTACATACCAAAAATATGAACAAAGTTGTTTCAAAACGCGTAATGTAAATAGTAAATATTTATTTTTTTAATATGTTTTCTTATTCAATTTTTCAATTTTGAGGATGTTGAATAAATTCAATTAATGTAACTTTTTGGACATGCCAGAATTCATATCTCTCTTTTTTTCTTTTTGTTATTTAAGATCGCATCAGTTACTAGGTCATTAGCGACCACTATTGGATATAACGTTATGGTATGAGGATGAAACGATATGCTGATGATAGGGGGTAAAAGGACGAACACATACAACAGGAGGCAGGACTCGAAGCCGCGACCCCACGGTCCAGAGATCACTACGGCACTACTGTCGTAGCGATCTCGGCCACGGAGCCGAATTATATCTACTCGTTTTGGGGCAAAAATGAACCTTACATCATTTTCAGTTTTGTTATTTCTTTGTTCCGTCAGTAACGAATCTGCGTTTCCTTGTGTAGACTCAAATTGTCATTTGGATATGCATTACACATTCTATTGCAACTACCCTCGCGTCTTCGGTTGGGCGCCTCAGACGGGTAGCCGGCCCGCTCAGTCGACAGATTACCTGAAACAGCGAAGATGGAGGAAGCCGGTGGCCTAGGTTGAATGAGAAGTCAAACATGTGAATTTAGAACAAGTTGAATTTATTCATTGAAAAAAGAAAACGCTAATGGTCTGGTGATGATACTCTGGCGAGCATGCCCCCAAAATCGAAATAAAACAAAAAAATGAAATGTCATGCACATAAGAGAACATAAAATTAAAAAGTGATTACAATCAGATGAAATTCTTCCTCGCGCGCGAATTCCCGCTTGACGGCCATGCGCGGCCGGGAACTCCTCTTCGTCGCCCGGTCGAGAGGAAGTCAACACTGATTGTCTGATGTACTGTTCACACCTCTCGATCGCGGGTACGACATAAGACACTCAAACAGAAAATACCTCTGTTAGGCGGCCTGCGCCACCCACTGAAGTTGAACGACCTCAGGTCAGCTGGCTGCGAGGGTCGTGGCGGGCGAGGAGCGCCGCTCGGAAAATGTAGGTCAAATCAGGTACATGCGAGGGTAGCGGCCAAGGCGGCCGGAACACAAAAGCGCCGTCTGCTCGCTGCGGTGAATGGGTCAGCACAGTTCATTCACTGACACGGTCGGCTCATTCCCGGTCGATCTCACAATACTTTGATACTAATGAGCCCGTGAATTATCGCACAAATTCACAAAGGAAAAGAGAGTCTCGAGTTCGCACATAAATCGGACGTAATATAATACGAATTGCTGTCAAATGTTCATAATACTGTTCTGTGGCCTGCGTTCGTCACAGAAGTCTTGTACCCAAACTCTACAAGAAACTTAATAATTTTTCTAAGTCCATCGAACCGAACGCCACAACAGAATATAACAGGTTCCCCCCTGCGGCCGCCACTTGCGTCCGATTCTGAACACGGCTCCCAAGCTTCTCTTTTGTGCCTCGTCGCTCCAAGTTTTAGGAAACCTCGTTCCCCCCACCAAAATTATCCCTATGACTCTGGAATATTCTAGAACAAACCCGAATTCTGGCTGCTATTGGCGAAAGGGTACTGCGCATTAGATATTTTCTGCCCAATCAGAGGATGTTTTCGAGGCCGAGAAAAGAGTGAGAGAGGGGCTGGTTATCGCTCCCTCTCGCTTTAATTTTGCGTCGAAAAGGGGCAGTTATTAACGACCGGGGGGGTGTGAGGGGCTAGGAATCTCTAGGGAGGCTGACGGAAGAGTTCCAGGCGTCGTGGAAAAATACTGAAGGGGTCGTGTGCAGGGCGGCCACCCAGAGTTGGGGCACACGTGTCCATG
This sequence comes from Acheta domesticus, assembly GCA_031308135.1. NCBI lineage: Eukaryota > Metazoa > Arthropoda > Insecta > Orthoptera > Gryllidae > Acheta > Acheta domesticus. The sequence continues at coordinate 183,916,829 of JAHLJT010004567.1, forward strand.
ACGAATTAAGGAGCGAAGGGTCGCGGAGGGTCGCGGACACCGTGGCGCCTCGCCTGGCCCTCGGGCCGCCTCCGTGGCGCCTCGCATCTCTCGCGTCTTCGGTTGCGTGGAGTTATTTTGCGGCAGAATAAACTTGAATTTATTCGGTATCACTACACTATGTCTTCGGATTTCTTCACTATTCACGCACTTCTTTACACAATGAAAAAATCTTAGGCTAGGCCTCCACATGCAATTTCTTGTCACGCGATTTTTCTGTTGTAAAAATATAACTTATTGTCTCTAATACAAGTGTACACACTTGCGTCTAAACAATCGCAGCGATTAAGAAGTTGCAACGTGTCCTGTTTTCCCCGGGATGCGACTGACGGTTTGCGGAATGGATAACATGAGCAGGCATGGACATGCATCCACTACTGAGAGTTTAGTCGGAATTCTGTAAGCGACCTGTGCTGTTTTGTTCGTTTTCTTTCCTAATTTTCCCGTTGTTGTTGCTTCTTTAAAATGTTTGACAATGAATATACTGGATGTGATGAACGTATATTAACTTATAATTGATACCGAGTTACTAATTAAACAAACAGGGAAAACGAGCTCTTTACAACAATCAATTAAAATAATATAGTGATCGTAATATGAAGGAAAAACTTTGGGCTGAAAATTTGTACACAAGTGATTCAAAACTGGAATGAACTGGTCACAAAAGATAAGAAAAGATAAGTTAAGTTTAAATAAATAAACAAATTTGTTATAAAAAACTGCATTGCATCCATAATGTAATAGTTTAGCCATCTATTACAAATGAAATAGGTAAATAACATGAAGCGACCATTGGTTTATGAACCGGGTATAGAACTTTATGTAGAAACTTCCAGAGCGGAATGTAGAAAAAAAAAGTGAAGGTGATCTAAGAGAAAACGAGTATTTCGGACGAACATGTGAACGCAGTGGGGAATTAATGGTTGCATGTTACTAGTCAACGCGCAAAATTATAAGGAACAGAATAAAGTTTGTTTCAGCTAAATCGGGTCACAGAAACGCATAATATCGCGAGTTTTGTGATCACGACATTGACTTTTAACATGTTAAAGAACGAAAACAACAATGGTCGTGACGTCGCTTCCAAAAAGTTTGGATATATTAATAAATTAAACGAAAACTAGTGTGTCTACCGAGATTTGGCATATACCAAAGTATTCCGTGGAATACGGGCCAAATTATAAACGTGGTGACACAATTTTAGGGCGCCGAACATTAATAGATAAACATTATGTTACATTAGTTAATTGAGAAATAAACGAGCGATGTTTGTAGGCATGAGACACACGAAAAAGCATTCTTTTAACAAAATGAAGCGAGAAAAGTGATGTCTAAGAAGTGGAATGGATACGAAATTTTAATTGGGAATTTTACAATATAATAAGACAATCCAGGAAGTGTTAGAAATTAATAATAAACTATTTTATAAGTTATAAAGCAGAAGACAATAGAGGCGCTATTGTTTTGTTCGGAAAAAAGCTATAAATGCTTTAGGACAACAACGGGGGTCAGATGGGGGAATAGCTTGGTAGCGAGAGGCAGAATCCGCGTCGCTTGTTGCAAGAATAATTTTAAAAAATTGGGATTTGTAATTTTTTGATGAAGTGTTCTCTTCTGGACTCGTACTAGTGAACTATTATAAACTGTGAGAGGAGTGAATAACTTCGTGGCGAGTTGTACTCCGCGTCACTCGTGATATTATTTTAACACGCGAACTTATAAAATTTCGAGAAGGTGTTGCTCCTTCGGACTTGTATTCGCAAGGTGGCGGAACTGTATGCCGTGTGATGTGAACTATTTAGTAGTAATATATAAAGCTATGCCACGCGCGATCATAATTTTGAGTTTTGTGAAGTTTGAAAGTTTTTCTACTAATGTTTGGAACTGGTGTTACTTCGACCATTGAAAAATCGAAGCGGGTGTCGCCGAACGAGGTGTGCCGAGGTGCAGCAGACTCGAGCGCGTCTTTGCATATCGTCGCCGTGGTCAGTGCCAATTTGGGGGGCACTGGTAATTCGGCGCTAGCAGGCAGCAGTGGAGCAGAGTTCTTACGCATGACGGCGTGAGATCTTGTGTGTGGACCCGGTCGTTGCTTCGTTAACAACGAAAGGGAAGTGGAATATTTTTTTGTTTTGCAACACTCCAGTGAAGTCAATGACTTTGATTTCTTTGCTCTTGGGGAGAATAAATGGTTTGCAAAGCCAAAACTGGAAACATTTTGGGGGGGATTGCAATGTAATGGTTGTGGCCACAGTATTGAGCTCATTATTTCGTAATAACGTTTGGGTATAATATGTTTATTGATTTTTGTGATTTTTATGATATCGTGTTTTGTTGATGTTGTGTGGTATTGATTCTTTTATGAGGGTATTAATGTTTCTGTTGGTTAAAAAGAAAATAAACAAACGAGATTTTGAGTTCTCGTTTTGATGTTACGTAACCGGTGTTTTTATCACATAGCTAGCTGATCCTGGTCCCTGCATTGGCGTGGCGCTTGTGTTCTGTAGAGAACAAATCACGGCCCGCCCTGATAAATTTATGTAAACAGGAAAACTCCGGATAGTAAAAGGGGGGGCACAGTGGTGTGCATTGTAGATATTACAGGTGATCAGCAAGGAAGTTTTTCGTGATCAACAATAGGAGTTGAGAGGGGAGATTTTCATTACATTAGTGCCCAGTTCGTAGGGCGTTTTAGTAAAAAGGAAAGGGGGGGGTTCGTTGCATTGGCGCCCGTTTCGTGGGCGTGATCGATATCGGTAGCAGTGTGAGAGGGGGATTTTCGTTACAATAAAAAGATAAGTATTGTTGAGTAGATAAGTATAGTAGTAACTCGTATGTTGCAATTAAGTACACTGTCATTTTATATTTGTTATTTAATTAATGAAATCTTGTACCAACCACTGGTTAGATTCTGTCGTATTGTCAAGGTACTGAGCCTTGAGGTGAAAATAAGTTATCTGAAAAATAGGCTCTTACTTCAATACCTGCAGAATCAGCCCGTAAACCGTATTCACATTTTGCTGCCAGGGACACTCATAGCATTAATCTTCGACGCGCATTCCATCTTTTCTCCTGACAACGTTGTGAAATACACAACATGAGTTTACAATGTCGTCTGCTAACTTTGTTTGTACACCCAGTGGATAGTGAAAGATGCGCCATTTGTTGGCCAAAATGCCAAAAGTGCATTCCACCTACTCTTCGAACAAAGCATATTCTGTAGTTGAACACATGTTTTTTCGTGGATACGTTTCTTTTAGAGTAGGGTCTCATTATGTGTTTTGATTGAGCAAATGCTTCAACACCAACGATGACAAAGGGCATTGGCTTTCCAGTTTCTTCATAAGGCAGAGTTTGTGCTTGAGGGATATTTAAATTACCTGCACTAAACTCCACGCCAAGTGCTGAATTTTTCGGAATGTTAAAATCAGAGATAGCACCATAAGACCCTACATCAATTGCTGTGAAGCAGTAGTCAGCGTCAGCTGTAGTGAGCAATCCAATTGAAAAAGTTTTTATAATTGAAAAACGAGATCCAGAGTTCAAGGGTTTCCGAAATCTGATGTGTTTGCCGTCAATTGCACCAATGCTGTTAGGGAAATTTATCCGTAAGTAAAATTGCTTTACTCTTACCTTCCAATCCTCTACGGATTTGGCAGACATGTGAAGTGATTTGAGACATTTTGAAAATTGTACATAAGTATCTTTTACTATGTTTCCAATAGTATTGGCGCCAAAAGATTTTCAATGCACAACTATTTAAAACCATTTCCTGTGGTAAGGTACCTGAAAATAAAACCTCAAAGCAACTTAAAAAATTATCTAGTTTAAAAACTAATTAAGTCAATTTATTTCATTACGTTAATTTGTTACAATTAATCTTTTAGTTCTGCTTCAGGAGCAGAGGTTCAGAAAAAGTGGGAAAATTTAAAGGATTGTTTTCTAAGAGAGGTGGTAGCACAACAGAAAATAGTATCCGGTCAAGGAGCTAAAAGAGAAGTAGGTATTATTAATTTTGAGTAATTGTTATTTTTGGTGCCCTTTGTAAAGGATAGGGAAAGCAGCAGCAACGTTTCCCACAATGATAATGATGATGAGCAAGAGTGATCTCAAGGTAAATACACCCATCATGATAAATATACCAATACCAGTTCTGTTGACAAGCAGGCCAGGCATATACTGCCCAATAAAACACGTAAGCCTAATAATGTAACGACGTATGAAGCATCCTTATTGAATATATTACAAGAGAAACAGAGGGATGAAGTCTATGTAGATGAAAATTTTGAGTTGATGCTGGTTCTAATGTTAGGAAAATTAAACGAAGAACAAAAATATTATGTTAAAAGTTCAAATTTCAAACTTAATGCGGAATGCTAGATATTTCAATCCTCAACCCCAACCAGTTTCTACCAAATGAACTCGACATCGCCAACTAGCTCCTGACCAAAACTACTACACACATGGTCAAACTAATAACGAAAATCTGCATTCGCAGAATACTGGATCATTGAGTTTTTACAATGATTTTTCGCCCAGCATCGTGTCATTCTATTCCGCAAGTGAGAGTGATATATTTGAACTATCAAACCAGTAATTTAATTAAACATTTAGAATTAATAATGACAAATGGTATCAGTAAATAAAACATTATTAAATTAAATAGGTTGCTAACGTCTCTACTTATTACGTATTACAACACACTATGTCTACAAATGAAACTAGTGGTGCTACAACAGCACTTACTTTCCCGTATTAGAGGAAACAGCTAAGTAGTACTGTAATATTGCACTTTATGCGCTACTAACATCTTCGCTTGGAAATCACTATTTCCATTGCAGTGTTGTCAGAACTATGTGAATTCTACAACTTCACAAAAATAGAATGCAAAAGTTTTGTAACCCTGTATTGGAAAAAGAAGCCTGATACCCTGGAAATATAGAAATGCCTTCCATTGGGCCAATGATTAGGGAAGAGTATTTTAAAAACCATGCAACAAATTCTCTACTCACTACAAATGGTACAGCATTTGGTGCAAAACTAGATATTTGCCTGCAAATATCAACATAAATTAGACAATTATAACTCCTTTTCATACAGCTCCATTAGGTCACAACAATGACACTAATTCACAGATATTCGCGAGCGCAAAGTGAATTCCATTGTTGCAGACCCTGCATTGTCGCTATTCTGAGAGCTATTAGTTCTTTTTACTTATTTCAAGTATTTCAAAATAAACAATTTCTAAAATATTAATGTGTAAGTCTATAACAAAGTTCGAATGTAAGAAACGAAGAAAGAAATAATATACAAAATTGCACATTCTAATTTACGACGCATCCAGCTGTCCGAAGCGCAGTAAATTTACAGCGGCCTATTACGTTTGTCACAAAATTAAAGAAAAACTACTCGTATTTTGAAAAAATTAAGCATGACTGTATTTATTTTATTTATTTATTTGTCAAAAAACAGAAACAGAATGGCACAGACTTTCCCGTATTAGTTTTCTATTTTCTTGGGTCTTCGCTATCTATTCGGAATTGCCACATACTCTTTCTTGCCAGCTACCATCTATCATCGCCAAAAGTACATTTTTTTGTCATTTTCTTAATTTTTCGGTTTCCTATTGGTAGAACAGAAACATTAATTTTAGAATATTAAAGAACACAAAAACCTAGCCGTAAATGGCAATTTTCTTTTAAAAATTAGGTGCTGTTTAAGAGAAAATGGCGTTTTAGCACTACTATAAATGCGAAATTTGAAGCTCATTTTCACAGAAAATTTTTGAGTTTTCAAAATACTTTATTTGAAGTTATTTGAAGCACTTACACTCACAAATATAATCATCTTTACAAATTGTGGATAATGTGCATATTAAAGATGTGAGAGATCTTTCAAAAAATTTACATTTATATAATTTTTGAAAAAAAACAAAAAAAAACTCAAAAAAACTTCACGCTATACTAATGAGTGTAATTAGCACTATCCGTTACAAAAGTTTCAAGAAAACAATTGCAGCCATATAAGAGAAAATGACGTTTGAACATTTCTGAAAATGCCGAAATTTGAGCTACTTTTCACAGAAAACGGTAGTGTTTTCGAGAAACTTTACTTCACATTATTTAAAGCATATATACTCGTAAATATAATAATGTAAAAAAATCGCCGACAATGTAAATATTAACGACGTGAGAGACAAGTAAAAAAATTTACATTTTTGTAATTTTTGAAAAAAACCAACCGATAGACCAAAATGGCTTTTATGTCATTGATAGAGTACATTTATCACTATCCCTGCCAAAAGTTTAAAGAAAAAAATTGGAAGCCGTTTTTGAGAAAATTTTGTTTTTGTAATTTTTTAAAATTGCACATATTGCACGAAAACTACCAAAATTGTGAAAAACATTTACATGACCTTTATTAAAGAACTCAATATGCAGAACAAATTTTATTTGAAGAAAAAATCTCTATCTTCAATTTTGTAGTTGGAGAAAGACGCCGAAAAAAATTCAAACTTTCACAATTTTCGAAAATTCAGAGATGTACGTGAAAATCGGACCTATGCCATGTTAAAAAGTGTATTTTCCTCTATTCATACAAGAAATTTAAAGAAAAAATTTGGAGCCGTTTTTGAGAAAATGTTGAAAATCCCCGGGGGGTTTCATATAAAGTACCCCCAAATTTTAAAGAATCTTTTTCAAAATCACAAAGCTTCGACTAGAATCAGATCGACTGGGGAATATCAATTTTGAAGAAAATCGACCGAACGGTTTAGGCGCTAGCGTTGACCACAGACGGACAGACGGACGGAATGCCGTCAATCGATTTTTAAGTATAAAGAAGCAACAAATCATGGATTTTGACCACACCACGAGATAGAGGATTTTTTTTTCTTAATTTAGCAACTGATTTTATCCACTTATTCGTTTTCACGGCCCGGCAATTAATTTTTTTCCGCCGAAAATTGGCCATTTTTTCGCGCAGCATTACATAACTTTCCCTATACTACGTATATCACTCCGTGTATACATACGTATACGGGAAAGTAAAAAAATACTAGGTACTGTATTCCACGCAATTGTTCACCTACACTTAATGTTATTGACAAACTTTTTCTGGTGCTATGGACTTTCTCAATGTCTTACCATTGTATGTTATTGATGGATCAATTATTGGCAACAATTCGTCCAAACTACTTTTTGTCATTCTGTAATACTGGAAAAAGTTATCAGGATACTCACATAAATCTTTAAACAATTTGCAAAAGTGCCCTTTCAATAATCTGTGACTTTCTATTGGATGAACCTAGTAACGATCTTTGCGTCGCTTATTTCTCGCTCGAAGCAAAAGAGCGATCACACAAAAAGTTAGAATGATATCCATCGGGAAACTGTTTTAATTTAACGATTGATTTATTGCAGTGCGTTGACGTTCCAGAACTTCTGATACAGCGATTTTTTTTTTGTCGCTGCAACTAGAGCCTATGGAGATGCGTCCTTCGGTGAGGGCGGACTCAAATTCTGAAAGCAACACTCACATTCGCATTTTACAGGGCAAGTCCATAACCCTGACATCCGACATTGATGTTCTTTCGCACCAGATGTCCTTCCAGGAAGGTAAGGTAAGGAAGACTCTGTTAATTCATAGAATTCGACGTTTGGTCACTTTCATATCCGCCGTCTCATTACAAGAAATGACACTGAAATAGAACGAGCAGGCGTGATATCATATCAGTGGTCACGGGTTATTGCTACTTGATTCCTGTAATCACCCCACCCCACTGATTTCTTCGAGAAAGCTTTTCACTACGCGCCAATTTCCATTTTAACAGGATTGCCAACCATCCTCCATTTTGGAGAATAGTTCTCCATTGACGTCAATTGTCCTTTCGTTCTTTGTATTTTAAATGTCCTGCTTTAAGTACATTTTTAACATTTGATATCACTTAGTGTACCATACGACGAACATCTGCTACATTGTATCGTTTATTGTTTAATTTAAAATACAAAAAAAACGAATGCCCTTTATCTGAACGCTGATACACGCATGCATTTTTATGCATGTATATATATATTTGAAGATATACAGGGAAAGCAGGCAAAACAAGTTGCAACATTATTGAACATCATGCCCAAATTAGTAACCAAATTATGAACAAAAGTGTCAAGATAATAGCTTGGAATGCAAACAGCACACTACAACACAGAAGAGAATTAGAAGCAGTTCTAAACGTACATGAAATTGATATAATATATGAGATATAAAAGAGAAGCAGAAGCTCATTTGCTCTGTAAAAGCTCCTTGAGTATCTCCGTATATACTAATGTAAATTATAAAAATCATCCTGACGGTACTACCCACGGAGGCACATCCATAATAATCAAGAAAAGTATCATCTGTCTCGACTCGAAGCTTTGAGATTTTGAAAAATATTCTATAAATTTTGGGGGAACTTTACATGAAGCCCCCTAGATATTTTCAAAATTTGCTCAAAAACAGCTCCAAATTTTTTCTTTAAATTTCTTGCAATAATAGGGTGAAATACACTTATCAAGGTTGCATAGGTCCAAATTTCATGGTTGAGTTTGAATTTTCGGAAATTGCAAATGTTGGAATTTTTCCGCCTCTCCCTACAACTACAAAATTAAAGACGGAGTTTTTATGCGTTAAGTTCATTTAGGGGTATTTTTTAGTTTTTTCAAAAGTTACACAAATGTAATTTCTTTGAAAGATCTCTCACGCCATTAATATGCACATTTCTAGCAATTTGTAAACAATATTGTATTTGTGAGTTGATGTTCTTCAAATGACTTCAAATGATGTTTTTCGAAGACTCAAAAATTGTCTGTGAAAAAGAGCTTCACATTTCGCATTTACAGTAGCGCTTAAACGTCATTTTCTTAAACACAATTATGCAAAGAAAATTGCCATTTAGGAAGAGATTTTACTGTTCTTTAAAATTCTTAAAATAATATTTCTGTTCTACTATTAGGAAACAGAAAAATTAATAAAATGTCAAAGAAAGGTACTGGGCGACGATAGATGGCAGCTGGCAAGAGTATCTGGCAATTCCAAATAGCAAGCCCAGACCCAAGGAAATAGAAAACTAATACGGGAAAGTCTGTGCTATTCTGTAGCACCACTAGTTATTTGTTTATTTAACGTCAAAATTGTTAAAAACTGTATGACATACTACCTATGGAGAGAAGTGTATTCTCTTTAGGTTTCCTTAAATTCTGAGTTCTCTATCCTAAACCGAAAACAAATTGAATGATGGATATTATTGAAAACAAGCGTTTTTTGCAAGAATTGATAAGAAAATATTAGCTCCCATATAATTTTTTCAAAGGCAAAGTCAGCTACAGAATTTTATTCTTCTATTTGGTTTGGTTTGATCGTGCGCTTCGAGAAGGAATCGAATTACTGCCGGGAGAAGATGGAGAACGTTAATTTAACTATATTCGACACTGAGCTGTAGAAAACAGCACAGATAGTGAAGTTACATTTACTCTTCAATTCGCTTTCTTAATTCGCAAAGAAAGCACACTGAAAATGCACAGTTAAATCATAGAAAACTTAAACAATATTGTCAAAATCGCTGAATGCAAGAGATACTATTAAGTGTTGAAAGTGATGCATATTTTCTGAATGATTAAAATTATTAATACTCTTACTTTACCTCGAACACCTTCCAGAAACCTCTACTTGACGCTCTACTTGTTAATACTGCTGAGAGATTACCTAGTAACAATGGTCAGGAAAATGCAATTATCCGCATTGCACAATTTTGCTTCTCTTGATCTTTTCCTGAGTATTTCTTTGTTTAGTGAAACCTAATTCGTCTCTCTTCTGGTTCTGTCACAAAATCATAATTTTCTCCTCCATTCATTCATTTACTTTTACAATTACTTGGGCACTTACGCAATCTCTCGTGTTTGCTATAATCTATGATCTTTACTCTAGTCAAATTCCGCTGTACTCCCAGACTTCATGGTGAGTGGGGAGGTATCAGGAAGTGGAAGTATGTAACAAATTTTTGAGTTGTTTATATACCCATTTTCCAGACATGACAAGCTCGATGGCGTGTACACAATTCAGACAGCGAACAAAGTAATAACACGGTTGTGTATGAGCTGTAAGTGGTGCCCCGAGGACAGAGTGACCTTTTATCGTCGCGAATCGGTCGCGTGCGGGCAGGCCGAGCAGCTATCGATGCCCTGAAAGGGGCGGCGCGGCGGGGACGGTTGGCGAGGGAGAACCTCGACGCAGGGCTGCCAACGCGTCGCTAGGTTTTCCTTTTATTCCGGGCTGGCGCTCGCTGAAAAGGTGGGCGGGACCGTGGAATGGTCGAATCACGCCACGCGTGTGACACCAAAGGAAAGCGAGGACAAGAGAACATACAGGGCGAGTATTGACGGATGTGGGTAAATGATTTCGGTTTGTGGTTTCAATGTATGTGTATGCACTTGGCATTTTAGTGTCGGATTAGTCCACCTTTTGCCAGTTAGCGGTGTTCCCAAGACTGGGCCCTGTTTTTATTTCCTACGCCTGTGGCTAAGGGAGACATGTGGCGAGATGAAGTATTCCCAACACCCAACATAGCGTACGATGCCTACTTGAGCTTTTATTCGTCACACAGGTACAGAAAGTGAGACGATTTAATTGTAAAGTTGCAGCGCTATTATTTTTGCCCCGACCGGGAAGCAAACCCTGAATCGCACCATGGAAAGTAGTGACGTTGTCCATGTGTTTTTATTCTAAATGTTAATATGCATCTCACGTGTTTTAGTATTTATGTTAATAAAAATGTGAGTATTCGAAGGTGGTTTAGCTGCAATAAAAGATTATATTATGCGCAAAACGGACAGGGAACAGAAGTCCTTCCCTGATAATTTTGAGTCTTTTAATCCGTGTAAGAATATTTTATTTCTCTAAATACGTTCAGTCTTTAGGTTTCTCCCTTTATTTAAGCCGACAATTTGGGAAATTGTTATAGGGCATTTGGATTAAAAGCTCTCCAAACCATCTGATAACATAAAATAAATTGTATTTTTAATTATATCATTCAAGTTGTAATTCCATTCTCCTAGCCGCATGTTCTATTTATTTACTTGTAAAATGAGTCATAATAATGTAAAAAAAATGCAAAGGAATGTAGTTGCCTCCCTCTTGTTTTAGTTATCCCTTTTTGTTTTCACACGTTTTTATTCACACTCAATTTCTTTCACGAGTTTTTCCGAGTATCTTTGCTTTAATCATTTTGTGAAAGAATAACGTATATTAAAGTAGACGATTTGTTAAGAAACATTTTTAAGAAAATAAAGAAATATTTTTTAATTCTCGAAGAAAAATGTCAGATTCAACAAAACTCATAAAGAGAACAACACGATCAGACATTGCAAACCTACTTTTCGCTACTTGAGAGCGCGACACGCGTAGGCGATCCTCCTTAAGAATCGTCTCTTTAAGTATGCGCAGTAATATGGAGTTAACAAAGACTGAGTGAGACTGACAGCGCGTGGGTCATAAATACAGAGCGATCTGTACAGGAGGAGGGCAGTGGGAACTTGTCTGACAGGCATTAAACGATAATGAAGAATTATCTCGTACGAACTCTGCAGTACCAATTACAGAGCCATTGTATTTAATGAAAATAGACGTTCGACCCTACACGTTTGTCCCAACAACATACTGCAAACTTTAAATACATTACACAAAATCTGGAAATATGAAAATAAATGTAAGAGTCTGAAGATATGGTATATAATTCATGTTGTATTTGTATTGTTTAATTCCAAAATGCTTAATATGCCAGTAAAAAATAATACTTCAGCTTCCGAGTCAAATATTTCCGTCTCCATCAGGGTTTTCTTCATTTTTCCTGTTCCATTCAGTCAATGCTGAGATGGCCCTATGTTTCTCTTCTGGGCGTAAATGTAGCTTTACTACGCGTAAGTTTTGTTGTGTTCTCCCTTTGCTAGTTGTAGTAGGAGCAGAGAAGTATGGGTTACTATTCTGCTAGCAATTCTTAAAAATCAAACCTGTAGTTCGTTTATCGATTCAAATAAGTTCTTTATAACTCTAGAGCGAAAATGTCTATTTTTTAAATGTTACTAATCTCGCTTTATCAGAAGTTTTATTCATTTAACTATTTATAGTTCAAATGCTAGGAAGAGATACTAGAGCGCAAGACTACGTACGCAGTTTCCCCATACGTCACGTACAGATTTTTTGCTGTTAACTGACAAAATAAATCGAATCAAATGGAAGAGTCTTGGGAGATTGCCAAGGGCGGCGAGCGATGCTAGCGCATCATCTAGCGTCAACCGGCGACAAAGCGCTGCAAGCGTTAAGCAGGACTAGTACTCTTACACTTCAAATGTCACTCCTGTCTGGACTCACGAAACTGAACTTGAAAATTCATACTAAAAATGTTATACAAAAAACCACCATTAAAATACATAAAACTTAATTCTCTTATAAATGATAACTGAACTCTCCGTGTTAAGACTGCTAAATTAATATACACTTCAATTATTAGACCTTCTTTAACATATGCTCGTCCACTATGGTCAAACGCAGCTAAATCAAATATACAAAAACTTCAAATTATTCAAAACAAATTCCTTAGAATAATTTTACATGCACCTTGGATTATACACAATATACAAATTCACAAGGAACTAAATCTCCCTACAATCCATGATTTGATTAAAAACTATGGTCTTAAATTATTTAATACTCTTAATACTCTTTAATTACATCATGCAGCATTTTTGAATTTTGGTAATATTTATCTCTTTCCTTGCAAAATTAATTTCAAATTTCCTAAAGAAAAATTTCATCCTTCGTAATTTAATTTTCTATTACTTCTTTTTCATTTTTCTTAGCCTTACAACATTTTTCTAATTCTTAAAATTTGCCTTCAAAAATCCGCTTACAAAAGTATCAGTTACTGTCCAAAACGACTATCCATATATTGTAAATTTCAATACCCTGAAAAACATTCTCGAACAGGAAGTAATAAATTTAAAAAAAGGACCCTTCACTTATTAATATTATCCTACTTGTTTATTGCTCTGTCCTTCACTGTTTCCTAACAATGAAAAAATAAATTGTTAATGAACTTCTGGTAAGCAATAAAGAGCTTCCTTGCCTCTACGCGCGATAACCTGAACATGATTTGGGTATTTATGATGGCGTCACGCACATATATTACGGTATTTACACGTAGATTTTTCAAGCTTCGTTATGATTTAGTATTAAACATATTCCTGTAGATACTATAGGGAAAATTCTGTAATGTACCATTAAAATCCTTATTTACAATAAATATTAACATTTTTATATATTCTTTAATTATGCAATTGGACAATTTTAAATGATTTTTCCTCACCAATAAGTATTATGTAGAGATTAAAACTTCAGTACGTAAAATATCACAATATTGATTGTTTAAAATTTTACAAATGACATACTGACAGTGTAAGCACAATTTTTACAATTAGTTGTTACGTTTCGCACAAGAGTAATATTTTCACTGCGGAAGATATTTTTCGCAAATGTAAACATTTCTGTTTAATATCCTCTTTCCTTCTAGGCACAGATTTTTTTTTTGTGATCTTCACATTTCTAAAAACAAACTTAGGTTCTTAATAAGATTATATGAATCACTATGACCAATACACATAGTCACGAAACACCTCCAACTCATTTTTCAAACTTGTTTTGAATTTGTTTTGGCTTTTCGATTTTAAGTGTTCCACCTTTACACAATAGAATCCACATACACAACCTGAACCTCGGCTCTAGTGAACGGAAATAATACCTTGAAATTAATTAGATTTTAGATTAATTAAAAAGATTGTTATGGTACGGTCACTTACAAAGGATGGATTCAGAAAGACTGCCCAAAAAGGTTTATAACTGTACACCAGCAAGACGGAGGAAAAGAGGACAGCCAAGAGTGAAATGGAAAGATGGTGTAACAAGAGTGCAATGGAAAGAAGAGATATGTTACAACACTCTCGGCATGACAAAAGAAAATGGCGCCTTGGATGCGATAAACGGCCAACATAGAGCTATAGAGCTGTAAATATCGCTAGTATTATATATATATATATATATATATATATATATATATATATATTATATATATATATATATTATATATATATATAACATATATATATATATGTTATTAGACGAACGGATGTCGGACTCTTTGTTATTAGATCTCTATGTTATTAAACGGGTCTTCGGAGAGCGAGACGGTGTTCCAACACTGCAAGAGGCATTGAAAAGTGTCTATTTATTTATTTATTTATTTCTTATTTATTTACGTCAAAAACAGTTAAAAACTGCGTATGACGAGCTATGGGGAGAAGTGAATTTTGTGCACGTTTTCATAATTCTGTGGTCTCTATCCTAAACCATATCTTAGTCGAATTTTGAATACAGAAAAGAGAGGTTTTTTTCGAGTTTTGTTGACAAAATATTCGCTCCTATATAATAAAATATATTTTCAAAGGTAAATTAGCTATAAATTCCTGTCCTGAACCCTCATGTTCTTCATGAAACAATAATACTTTTTGCCGCGATAATATGAAAAACGATAATTTGAATAACTATATTTCCCACTGAAATTCAGAAGACGTGCACAAATAATGAAGTTACATTTATGTCCAGAAGCAAAACAAGGGATCATCTCAGCATTTGCTCAAGGATCAGGGAAACTGGACGAAAAACCTGATCGAGATGGGGGCCATCAACCCGGAAACTGTGGTACAATACTTGTTACAGGTTCTTTAGAATTATACAGTCCAAATGATAAATAATTACATTAACTATCATTGTTAAAATTAATTCTACTTTCCTTTTTGATGCTCGGTATAGTCTCGAATTGTATAGAAACAGTAATGCAGCAGAAAAGATTTTACTTGGGACTTAAACTTTTCTATTGAATTTAATCGTTTAATGTCTTCTGGCAAAGTGTTGTAGAGTAATGTACATGAATTGTATGTGAATTTTTTGTAGTGAGCTGTTGATACTGCCACTTGGTGAATATGATTACTACGTCGTGTAATATACTTATAGACATCGGCGTTTGCTGAAAATATATTCCCGCCCTTAAGTAAGTAATTTTTGACAAAAACTACTGATTCTTAAATCAGGAGACAAGGTAATGGTAAAATTCCTAGATTAATAAAGAGTGACTTACAAGAATCACGTGGGTTGGATTTGCTTATTATTCGTACAATTTTTTTTTGTAATCTGAAAGTCTGGGAGCTATAAGATGTGTTTCCCCAAAATATTATGCCATATCTCAGGCGGGAGTGAACATTGGCAAAATATACACAACGAGCTGTATGAAGGCTGACGGAATTTGAAAGAATTCTGAACGCGTAGCATAATGAACTTAATTTTGTGTTCAATTCATTTAAGTGGGCATTCCATTTGAGGTTTGACTGAATTGATAGACCTAAAAATTTTGTTACATTAACATCAGTCAATGGCACACCGTTCATTTTCAATGGAGTACAGAATTTTTTATTTGATATGGAAAACTGCATTGAAACAGTTTTATTTTCATTTACTTTTAATTTGTTATTACGGTCATGTGTCAAGACTACATTGCTGGGAATGTGTCAAGACTACATTGCGATACATGGAGACTGTGGAAAAATGCAGAATCAAGTATAGAGAGAGCAAAAAATTTGAAGAAGGATCTAGATCAATTATAATGAAAATTGTACAAAGCAAACAATTGAAAATAATTAATTTTTAAATATAACGATATTGAAATTTTTAGTTCATTCTATTCATGAATTTTTCTGTATCTCTATACTAATAAAATTAAGAATTGTGGAGGAATTTCATTAATTTTGACATCATCGTACATTGGGAAGCTCTGATATAGTTAACCAAACATGTTAGTTCCTAGAAGTTCACTATAACCGGAGTCGACTGTCTTTTCGAACAAAAGCTATAGAAATTGTACGCTGCACAAGCTCTAGGTAATTTTATGTTATCGCAGAGGCCGAAGTCAGGAGCCTCTTCAGGAATTTGGGCATTCGAAGCGCCAAGAAGGCCATGAATATGTTGGCGTAGCTTATAAAAGGATGTTAAGCAAATACTGTAGAAGCAATTCAGGACACTTTGCACCTTTCTCATACTATGAATGGGAGAGAAGTCCTCACCAGCAAAGCTAGTGACGTGTGTGACTTGGGGAATCGGCGAAAAAAGTCAAATTTAAATACATTTACAATATCTTTTGAATCACTCTGCTAAACGTAAGTAAACATAATCGTAAGTAAACTAAAAAATTTCAGTTTTTAGTTGCTATACATGCTATCATGCATGCGTGTGCCAGCGTTCAGATAAACGATATTCAGGTTTTCTATTTTAAATTAAATCCAAAGATGTAGATGTTAGTCATCTAATAAAATAAGGGACAAGAAATGTTAAAAATTTACTAAAAGTAGGGGATTTAAATACAAAGGAGGACGAGAGGACAAATGACGTCAATGGATGACCGCAAATACTATAGAGACAATACAGGACAGTTCCCCGTTCTTCCATGCAACCGATGGAAACAAGTTCCCACTAGCGATCCTAGTGTCAGAACCTGGTAATTTAGCGCCAAATAGAAACGTCAATGAGATTCTTACGGAAGAAACAATATTTTTAAATCTACCTAACGAAATAAGACTTATTTTTACCTACTCTCGCTGTAATTTAATTATATTGAAGGGCTCAAATTACGGAAAATTATAATGTACAATGTGTTATAATGGACATGAGAACATTGAACATTTAATGAACATATAATTAACATTATTTTCACGAATAGAGTTACAAAATATTGAAAGAACAGTATTGTAAAATATGTTTTCCAGAAATAGACCAGAAAGACAATCAAATGAAAAGAAATCAAGCAGACAACAAACACCAACAGAGCACTGAGGTCAGGGTGTAAGAGTTATTACCAGGTTTCTGCCACCAGATGCATGTTTCTCGATATATCGCGAAGTGTCCTGTATTGTTTTTATAGTATTTGATGACCGTCCTCCCAAATGGAGGACGGTTGGCAACACTGGGCTCAGCCCCGGTCGAAATCGGCAAACAGTTGAAAGCGCAAAACTCTACAGTGAGTCTCCCCTTGAAAGAGAAGTCAAGTCGGAAGTCTTATGTAAGTTAAATGTAAATAAAAGAACATTAATGACAGTATTGGTTGAAAAATTGTGAGGAAGATGTTGCTGGAAGAATACCTTTATTTCCCAGTACATGGCGTCCGGTTTGCTGTTTGGTATCAGGTCATCCACCTGTTGCACGTGATTCTACCCGCTGAACCGCGTAGGAAAAAACATTCCCCTGAGTATGAGCTAAAAGTTTGACTGACAACTGCGTACCCTTCACACAGCTACTCGCAAGATCCCACGGGTGGGCACCTAGATGTTTTGGCTACTTCAGCATTCCCCCCCCCCCCGCCAAGTGCAAGAACCCGGAACTTGGAATCTGAACGGACACCAGAATTCGAGCGTTCTTGGCCTCCCCAAATTCCGTCGAACCAGGGTAGAGTACATTGTCAGCTGGAAGCTACCAGTCTTGAGGTTGATCAGGTAAGAGATGCATCACAGATCCGAAATAATGATTTACTCAATGAGTGAAGTCACTCACTCAAGATACTCAATGAGTGAGTCCTTTCGTGCTAAAATACGAAATCATAAATAGAAATAGAAACCAACCTGGCTCACACCGGTCTGAACTCAGATCACGTAAGGATTGGATGGTCGAACTGACTAATATATTAAGCTCCTGCACTTAACAATTTTCATAATACAACATCGAGGTTACAATTTTTATCAATATGAACTCTTCAATAGCATTACGCAATATAGGCTCAATTAATCAACCAACATAGTTAAATAAAAAGAAGTTAAATTATTCCTTTGTTACCCAAACCAAATATGAGACGATAATATTCATACAAAACTACTAAACATAAATAATAATATATCTATTATCTAGATCTATAGGGTCCTCTCGTCACCTACCTTCATATGAGCCTTTTAACTCAAAAGTAAAATCCAATACATTATTTTCAGACAGTCATTATTTCGACAAAGTCACTCATTGAGTTACTCATTTACCTCAGTGTGTGAAGGGTCGTTGAAACGTTGAAACCGGATCCCAGCGGTGGACCCGCAAATCCAACACCTCACAGCGTCCACCCCGACATCCCACTGCATTCACCTTGGCACTAACGAAGGGATTAACACGAGAAACTCGGGAAACCGGGTGGTATATCCCAGTCCTCCCTACTGGAAGAGGTGGCTAAGTGCATCAATGATCTCACCGCAATGCCTCAGACCGGGAGGTCCTAAGTTCCAGTCCCGACGGCGCGGCGGCAGGATTGTCACCACTAGCTTAGCTTGTTCAGTCGCTGTCTGGAGGAGAATTCTAGCGGCGGCTGCTCTGAGCGGTATTTTTCCGTGGTTTCTCCAATCATCACTAGGCGAATGCCAGAGCAGTACCCTAGCAATGGGTACTGGACCGCGCGCGATATTTTCTTTCTCTTCCTTGTCCTATCGTCACACATTTTCACACACTTACACTAACACGCACTACAATACCACACACGCCGGGACGGGAGCTTAAAGCTCGTCCCGGCTGGGACGGTGCCACGCTTATGTAAGATGGTTGTTTGGGGAAAACCTCGCTAGCCGTGATCTTTCCTTCCTCTTCCTTGTGTGATCCTTACCCCTTGTACACACACTTACACTAACACACTACACTACCATACATGCCGGGAGGTCGGTCGGAGGCTTAAAGTTTGTCTCGGTTGGGGTAGTGTCCTGCTTGTGAGAGATACCTGATTGAAGAAACCCCCACCAGTCGACGGTCGGTCAGCTCGCCGGATCTCGCCATCTATCGGGGGAAGATTACCGCCACCTCCCGTTGAAAAACATGTACTACACATACGGTACTAATGTCCTAGTAGTTGACGCGCCCGGAATCACTAACGATCAATCCCAGTCCTCCTGACAACAGAGGTAGGTTGGAATTCTCTGCCCAGGAGGGGTAGTAGGATCGCTCAAGGCTTATCGACGGTACAGTGACGATGAGGATTCGCCTTGATCTTATTCACCCGTAGAGACGCTTAGTACCTCTTCATTTGGCCTCGACAGCGCTTCTTAGTGGCGCTTCTGCTGACAAAACCAGTGGCGTGTATTTGGGGTGTGCAAGATTTGTGTCAACACCCAAGGAAACTAGTGGTGCCACAATGGCACAGAATGGAAAGTCTTCCCGTGTTTTTTTATTTTATTTCCTTTGATCTCGCCTAGCTATTTGGACTTGACACATACTCTTCCCAGCTGCCATCTATCAACATCCACATTATATTTTTTGACATTTTCTTAATTTTTCGGTTTCCTAAGAGTAGAAAGGAAATATTATTTTAAGAAAATTAAAGAACAGTAAAACCTTCTCCTCAATGGCAATTTTCTTTAAAAAATTTGGAGCCGTTTTAAAGAATTTCAAAGAAATTCATTGCCATTTTTAAAAGAAAATTGCCATTTACGAAGAAGTTTTAGTGTTCTTTAATATTCTAAAAATTAATATTTCTGTTCAACCATTAGGAAACCGAAAAGTCAAGAAAATGTCAAAAAATGTACTATTCCTGAGTAGCCTGTTCGATTTCTTTGCTCAGAAATTGTAATGTATTGCGAGTATGTAAACGTGTGCCGTCTATCAGCACCATCGTCGGTTCGGCGTATTCCGTGATAACTATAGAAAGAGATTTCCTGTCCCAGTCCAAATCAAAGGTTTGCAGGTTGAGTTCAGTTGAACGAAAGAAAGAAGCCTTTATAACATCAGTAACCTATCCAACAGCTTGAGTATTCATCTGGACTGGTTTTCATCACATTTGTACACATTTTTCTGTGCTTTCAGGGTATTTTGAAAGCATTTTATTGATCATTATTGTTTTAGGTCATCAACACCCGCCCCGACTGATTCCTGGCTGTGCGTGAAGGGACCCGGCGTTTCTCGCTGGCGCTGCCGAGAGCTTCCGTGCGAAGGCGGCCTTAGACGTGACGCGAGTGTTGGACGCCAAGTGGTGCGGGGTGCCGGACCAGGTCACGCACTACAGCGATTCGGCCGAGCCACCGATCTAAGAACTAGGCCAGGGGGTCGTAGGAATTAGGAGGAAACGTACTAGAAAATTAACAAAAAAGGTTGAAGGGAACCGAAGGTAATTGAAAGATGCTGTAATACTCATTGATGGGGGGAGAAGGTCAGCAGGAAAATAACTATTTGCAATGTAACTTAGCAGAAGTTGGATACCAGAAGTAAAACATAATGCGGAAAGGAATGTAAGAGAAGAAGAAACATTTCAAGATTTTTTTAGAATGTTGTTAAGGGATAAAAGGTAAGGTTTAAAGTATTCAGAGACAAGAGAAATCAGTTCAACGTGGTTCTAGGAGAGAAAGAAACAGAAACACAGTGAAATGACTAAAGAATATTGGAACGTCAAGAAAACGAAACACCAAAGGATAAGGATTGGAAACAGATACATGGATTCTTAATGCTAGAAAGAAGATAGTGACAGGAATAAGACAAGGAAAAATAATAAAAAGATTCCTCTAGAGAGACTTATAAATAGATATAAAATATATATAGAATATATAATATTTAACATTTATATTTAATTCCATTCATTTAATCGCTATTCTAGTCCACCAATCAATTAATTAAAAAATGTAGAAATAATATTTTCATCAACACGTACCTATATCATTTTTAGCGTATTTCAAAAGGCTAGGAAAAATGATGAACGATTAAAAATATTGTTATTGACAGAACACTTCGGAGCTATTATCTAACTCTGCTGATCAGAGAATTATTTCCCTCTTCCCCAGAGATGTATATAACATGTTTTATGTAAAATGGAGTAATTTTATGAATCATCTTTTACAGAAGTTGGCATAATGACTTCTCCGAACGCGTTACGTTGATCCATCGTGGATAACTCGTCCCTTAAAACCTTGTTTTTGATCCTCAAGTGTCGAGTGATTGCTTTTTTTGGGGGGGGGCTGCAATCGACAAAATGAAACATTTTCATACCTTTTCTCCGAAATGCACAAATGGTCAGAAACATGCAGCAACTAGAAAGCAATGCAATATTAAATAGACTCTGACATATATAATACAATTTATTCCCACAAATGTAAGTCTTCTGTTGGTAAATAAACGCTTAGCAATATGTATGTTTACTCCTACAAAATACTAGATCTATGTTCCGTATCGCACTGTCAAGACAATGTTTGCGCAAAGGTGAGTTCCAGTTTGAACCCATTTTCATTTTTAAAAGAATGACTTACAAAACATATTGTGTTTGCAAGGATCTATCAAGTTAATATGAATAAATTGTCTTTTGTAATCACCTTCGTTGTTCAACTCAATACTCAGTTATAAAAGAATATTAATATATTAATTTAAAGCATTTTGTTGACTGATTGTCCGGAATATTTTCTGCCATATTTCTTTGATATTTTTTCTTTATACGAGGATAAAATTATTATTGTTCTCAAGGTTGACAATTCAAACAATAATCAGCTAAATGTTCCTCATGAAATATGTATTCTCCTTCGTGAATAATGTGTTCCTTGTTAAAACACCAGTTCAGCTTTACATAACGATTGCACTTCTGACAAAAACAACAGCATTTTTTTATGATAGTTATGCCTATTAACACTCACAATAGAAAGGATGTTGTTAAATTCTGCTCACTATTACCAAATAATATTGTATATCACATATTTCCAGGTAAGTGTACATTATTCATATAATGCATTGACCCCGAATTAAAATAGAAATAAGTCGCTTTAAATTGTTTACATTAAAGAAGATGTGATCTTATCGATGAGTTTAAAAATGGAAATATAACAATTCGAATTTTTGTGTTTGGTTTGTTGTAATACTAATTCTTTTATATTAACCCATAATTTGCCATTGTGGTGCTCGGTATTAGTGCAATTTAAAGTGCACGTGTCGTGCCACAAGCACGGTAGCTTGAATTCTTCCCCAATGGATTTTCTGAAACAATTCGTAGATTATTCAATGAAATAAAATATGACCAACATTTGGATGTGTGATAAAATTATTTGGACTTATTCTAGCTGACAATACTCGGAGAATTCCGTCAGTGCACGTCCATGATTTCTGTACGTCACTGTGATATGATGTAATACATGAAAGAGCGAGCATTTAAAAAACATGTATTTATGTTGATGTGCGAGCAATGTAGGTATTCAAGGACAATCTCAATATAATTACTGTTTTCGGGGTTTGACGGGCCTTGGTCCAACTGGCATCCCACCTCGGACCTCTTTAAAGCGGGGACGACGCGATGCATCGGGCAGAGACGGGCTACCCAGCGAAAGCGAGAGTGGCTAGAGGTGCGCCGAGTGCAGGAGAGATTGGACCACAGGGAAGAGAGATGGTGTGAAGAGAGAGAGAAGGAGGGGAGGGAGAGGGAGAGAGAGAGAAAGAGACGACCGGTCTACGACACAGACATTTTCTACTGGATATTTGACCACCATGCTCTTGCCTGAAAACTTCGTTGCATCATAACTTGACTCTTGTTACGGTACGCTGAAATGTGTTTCTGAAAAAAGTTCAGTTCCTGAACAAAGTTCTCAGTTGATTGGAGATTGCACTTTTTCACTGTTTTGCTTCCTAAGCAGCTTTCCTGGACATTCATCACATGATGGAAAGTATAGTTGTTTATGTTTCAAGGAAGGAAAAAAATGTATTTAGGAAGAGCTCTTCACTCACAAAACTTAAGAGTCCGAAAACCTTTTCAGCCGATGACCTTTTTTCTGTACTCTCACATTTGTCTATTACTGAAAGTTAAGGAAAATGCGAAAAAATTGATTTCAAAATCCGTAATCGTGTTGAAGTATCATGTGTGATATTGTTACTGTTATTTTGTAACTGAAATGGTAAGTGTGATTGTTGACTTTTAATATTATTTCAATTATTATTTAAGGTTCTGGAATATCAAAGCGTAAGAGTGTGTGTTCTAAGAGCATGAATGAAAAACAACATTTTTTAATATAATAAATAAATATGAATTGCACTTTCAAAATAAACTTTCTTGAATTAAATTAGTGATCTTGAATTTGAAAGAAAAAGGAAAATATTTAACTTATTAAACTTTCGTATTCCACATATGAGATCCCAGTTGTCGAATTATAAGTTTGAGAAGGATGAAGGAAAAACGAACAACATTCATGACATCGTGGATTTCAAGTTATGGATGTTCTGCTTTATTTAAATTTTTATTTCGTGTGAGGTATGAAAGTGTGGGAGTTTTAATTTAACTCATTTTGAGGGGTTGGTAATTAAATAAATAGTCGGCATGAGGCGAAGCAGCTATTCTTGACTGCTGCAATTTACGAGAATAACAGAGCCGCAAGCATATCTGGAACGTTTTGTTAAGCGCCTAAAATTTGTGATTTCGGAAAAATTGCTTAATATTTAACATTAGGGTCGAGCAATTATTTCACAGTAAAACGTATACTACTAACCTACCTAAATTGTCAAAAAATGTTTTTGTACATCTTTCCAATAAAATCGAAACACAACAAACAATACTGTCACAGAAGTAAAGTGTTTTTCAGCTTTGTAGCATTTAGGGGAATTTTTTTCTGTGGTGTTTTTTAGGCAAAAAAGAGGAAAAAATGTTTCGCGTGTCCTGATAACAAGAGCAACTTCGTAGAGAGGAACTACAATCGCACTTTACCCTTTACTTGCGCCCAAACAGCAAAAGAAGTCCTTGACTAGTGTAGCAGGTGCAGCGGGCCCCGGGCGCCCCGGCGGGCGTGACCTCCTTGGCAGGAGGCGACGGAGCCTCCAATTGCACCGCCCAGCGACTCCCACGGCCCCGACGCGGCGCCGCCCACGCGCGGAATGGCGGCGCAGGGCGGGGCCGCCGGGCGGGCGGGCGCTTATAGTTCCCCGTCCATCTTCGCGCGCGTATAATCCGCCACCATGTAAAAATGACGCGACTCGCGGGAGCCGCTTCTGATTGTCTTCGTAGGAAGGGATTGTGACGTCAAATGAATACGATGAATGGACGATACTTCCACTAAACTACACGTAAAAATGGGAGGGGAAGTTCATGTCAGTAGCGCTGTAGACAGAGCAACCTTGTGGATGAGCCCTGCCACTGTTCGTGGCAGCGACAGTACCGAAGACGCTAAAGGTCGCCTCTGCCACCGGAGGACTTCGTCGCCTCCGGCCCCGCCCCTCTCCGCCACCCCCCGCTCCCACCCCGCCCACGCGCCCGCTGGCACCAGCCGCCGCGCGCTGTCGCCGCCACCGCCACTCGTGGCGTCGCCAGCGCCATCCGTCAGTGTCGCCGTCACCGCCACCTCTCCGCCCCCACGCCCTTTCCCCGCCGCCCAGGAGGCGCGTCGCCCGTCGCGCCGCCGCGACAACAGCGGAGTCCCGGTCCCCTCCATCCCAGACGCCCGCCTCGCCGCACGCCCGCACGCCCTGCCTCCAGCGCACGCCACTAGGGCGATCCATGTTGCTATAACGACGCGGTGTTTGCGGCCGCCAGAGCCAGTACGCTGCCACGCTCCGCGGCGGACGGTGGTGAGTCTGGCGGGCGCGCGCCTCTGCGCCCCGACGCCCCTGCACGGGCCTCTGCGACCGCCACGCGCGCAGAGGTCGCGGCCGGCCCTTGCGACCGGCCCTTTCGTCCGACTCTTGTGACCGGCCCTATCGGCCAGCCCTTGCGATCAGCCCTTGCGACCGCAGCTTGCGACCGACTCTTGCGACAGTCTCTTGCGACAGATCCTTGCGACCAGCCCTTGCGATCGACTCTTGATACCAACTGTTGCGACTGGACCTTCAGACCGGCTCTTGCGACAGACCGTTGCGACTAGTCCTTGCGACCGGTCCTTGCGACCGGCCCTTACGACGACCAACCCTTGCGCTCACATTGCATGCCCAAGGGTGCAATCGATCTTGAGGGCCGTAAACTCCCCATGGGGATCGGTTTCTCGACAAAGGCGTTGTTGGATGAAGTTGATTACCACGGGGAATCCAAAGCGCAATGAAAGGAAATCGCGTCCTTTCCTGACAAAGGACTTCTCATTTATGATCTCCGAAACTGTCGCTGACATAATACTCGTATAAATTATCTGAAACATTTTTTTCGCATATTAAATATTTATGATTTTAATTTCGATCATA
Source organism: Acheta domesticus (assembly GCA_031308135.1). Classification (NCBI taxonomy): domain Eukaryota; kingdom Metazoa; phylum Arthropoda; class Insecta; order Orthoptera; family Gryllidae; genus Acheta; species Acheta domesticus. The sequence goes on from JAHLJT010004567.1 coordinate 183,942,137, forward strand.
TTAACAACAATGATACTCAAATCGACTCGCAAATATATTATCCACCACAAAGGAAACGATGGGTGTGACTAATATGGATTATATCTTATAACCCTTTGATTGATAGTACATTCACTCAAATTTCTAGCGATAAATTAATTTTAATTCGAATAACAATTCAATTATTTTTGCTACTTTTTATTTCTACAGCATAACTGACAGAGCAAAATGAGAGCCGGACCAGGCGTCTAAAAGTAGGTTTTCTGAGATTGTCTTGTGGAAAGACGTTTCCAAGGAATATTTTCGAGGAGAACGCACGTAGGTCTAGAATGTTTTGACTACCAAAAGTATCTCTCAACGGGGTCCGACTCCCTCTAATACAACTTTTACACAAATATTTCTCTGAATTATCCATATTGAGACGTGATATACACAATACGAAATATTACATTTTGCGTTTATTAGCTCATACCGGATAATCGGTTATCCTTGAAGGTAAAATTCCAATACCGAAGCCTATCTACTCCCTCTTTTTTCCTCGTCTTGGTAGAAAAAAATAGTTCAAAGGTCACACCGACTCTAGAACATGGAGGGTATGAATAATGTATTTATTGCGCATTATCTGAGGAAAATCTGAACAAAAATTCTTTGAAGCGTTTATCAATGATTCGGAAACATAATGGTCGTCGCGGATTGTATCTTCACAAGAGTGTTCCAAATACGAAACTGTGAAAACAAAAACAAATTTAATTCGTAGGCCCAAAAACAAAAAAATGCATAAAAATAAACTTATTAATAAAACTTGTAATATATTAATTATTCAATATATTGTACAAAGCAAATTCCAGTTTTCCCCAGAACGTAAAAAAAAAGAACTTTTGTACGCCTGGAAATATTTAAAAACCCCTTACATCTGACACAGTAAATCGCTTGCTCCGGGTTTTCCGTATTTGAAGTTCTTGCTAGGCACGCATGGTTTGAGTTGTGATTGTGACGTGATAAGGCGTCTAATATTTTCGTTTAATCGATAAAGCTCTTTCGATTGCTTTGCCTTCATCAAGCTACATGGCCGTGCAGAATGCGACTACGCCTTTATTAGAATTCTTTATTCAAAGCCAACAGCATTTACAAGTCAGAGGCGAAACAAATAAAATCTCATTGTTTCATAAATCATCTTTTAATAATTAAGGCGCTTGGAACTAGACAGTGGTATGCCATTCATTTAGCAAAACTGAGATATTTACCTGTTTCATTTCTTTTTGAGACTGGCAAGCCACGGGCAAAATACTCAAATACAATACAGTAATATATACAGCATGTGTTAATGCAATAAGAATGAGGAGTACTTTTCTATGTTGAATATTTATTTTTCAAAATTCTTAATATTTTCAGTTACCTCTCCTGTAAATGTCATTCATGATACCTTACATTACTTACCAAGTTCAAAACAAGAACCAAAACTAATGAAATCACGTATAAGAACATAAAATTCAATTACATTTTGAAAAGTCCGATATATGTAATTCCGAGAAAACATTGTGATGATTCATAATACTGTCGAACCAAATGACATTTAACATTTCAATGCTTTTTTAATGAGACTAGATTTATGGTCACTACTACGTTTAACATCAACAAATACAAGAGTAGCGTATTTATTTTGCAGTATTTAGAATCATCTTCATCCTCAACATCAAGGTTTTTGGCTAAGCTCTGTTCTAGCAATTTTTTTCCAATATCCTACCGTGTTTCTTTTACATCCATCGAATTGGCGTAATTGTGCATCTTTCTGAGGACACGGCCCTTCCAGTTTTTATAGCTATTGTCAGAAAATGCACTGTGAAATATTGCAACTTTAGTTTACCAACTAGATCTTTGGAGTTTTTAAAGCTGACGCATCATTTGTTATAGTATTTAGATAACTGCGTGTAACCTTAAAACGGTTAATGCAAGCTTGCAAATAAATAATGCAAGCTTTATCCAAGTACCTCACCAACAGAGAATTGGAAATGTAGAAAATGATGTACTGTCATTTCAATGGCGTTCCTTTATTAATAATTATAGGAATAAAATGCTGTAAAAGAGCAAAAATGTAAAAACTGTGCAAATGGGAAGATATAGAAAATATGTGCAAAACGATGCCTGCATTAATAAAAGAGCAAAAAGGTGCTGCGAAAACGCAGTTAGGAGCGTTTATTTCATGTCATCTTTGCCAAACTCCTTTGGGCATTCTAAAAGGTTAAGGTGCAGCGCCTGAAATTCCTAATGATGACAAATGACTACAAATATCTCCTTTGTCGCAGGCCCTAGAAATTAATTTTGAACAAATTTCATGACTTATAAAATGTGTCGAAAAAAGTTATTTTCTCCAAGTATAGTCTCATCGTTTATGAACTTTGTATTTTTTATATTCAAATATACACGAATTAAGGTAGAAAGACACCTGTAATTTAAAATACAACTTCAAATCCTTGAGCATAAATGTCGGAGGTCTAATTTTCAGGAAGAGCTCTATTGACTATAAAGATTGAGCTAAAAAAGTGATAACCGCATGCCTGACAAGTCGGCATAAGCGATCATTATTCATTATTTCTGCTCGAAGATTAATCCTGCATTGACCAACCTTTTTTTCTCAATGCGCTCTACCAAGTGAAGGTTAAAAAATGTCCACCATCAATATGACATTCACAGGCTTTATTTACAGATACATTTTAAAACGTATCATCATTTTCACTACCATTCTATATACAGATGCAATTTTACTCCTCATTCTCTTCAAAATTAACACCTAATTCACGTTATAAATAGGATTCAGATAGGTATTTACTTATTTTGTTACTGCACCTTGACATGAAGAAAAACCGATCAATTCTACTACCTAAAAGTACTATTTGAAATATTTGACCATATTCATTAACGGAAAACTAAATTTGATTTGAAAAATAAAACTCATTTTTGAGTAATAATTCTATTTCCTATGAAAACGTTCGTTACAAGTTAGACAAAGTGAGGGTCATTTAATGCCCACCTCTTGTTTCTGATTATAATTTTGTTGTGACAATTACTAACTTGACAGTGATTAAGGAACCACAAAATTCAGTCTATTTCTGACACAAAATCAGGATCAGGTTTCAATCGCATTATTCCAATTTTTATAAGAGTTTTTAAGTGGACATAAAATGTCCCTCCTTTGATCAATGCAGGGTTAACTGAGGAGGTTTTATCAAAATCTGATAAATACAAAAGAAATCCAATATAGGTTGTACGTTGTTTAGGCATTTTGCCCGTTTATCATCCCTCAAATCAGATTTTATCAAAATTAAAAAAGTATAGAATATCATAGATTTAAGCATTCAAAACCGTAAGATTTTATGAAAACCTATATAAGTGCATTCTCAACATTACCTTTTGCATTTATTGTTTTGAAAAAACGCTCTTCAATTCTCCTGGGCTCTTCCTCATCTGGTGCGATAGTTCTTCGGATTATAGAAGTTACAATTAAAGTAAGCTCCTACAATATTAGAAAACCTACGTTCTGGCCCTTTATTGAGCAAAATAGGCGCATTTCCCCCATATTTTTGTTTCAATAAATCTAACGTAGTCTTCATTGTTAATATACTTGGCGATTCCCTCCGCACCATCCAACTATTGAGTGGGTATTTAGTGTTTCCGAGAGCGCCAATCACTTTGGTTATTCAATTCAATTCATGCCTTACTTTCCGTAGAGAAGCTCAGTCCATTAGACATGCTGTTCTGCCTAACCACTCAAATTCCGTTAAGTCCCTTTCACCGTCTTGCAGAAAGGAGGAAATCACTTGGACGTCGACCCTGGCGACTTTTAATTTTGCTCAGAGGCTTCTTTCAGTCTTGAGGATCTTTTGCATGCTACAAATCTATAACATGGGTCAGCGGGCTTTATTTCCCCTCCGAAGGAAGGCGTACGAAGGACTTCACCCTTAAAAATCCACAGCTACAATTGGATTTGAACTCGCGAACTTGGATATTACAGTCCGATACGCTAATGGTTACGTCAGTGAAGCTAGTTTTGGTTGTGAGTCCCGCGAGTAGTGCATGTTATAGACGGGAGAAGGACGTAGTTTATTCTCCACTGGCAACGTAAGACCCGCCCATTTATACATTCGCGAATAGCTCCTCCAGATATCTCTCCCCTGCACCGCTCCAGCCGGACAAAGCTCCAGGCACGGCCGGTACCGCTCCAGCCGGACAAAGCTCTATACTCTCCATTGGTCTCTCAACGCGTGTTGGTAGTGTGGAGTGGATGTAAGTTTACAACTCTGGTGTGTGTGTGTGTGTGTGTGTGTGTGTGTGTGTAATGTCTGAAGTGAGTAGAGGAGCGGATAAGGAAAGAAATGATCGCATGCTGTCATTGGCCCGGTTTTTAAGGTCCTGCTCCAGCATTCGCCTGGTAACGATGTAGAAACTACGAAAAGTGCCGATAAAGCCAACCGGCCGCTAGACTTCTCCTCAGAATGCCGCCGGCTATTCGACTTAGCTTTCTAGATAGTGTCGAAATCGCCACAGTCAGAACTCGAACCCTAGAACCTCCTTGTCAGAGACGTTGTAGTGGGAATATTAACTTGTAAAGAAATTAGTACTACGAATAGTATAAAATTGTAAAAGTCATTGTACAGTAATCCCTGGACATCCGCGAATTCGCTATTCGTGAGTTCCGAGCATTCGCGATTAGGGAAATGCTACCGGTTTTAACATTCGCGACTTAAACATTCGCGAGTGCGTCTTTTGGTCGCACTACATTTTTTTGAGAGCGAGCACATATTTGATTTCCTTTATCAGCGTCACCTCGGAAAGGAACTCGGCAGACACCGGAGCTCAAAGTTTCATGTTCCTGCAAAAATGTTAAAATTGGAATGACTATTCGCATTAACATAATAATAGAATTCTGAAATTCATTTGGGTCAAATTGGAGGTAAGGGTTTGGGCCACATGAACAAAAAAGCCATTCAGGATCTGTGCAACTCTCATTATAATGACCCCACTTGAAGTGGAAATTATCAGCGAAGAATAGCCTCCTCGAAAGTGCTGATGAAGTAACAGAAGCGAAATTGCGTCCTGGAGCAACTTCTATGTGAAAACTGTCAATGGCTTTCTAAAACTTCAACAAGTTCTGGTGGAAAGGGCATTCTAACGTGAACCGAATATGGAAATAGCTTCGAAATTTAAGAGAGAAAAGAAGCAGCAACTCTTCCATATTTGGATATTAGAACAAAGAGGAGGGTGACGAAACAAAAAAATACCAAATCCTATATCCATTTACTTTCAGGTTTTAAATACGTTTCAAACATTATTTTGTTTCTAATATTTTGGATATTAATTGTGAATTCGGTTTGCAGTAGCACTTACTCAATTCTACTGCAATTGTTGGTCAGATTTTGTTCTTTCTTTTTTAAACAGCTTTTCGATATCCAGGAACCCAACCCACCTTTCTTCATTAAATATAACTTAACATTCGCGGATCTAACACCTTGCGATGGTTTTTGGGAACCTAACTCTCGCGAATGTTGAGGGAATACTGTTTATGCATCCTCGCCACGCACCTTTGCATTGCACCCCGCTCCTCCCGCCCCATGCCCGCCCTCCCCGTCAAGCTCCCAACAACGCTTCACCACGCACAGCCCCCTCCCCCACCCATTCCCGCCCTTCCTCTCCCCGTTCTCGTATACCACACCTGCCTCCGCCCCGCTCACTTCCCTGCCTGGACCGACGTTCTGCAATCACTAAGTACTTACTTGCATTGCTGGTTGCATTAAGCCAAATTTTGTAAACCAACAAAGACATGAGAAAGTAATGGAGTATTTTCTTAATCCCGAATACCCTTTTCTCTCAAATGTATACACGCAAATTTCTCTGAAACTGCTCCACAGTTACCATATCATGCTGGAACAAACATACACACATACAGTTTTATAAAATATGATTAGTCTAAATTATGTCTTAGAAAATATTCTATACTCCTATTTAAACATAGTAAATATAGCGCGTCAATGCGCTACAAGCTGGAAGGAGAGAGGGATATTGTCATCCAATTGGGGGTTCCAATACCATAAATTTAATTCGTACCGAAGCTCCCGATTCGATTACAGTGTACCCCCTCTCCGTCCAGACTCGTGACCTTGGAAGTGCCTCTGTGTTTAAATCGGAGTGTACCTTCGAGTGAAAGACTATCTAAACCTTTCAAGCAGTCCGTTAGATTACCACGGCGCAACTTGCAAACGTTTTAAAAACCTATTGTGTGTATTTACATATACATATTATTGAAATAACGAAATTGCAGCAGAGAAGAGGGTGCGACGAAACCGAAAAGCTAGCATATACAATCAAAGGCATTTTGAAATCACATTGAGTAAGTCACATGAATTTCATTGAAAAAGACTTGGCCCTGGGGCGGATCCAGAGATAATTTCAGAAGAGAGAGAAATTTCAGTGGGGACTCCTGATAACTTTTTAATAAACGTTTGCTAAATAGCTTGAAATAAATATAGCAGTAAATTGCAGTAAAAATATAGCATTAAAAAACGTTTCTCACACCGTAATCTACAGAATGAACTCTTCCTGAACATTTTATTACATTTTTGCTGGTACGGCGCTTCCCGATATTACCTCACCTGCTCAGAGACGTGCAGAATCTGCAAGTAAATGTGAATGAGAGTGTCAGAGAGCGGTACAGACAGAGACTCACAGATACAGACCGGGACAAGGTGATGGAGGGAGAGAGAGACAATGAGAAACGGAGATGGGAGGGGAAAATGGGAGATGAAGGGCAGAACAACGTCTGCCGGGTTTTCCTAGTATACGCTAAAGGAAATACCAAAAACCCCAAATTGAAGAATCCGGATAGGGGCGCCAATTCTGTGTTTGCCATGGGCGCCTGGATACCTAGATACGCTGCTGTGTGGTATTTCTGACTCGCGGACGTGCTGTGCTGCGAGAGCGTTGCAAAGGACGGAGCGGATGCTGCGTTGGGCCTGGCCGGGCCGGGCCGGGCGTCCTCCACAGCGGTGGGTGGTGGGAGGGGGGCCGAGGGATTCGGAGAAACCCGCCTGCGCGCCTTGACCCGCTGCCCGAGCGAGCGAGCATTCCTCGGGGTCCTTTTGTCCGGCGCGACCGAACAGACAGCCACATTCGTCATTCCACGGCCAGGCGTTCGCTTGGGAACAGGCCCGCCCGAACATGACTAGCTCAGGTTGCTGGTGGAAAAAATGGCGTGGGGAACGGCAAAAGGGATCAATCATTTCAACAACAGAAAACAGCTCCAAATTTTCCGCTCAAAAATTTCGAGATGAAATGTAGTCCTTGCTCTTCTTTGATATTACCAAACCCTCGTTTCAGTGGAATCGGCCATTTTTGTAAAACCACAATTTTTGTGAATCCATAATTTCTTTCCAACACTCAATGACCGAATCAACTAATCTTTTACGAGACAGAAAAATTGAAAAAAATATTGGAAAATGTACGTGGTTTTTGACCAAATACAATTTCCTCAATATAAATATTACGAAACAAAACCCATTTCGTGTTATACGAAACAATAATGACTGTAGTAAGCGAAGCAATTTTGAGTGCGATGCTGATGGCATCAAAGCTAAAGATACTTTGTATAAACTCGGTGGTTACCGCAGAAATCTTGTAGAAATCCATAACGATGAGTAAAATGAAGTAATATTCCACAGTAAAAATGATTTTTATTGTGAAAGATCACTTCTTTTTATCCATCCATAACTGTTTACATTATTGTTATTGAAAAGAATAGAGTCATAAATCATAATATCTTTAATGTTGAAAAGCACATTATATGTAGGCCAACTATGAATACTTATATTTTTCTTATCATTCTTATTCAGTCCTTTATTTCACATTATCATAACCATTTACACACAGGACTGTCAAATCAGCCTGCCAAGAGGCACAGTGCTCTGGATAAGCAATCCTAAGTAAGCTTAGTAATCAGGCTGTGGTTTCAGAATCCGGTTTCAGAATCCGCTCTTCACTAAGAATTAACCTCAGGGATATTGTAAGTATTGTGGAAGACACGGGCAGGTCTCTTAGACGCCGATAAACTGCAGCTGAAAACAGAGTGCGCCAAATCCGAACCCTGTAACTCAAGAGGGAAGCTAAATACTACGATAAAGTCAGAGCCTCTTTTGTAGAACGAATAATTTGAGTTCGAGAAGAACATCTGTTCAATGATGCAGTTGGAGAAGAGTTTTTAAATCATCATATCAAGTTATGGATAGTTAATTTGAAGCAGTGACGATTTGCCCGGATAATAAAATGAAAGCATTTGGAGAAATTAATCTCTTACGTTTGATTGGGAATAGAAGGTAAAACAATAAAGCGAGAATGTAATTTGGAGAGGGGTTTCTTTGGGGTAAGATACAAGGAAATCAATGTCATAGGTGTAGAGAAAATTGTGAAGATGAGGACTAAAAGGGGTACCTTTGATATATTATCAAGCCTTTGAGCTTAATGTATACTTATAATCTCAAACAAAAGCTTTAAATTCATATAACTCCTACTAGAAATAGAAATTAGCAGGCCTGCAGCATCAAAATTGCTTCTGAACAAAAAAAGGGGTTTTCAAAAAGTAGCACGCATACAGTTACAAGAACAACAAATCAAAATACTCTCTGACAGCACTCCTATAAATTAAATGTTTTTAAAAAACAGTCTTCACGAATACTGCAAATACATAATTTAGTATTTACACTGTAAAACGGATCTTTAGAATATCCAAGAATATAAATAATGTTGCTGTTCCGTAACGCAACAGGTTAATAGGAAATATTTAATGGCGAGTAGCCTCTTTGACGAACAGGACCTTTGCTGTCACGTAACGTCAGCTGTGACGCATCGTGATACAGAAACGCACTGAGAATTGGAATTGAGTCGGTACGCACAGTATGAGAATACACGGACTGATATAATGAAATATTTGCGTTTTCAGTTACGAGCGAACCTGTTTCATTGTTTTTCGTTTTTCCATGAGTTTCTGAGTATCGAACAAAACAATAGAAATCTCCCACATGTCTGGAAGCTGCATGAATTTCTTTCAATTTCTGAGATCAATGGAAGTAAATTATTTTTGTATTTTTCCGAATTCATGGGTGTCACACAAAACCATAGACACTTCTTTCATGGTCAGAAGTGGTTATTCTTTTAATTCCTGCGCGCAATGGAAATTAACAATGTAGATAATATTATTTCTATGAAAAACGACATACATTGCATCTAAAAGCCTGAGATAATATTCTTGGAAAATAACTTTGTTGATTAATTGAGGAAGCGGAAACACAGCGTAAACAAACAAGTTTTCCGCCAACATTAAAACAGAATATTCATTAAATGCGTTGGATTAAAAACAAAACAAAAAAAACAACACATTAGTTTTCCTTTCATACATACATGGAAGAGTACCGAATGGAAAAGATTATCCTACCCAGTTGAGATTGTCTAGGTAATCATGGATTTCCACTGAAAAATTACGTGTGTATCACGAGAATGTTCCGTGAAATGAAAGAGGAAAAGCACTGTTTTCACAAGCAGTTATTTGTATTGCTGCGAGAATGATCGTGACAAAGCATACAACTAGAGACACGACATCGATGTTGTTATTTTCTAAATCTCAATGATTTTAATATCTATGTTTTGATAGCACATAAAAATCGTCAATGTTGAAAAACAGCTCTTATAAACATCAATTGCCTAAATGTCATGTTTCTCACATGTGTTTTGTGCTTGAGGTTTTGATATTTTAAGGTTTGCTTGATATTTCTATACAAATATCGATGTTTTAAACATCGATGTACTATGTTTTAAACATTGATGTCTATGATTTTTAACGTTGATGTTTTGTGCTCTGTAATCGGTTCCTTCCTTGGGTGTGGATGGGATGAATCTCTTTAAATAGAATTAATATATTTATGTAAATAACAAATAAAGCTATATTGGGCCGTGCCACTGAAACGGGTTTCTTACTTCAACACTATTATACCATGAAGATAAACAATATTGCTCCTAGCGTTTCAATACTAAATTGAATGTGAATTGAATTGTTATTCTGAAAACACGAGCATGTGACCAACCACCCTGAACCGTTGCAGAAAATTTGTAGGATCGTGGGGTGCGAAGCCGCCTATACAAGATACGGTGCTTATCTGTATTGCAGGATACTACTAAGTAATAATGAAACCGAAATGTTAATCTTAAAGCCATCAATAACAGCGTATGGATTTATGAATATACTATTTTGGGAAATGTTCGTCTTTGTTGAATAACGTCATCAGTAACATATACAATGAAAAATCTTAAACACGAAAACAAACACTTCATACAACAACAAAATATTTATCTCACACACACACACACTTAGCATTCCAAATCCATTCACACTACGCGCAGTTTACTCTTAAACATGGCATTTGTAATTATCATTACTCTAATTATTATCAATTTATTTTGTAGCTTTTTTTAATTTTATTCGGTCACGTATTGGTTTTAAATGAATTACCGGCGAAATCATTTTAGTGTCCTGCCTCCTCAAATTCTTCGAAATTGTTATTATTTAATCGTTTTTTAGCCAACACCAGATAACACCGCCCAGATATTATTAGAAATGATGCGACGACCATGAAAAACATCTTACATATGCACCTAAATATAATGTTCTGGGAAGATGAAATAGTAGCTTAGTGGTACATAACACTATTAAACTTATATAACAATATATCATAACATGAACTTTCTCAAATTTTGGTATCGTTTGAGTGACATAACGTGTACATCTTAAATATTATCAACTGTGTAGTATCTATATTATCACTCAGTTCTGGAAATATTATCAAAAGGAAATTATCTTTAAGTTTTTGTTCTCTGGCATACTACTTACGTAGTACACAAAAAGTTATATAGTGCTGCAAAAAACTGAGATTTTTCGATAGAAAAAAATCCTTTTTTGGGGCTCTTATTCAGAATGATTGAATAATTAGGGTTCTGCCATGTAGTAAATAACTCCTTAAAACCAGATGAATGCAAGAATCTACAAGAATCCAGGTTTTGTGGGTTCTTCAGTTCACCATGTAAAAACGTAGATTCGCAGCGCCCAAAATATATTTAAAATCATTTTCAGACATTATTAAATGATAATGTTCAATTTGAGATAAATATTCCTTAAATTATTTTAAATAAATATATGTTTACTTTTTCAAGCTACCTTGAAAACCATTTTATACATTTCAGAAAACGAATCAATAATATTATTTTATTTTATCAGACTTCTGTAATTCATTTTCGAATCGACGAACATATCATATGACATTTTTTTCAGTTGATTAATATTTTTTTACTTTTATTTCCATTAAGGATATAAGAACTTCCACCCTGTTTTTTGCAGGAGGAACTGGAAACAAGAAATGTGTGCAAGGTAAGCACTGGCGCTTACGAGAGAAAGATCCATTATGTCCTGCGGCAAAGCCTTGCATTTCATTTTCTCAGGGAGTTTTGTGAACCCGGTAGTTGACACGGCGACTCTGTCACATTCTCTCCCCCTTCAGGGCGCTCGGCTCCTTCTCGGTAATACTAGTCTCTCCGGGGCCGGAACGCGTCTTCAATCAATTTCCTCTGAGCGAAGCACCACGGGCTCCGACTAATCTGACTGGCCTGAGGTGGCTCAAGGCGTCAACTAGTGTCATTGCAGTGCCTTCAACCAGGAGGTTCGATTCCTCAGGAGGATTCCAGCGTTTGGCTGCTCTAATCGGTAGTTTTCCGTGGATTCTCCGTTCAATACCTGGCGAATGCTGGAGCAGTATTCCGAACGAACGGGTCACAGACCACACGCGATATTTCCTTCCTCTTCCTTGTTCTTCGACTCACATGCACTGTACTAACACACGTGTCGGGAGACCAGTCGGAGCTTAGCGATTGTTCTGGCTAGAGCGGTGCCCCTCTGGAGGAAGATACCTGGCAGGGGAAACGCCTCATGCCTCCATGTAGGTCGGTGCCGGGTCTTTTCACCCAGCGGGGGAAGGATCACCGCCACCGCCCAGTGTAAAAACATGCACTACACAGTACGGAAACATATTGGCATAGCAGTTGCCGCGCCAATAAACACGAAATATCCAATGAATCAATCAGACGGATTTGAACCCACAGGGACCAACCCAGTAGCCGAGAACACTTCTCTTCATCTCCCTTCTGCTCTCCCTTTGACACTAACGACGTGAGAAGCGCCTAGAAAATCAGGAAACCGAGTGGATGTGAATGATCTTAGCTGTCCGGGTGACGCCGCGTCGAAGGCTGAGTTGCCGACGTTTCGACCATCTTATCGTGGTGTTCCTCAGGGCGGTCTGCTAAACCAGCCCCGAGGAAGACCAGGATAAGATGGTCGAAACGTCGGCAACAAGCCTTCGACGCGGCGTCACTCGGACAGTCAAGATCATTCACATGACTTCGGCCGCGGAAGCCTACGACTTCATTTAAACCGAGTGAATGTTTCTAATTAGATCCAGAATCGAAACCCTAGTGGGGTTGCGGGGCAGAGGACGGGCTGCGCTGCAGCCCGAAGGTCGTCCCGTCCCCGACGCCGGTGTCGTTACCGCCACCGATGCCCGCTCACCGGCCATAGCCATAGCCCCCGCGGCCGTGACCTCCGCAGACATCACCACCAACGACGACCGAGAATGTCGCCGCTCACTTACGGTCGCAGCAAATACCGTACCACCGCCTCCGCTTTTAAAACTTAGTTTCTAACTATGCACCAGAGTGGATTCACTAGTACATTTTACAGGGTAAAGCAAGATTAATACATTTGTTTTAAATGCAGGTTTTTTCAACTATTCACATCCTGCTACATCCTTTAGAGATGGAGTAGACATATTTATTTACGCTGAATTAAAGGAATTTCAACTGAACTAAAGGAAATATGGGTTTTAGAGAATTATTATTTTTAGGATACTCCTTCACGAAGAAAGTTTTTTTTGGTACCTGGATTTAGGGATTATACTCCCAAAGTTTTGCCTATAGGATTAGAAATTAGTAAAATTAGAAAAACTAAAACGTTAACTATTGTAAAGGTTTTTAAGTGTTAAGTAAGTATTTTTAAGTATTAAAGTTTAGATATTAGTTAAAGCAGCAGCAAAGCAAAGCCTGCCGCTGGCGCGAAGCCCGCCAGCCCTGCTACGAGCGCCGCGCCGCCACCTGTTGAAGCGGCGGAAGCCGGGGGTTCCCCGTCGCCATGCACCGCCCCGAGGCGTCACCCCGGCGGCGCACGCGCGCCTATCGATTTACCGATCCGCTCTATGTGCTCTGCCTTAATTGCGCCACGCGGCGCCGGGAACGAGGGCACGGCGGGGCGCGGGCGGCGCCGGGGGCGAGGCGTGGTCGGAAGGGCGGGGAGGAGCCCCCTGATGGGCGGGTCGCCGTCGCCGTCCCGCGCGCTCGCAGGCGCCGGAAACATCAACACCGCGGCGCGGCGCGGCGGGGCAGCGACGCCTCCCGGGCGTCCAGGCGGAGGGGATGAAACGAACGACTCTGTGCTGCTTCGCCAGTGTGTCAAATGCGCAGAACTCAGATTTTCAGTATTACGATGTTTAAATTTATTCAGATGATCTACAAATATAAATGTATTCTTGGCTGTCCGGGATGAGCCGCGTCTGAGTCGATGGATCTGGCGTTTCGGCCATCTTGCTGTGGCCTTCTTCAAAGCTAAACTGCTTTTTCAGAGATGAAGATGAAGATGGCCGAAACGTCAGATTTATTGGCTCATTCCGGACAGCCAAGAATACAATGACTCCGGCTGCAGATGCCTACGAACTACAAATGTAAATGGATTAATTTTTTTCTAGGGATTTTATCCATTCAACAGCCAGTTACCGTTTACGTACAAATGCACGCATATTCGACTAGACATCAACATACTTGGGAGCTCCTCCGATCCGGGATCAGGTGAACGCGAGGCCCCCGTGACAACGCTTACAAGGGAAACAAGCGACAAACAACCATGCGTAAGGCGGGACTCGAACCCGCAAGCATTCAGACCGAAGCACTGAGTCGGTACACGCTCTGAGCCAACTCGGCCATCCGTATCGGCTGGAATTAAAATGAAAGAAGTCATTAGTTTCCAATATATTTTTTGGAATTTTATGTGTTCTTCTTCAAGTTCACTAAGGAATTCATTATTATTTCGACACAATCCACTTCTTTTAGTACACGTATGTACGGTTCGTACCACTATATAAAAATATATGCAAAAAACAACAACGTATTAACAAAACAAACTGAGCATCGATAGCTTTTTTTAGAGAACTAAACACCCTGCTTTTTCCTAAAACGGCACGTACGAACCCAGCAATAAATTTCAGATATATAAATTTCAAAAATTCCCTTGGCCAACATAACGCCTCCCATTAGTGGCATGCGACAAAAAAATTGAAGTTGATACCATACCGAAATTGTCGTGTTCAGTAAAAATGTGAAACAACGTTGGGAAAAGCGCTGTTTAATCTGCATTTTGTCACTATTAGAAGTTGGTGTTTAATAAGGTGTAGCTCATAAAGATTGTCGGCATGCAAAATAATTTATTTTATAGAAAGATTTCAATTTTTAATGAAGTAAACCAAGGGCTTGTTGTGAATGTTCTGTACATTATACATCGACCACACCCTCTTCTTAGGTTTCCAGCCCTGTAAGTCAAGCTAATTAGTTACACGCTTGAAAGGCGAATATCTCTTACCCTCCTTGAATGACACCGAGATGGTGTCGGTATCTTGTAACGTCTGTTCAAGACAATTCGCACTGCCAGGTCCTCCTCAGGCAGAAGCCATCACGTTTCACCACCCCCCTGAGCGCGTCGCAGTGTAGGAAATTTCAGTGGCCACTGCCGAAGAAAACCGATAGATACAAAGATCAAAGCGATAAACGCAGTTATCTAACCTACAATTGTTATAACTCAAAAACACTCACTTTCCATAAGAATATTTATTTACAAAAATCTGGGCCAACTCGGCCGCTATGTACAGTTACCACAAAACTTCATATACAAAAAACAATCAGCCATCTGGCTGAAACCACGCCGAGCGCTCTACTGCCGGTGATCCTCCGCCGGCGTCCTTTTATTTGGGCCAGCTCCCGCGCAAGGCTTCCCGCGGCTTCCCCTGATTGGCCGGTTCACCAGTGCGCGGAGCCCAGGTAACAGGCGTGGCTGGTTTCTGAGCACACCCTTGGCGCGCTTGACGAAGCTCAGCGCGCCTGATGCCGACGCTCTGTGCTGCGCGCTGCCGGAGGCGGGAACATGCTGCCGGCGCTCTTTGCCGCGCAGTTAGCGCGGCAACTTTGAACTGCCGTCCGCATACTACACCCTCCCCACCGAAGTTGTGATGTAGGGGGTGAAACGACGCAGTCGGTTGCTCCTCCGCAATGCCGGCCGCTGCTGCGACTGTAGAGATGGCTCCTCGATGGTTGCGCCGGAATCCAGTGTGGGCCGCTCCTCCTGCTGGCTTGAAAAGGGAAAACGCATTACACTTTCTGTTGCCCTGCTCTGCGCTGGCCCCCCCGCCTGTTGCTTATCTACTACAGAATCGTAGTACCGTCTCCTAATCTGTGATTGATGCCGAGAGATTGCTCTATCTTCTGTCCTGAGGACGTAAACTCTGCCTCCTCTTACTGCAGTTACTATTGCTGGTTGCCACTTACAATTACTTCCGTACACTCTTACCAGTACCTTATCTCCTCTCTTGAATTTAGCGCCTTTGGTTGACACTGGCACTTCTTCCGGGAATAACAAGGACAATAAGGTACGGGGCTGCCGACCATGCAATACTTGAGCGGGGCTTCTACCTGACATATTTGGTAACGTCCTATAGGTGGTCAACATGCTAAGTAACGCCTGCTCTACTGATGCACCCGCTCTAGTTGCTTTAAGCATGGCTGACTTGAACGTCTGCACTAATCTTTCCACCTCTCCATTTGACTGAGGATGGAACGGTGGAGCCAAAATGTGCTGTATCCCGCTACTTTTACAAAATTTTTGAAATTCCGCTGATATGAACTGCGGGCCGTTATCGGAGATCAATACTCGTGGGAGGCCTTCTGTTACGAAAACTTTCTTCAAAGCATCAATTGTATGTGGTGCAGTTGTGTGTTGCATGCGCATCACGTACGGATAATTTGACAATGCGTCCACTACTAACAACCACATATGCCCTAAGAAAGGACCCGCAAAATCTACATGTATGCGGTCCCACGGCTCGCAGGGTTGGGGCCATGAGCTTAAATCCGCTCTCGGCGCTGCCTGACTAGTTTGGCATGCTTCGCAATGCTTGCTCATCTCCTCTATATCTTTGGTTATTCCTGGCCAATAACAATAACGGCGGGCTGCTTGCTTTGTTCTGGCTATACCCCAATGACCCTCATGTAAAAGGCGTAATACCTTTGGTCGCAACTTATGCGGAATCACTACCCTAACTCCTTCATCGCTAGCCAGTAATAATACGCCGCCCTTAACCGACAGCCTGTGTTGGAGCTTATACCATTCCGTCAGCGCCCTGGTTCGCCTATGCGCGCTGGACCAACCAGTTTGTACGTGGTACAGCACTTGCCTGAGCTGCGGATCCTTCTTTGTTTCCTTTGCCACTTGATATGACGAGACTGGAAAACCTGATACTGCCTCCTCTTCGGCTTGGTCCAGCTGGAGACAGGCGATGTCCTCAGAGTCAAAAGTTGCATCCGGCCCTTGCGGAAGACGGGATAGTGCATCTGCGTTAGCATGCTGATATGTAGATCTGTAAAGTATCCTGTAACTATAATCAGACAGGAAAAGCGCCCACCTTTGCATCTTACGCGCCGTATTATCTGGGATACGCTTGTGTGGCGAGAACAAAGATACCAACGGCTTATGATCAGTAATGATTATGAACTTTGACCCATACAAGTATTCATTGAATTTTCTCACGCCGTATACAATTGCTAAAGCTTCTTTTTCTATCTGAGAGTAATTCTTCTGGTGAACATTCAACGTTTTTGACACACAAGCAATTGGCCGCTCAACACCCTTAGCATCCTTCTGCGAAAGGACTGCCCCAATACCATATTCTGATGCATCTACAGCTAGTATAGTCGTTCTATCTGGCAAAAAATGTTCCAATTTAACTGCCTGCATTAAATTCTCTTTCAACCTCCGAAATGCCTTGTCACAATCTGCCGACCAATGCCATTTTACGCCTTTCTTACGCAACGCGTTGAGGGGTGCTGCTATTTCCGCCATGTTCTTGATAAATTTGCCATAGTAATTAATCTTCCCCAGAAATGACTGTAGCTGCTGCAAATTAACGGGAACCGGAAGCTGCTGAATCGCCGTTGAGTTTTCTCCGGTTGGCCTGATCCCCGAGCTATCCAACACGTGACCTAGATAAGTAATCTGTTCTTTAAAAAAATCACACTTATCCAAGTTAACCCTTAGGCCCCATTCATTTAAAGTCTTTAATAAGAGATTCAAGTTTTGTAGATGTTCCTCCTCCGACTCGCCCGTTACCACTATATCATCCAGGTAGTTGGCGCTGCCCTTCACCTGGGCTGTCAGCGTATGCAGGCAGCGCTGGAAAATAGCCGCAGCTGAAGCGACCCCGAAAGGCAACCGGTTGTATCGGTAAAGCCCGAACGGTGTGTTAATTACCAATAAGTTCGCAGACTCTTCATCTAACGGGATCTGCAGATACGCGTCCCGTAAATCTATTTTTGAAAATCTCTGCCCGCCCGCTAGCTTCTGAAAAAGCTCTTCTGCTCTGGGGATGGGGAACTGCTCTACCATGAGTTGCGCATTAACGGTGCTCTTGAAATCTCCGCACATTCTAATTTTACCGTCTTTCTTTTTTACTATGACTACTGGAGTTGCCCATGCACTAGTACTGACGGGGGTCAAGACGTCCAAATCTACTAACCTGTCGATTTCCTTTTTTACTTTATCTTTCACTGCCAGGGGAACAGGTCGTGCTTTAAAAAATTTAGGGGTGGCATCTTTCTTCAACTGCAAATGCGCCTCAAAAAATTTGCATTTTCCCAACTGCTCCGAAAAAACTTCTGAATTCAAGTCTATCACATTCTTTACCTCCTTTGGCAGGGCGCTAGTCTGAATGACAAACGCGTCCTGAACCGTAAATCCAAAAATTGTGAAAACATCCATTCCTAGAATGTTAACCGCATCACGACTGTCCACAACCACCAGTGTTACTTGTCTTTCCATCGCTTTGTATTTCGCTAGCAGGCTTATCTTACCTTTCGTCTTGATCCTCTGTCTAGCATATCCATAAAAAACTGTGTTCAGCGAGGCGCAAGGCGGAGAACCCAGCTGCTCATAAGTAGTCATGCTTATTAGAGTTGCTGCTGCACCTGTATCCACCTGGAATAATACAGATTTACCACCTATTTCCAAGTTTACAAACAATTTACTTTTGTCATCACACTGCATAACTGAATAAATACAATCACCATCCCCTTCATCGATGCCTCTTTCTTGCCGCTGGCTTTCGGCATAACCACTGCTGCGTCCTTCTCTGACGTGCCCGCTCACCTCATCGATGTCCATTTCTTGTCGTCTGTTTTCAGCAGAACCACTGTTGCACACTTCTCTAATATGCCCTTTCTTACCGCACTTGTAGCACTCCGCTCTGAGGAATCTGCAAACCTTCCTGTCGTGACTAATAAAACACTGTCTACAAGACTTCAATAGCTTGCCTCTGCTGGTGGAAGGACTTTTCTTCTCCTGCTGCTTCCTGCTTCGTGGCTTGGCTACCCAATTTTCCTCCTGTACACTCATTTCCTCTACATCTCTTGCTACTCTATCGCCTAACGTCATCTGATGCGCCGTATGCTTCGTTACCTCATACGATGTTGCTAATTTTAAGGCGTCTTCCAAAGACGGGTTGTTTTGTTGCAATAATGCCCACCGAACTTCTTTTTCCGGCGTATGCATTACCAACATGTCCCGTATCAATGACTCCGCATACGATTTCTCTGTGTTGCATTCAAACGCACAACGCTTCGCCAAACCCTTCAACTCCGTCGCCCAATCGGCATGCGTTTGGCCTGGCTTCATTCTGGATGAATAAAACTTGTAGCGTGCCGCCACTAAATGCGTCTCCCTCGAAAAATGAGCTAGCAGCCGCTGTTTAAGTATATCGTATGACACCTGCGAAATCTCTTCTTCCTTGCTTAACTTACGTAACAACCTATTTAACGGTGCGCCGATTGTGGCCAGAAAAAATGCTCTTTTACGAGATTCCTCTTTAATATCATAGCATAACAAATGTTGCTCCAATCTGGCCACATATTCTTCGCAGGTTTCCTCTGCTGCATTGTAAGTTGCGAACGGCGGGGCTGGGCTGCTCGGTCGTGACGAAATTGCCGCTTGCTGCAATGTCTGCACCATCATCGCCATCTGCTGCTGCTGTTGCTGCTGTAGACACGCCATCAGTTGTGAAAATTGTTCCGCGTTCATTTTCCTTTTTACTCGTCGCCACTGTTATAACTCAAAAACACTCACTTTCCATAAGAATATTTATTTACAAAAATCTGGGCCAACTCGGCCGCTATGTACAGTTACCACAAAACTTCATATACAAAAAACAATCAGCCATCTGGCTGAAACCACGCCGAGCGCTCTACTGCCGGTGATCCTCCGCCGGCGTCCTTTTATTTGGGCCAGCTCCCGCGCAAGGCTTCCCGCGGCTTCCCCTGATTGGCCGGTTCACCAGTGCGCGGAGCCCAGGTAACAGGCGTGGCTGGTTTCTGAGCACACCCTTGGCGCGCTTGACGAAGCTCAGCGCGCCTGATGCCGACGCTCTGTGCTGCGCGCTGCCGGAGGCGGGAACATGCTGCCGGCGCTCTTTGCCGCGCAGTTAGCGCGGCAACTTTGAACTGCCGTCCGCATACTACAACAATGAGCAAAGAAAAAATAGTTTCGGAAAATAGTTCTTTAGTTATATTTAGTATATAGTTCTTTATATGACAGGGCATGGCAACTTTGATTTCAAACTTCATTCTTTCAATCATATTAATTCTCCAATATGTGTTTGTGAAGAATCTTATCATGTTTTATGTGACTGTGCAATATACGATGACGTCCGAAACGAACTTTGAATTTAAAACATTTTTGGGGTATTAAACACTTCACGATACAGTTTTGAAAAAATATATCTTCAAAAATGTTCAAGAATATTGTCAAAATATGTCATCACGAAGAAAATTATTATAAATTATATCTTTAATCTTATTTAATATTGTTTCAGTTATTCCGGTATTCAGTTATCTTTTTATTCAATTATTCTATTTTTTAGTTATTCAGTTCATTCTTCATCGTGACTTCAACTACTTGTTTCGTTTATGTTCTGTTATTATTAAAGAAAGTCATACGAAAAAACATGGTTTGCCCTATTTAATTTGTCTAATTATTTAGAAATATTTTTTAAATAATATGATGTATAAATTGCAAGTCCTGAGAAATGCTCTGATATAGGTGCACGGGGAATTCGTAATTGATAATAATAAAAAAATATAATTCAAAAATCCTGCAATGAGCTGCAACTTAATGGCTCTCCTAATGGCTCTCTCCCTTATCTGAATCCTCATGTGTATCAGTTTTAATATTTCGATTCCATCCCCAACGCATTCTGAATTGTTGGGCTTCTATTATGTTATGGTCCGTATTCGCGTATCTTCCACTTAACGTTTCTCTAAGCTTGAAAAGAGGTGAATTTAATTAATATTATACTTTTCCATACTGTACTTCAGGTGTTGGCATTTTTAAGCTATTTTGTGTCATTTCAATAACGTCTATTATGATGTAGCCTTCCTCCTTATCCTCCTCCTTACTAGCATCTCATCAACTGCTCTTGTCTTCGCTCCTGCCTGTTGCTCCGACCGGCAAACGTTGCTCAGGGCATCAAGTGTCCGTCACTGCAGTGCTTCTGATGAGGAGATCCTATGTTCGAGTCCCGACAGTGACGTGATTTTCGACACTAAGTAGACAGCAAGGTCGAATCCAGTCGCTGTCTGGAGGAGAATTCTATCGGCTGGCTGGTCTGATCAGTAGTTTTCCGTGATATCTCCTATCATCACCTGGTAAATGCAGTACTCTAACAAACGGGCGACGGACCACGCGCAATCATTCCTTCCTCTCCCTAGTCTTTCCTCATCCTCACTCACGACACACACACACACACACATACTTACGTTCACTACACTACCACATGCTGGAAGACCGGTCGGGAGCTCAGAGCTTGTTCGGACCGGGGCGGTACCCAGCTGAAGGGAAATACCTGATTAGGGAAAACCCCGCTAGCCCACAGGTAGGTCGGCGGGGCAGATCTCACCAGACATCCGAGGATCACCACCACCTCCCTAGGGAAAAACGCACTACACTTACGGGACTAACGACCTTAACGGGACAATCGACGCGCCCGTAATCACCAATCAAACAACCAATCAATGGTTATTCCGGCCGCGAAAAGATGCTCATTGCTCCTATGATGCGCACTGATCTAATCTGAGATAGCTGGCATGCCAATAACCTACTCAAGGAGCATATTAATGGAATGATTGGACTGAGGGAATTGAATTAATTTTATAGTTAAAATTAATCATAAACCTGTTCCATCACTTTGTAAATAATTATTATGGTACTTATTGCTACTTATGTAAGTACCATAATGTCATTGACGTCTGATGTATGAAGCCGATAGATGAGTACTTACATTAATATCGTTAAAATGTTCTGCACGAGCCGCTATTTAATTTTTGTGGGCATTCGTCTTCACTTCGGCCACTAGTGATGATAATAAAAGAAAGGTTTAAACATCAAATTCCGAATTCAGGTCATTTAGTATCTTGGCATTCATCTACGTTATAGAGCTAAAAAAACATGAATGGGAGCAGATCATGCCTATCATCTGCAGTTTTGATTGGAATATACTAGTTGTACAACACCAAAGTGTATTTTTCTTAGTTCTCTGAACATGTATCCAAAGGGAAAACGAAACTTCAAACAAGCTAATCTGAATTGTTCTTTTGCATCCATTGAACTCTTCAATATTCAATAATTGGGAAAATCAGGAGATTTGACTCTATGGGGAACAAAAACATCGAACATCTCATTTGCGTCGTACAAGTGCAAGTGCCTGTTCTTATTGTTCATAATATTTCTGAGAACTCGGTACCGTGGCAATACGTCACGGTCAGATCCACGTCAGTCAAAGATGAACTTATTTTACCATGTTTGGTCTGCAAACATTTTAGTTATCATATAGTCAACTCTTGATATGTGACGGAATGTATTGCAAACATTCCACTTCAAATGAATCATACACATTTTTGTTTCTTGGTGAAGTTATTTTCCTTTTAGGCGATTGGAGAACAGAGATAACTCTGAGAAATGTGGTAGAGAACGTTTAGTAGAAGTATTTTTCTTCCATATGGTACAAAGATAAAGACATTCTTTATGGCGATAATCTAAGAGAAGGGGATGGGAACGTTTTTCATGTTGACATTGCATGGATGTAAAGTCAAAGAGAATGAATGCTTGTTCTCCAGCAAATGTTCGTAGAAGAAATTTTCGTGGGCATAAGGAGAAAAAGTATTTTAATTTACAACTAAGCAAACGAGGTTATGCCAAAGACGTGTTGTTTCATTGACTAAAAAAATATTTTAAATTATTTTAATTTATTTTGTATGTTTCTTTTTTATCAGTTGTCTGCAAAAGTATATACAAATTAATTGAAGAAAATTTGTATAATAAAAAATCATTGAGTTAAATGTTTTATTTTTGTTTTAAAAAAAGATGTACTTTGAGCCGTACGATTAAATCGCACAGAATACAGAATCAATTTTATTTTGTAGCATAGAATTCAACATTCTCTGTATATTTGCCTACCAGCGCTACAGATTGGGGGTATCCGTAAGAGATAAACCCCTAAATCTGGGTTGTCTTCTAGATAACGAACTAAGGCAACCAACTCGTGGTCCTCAAAGGACTCCAAAATCTGGTTTTATGGGTCTCGGACAAACTGTTTTCAAATAAGACACAATGAATCATATGAGAGAGCAAAACGATGCAAAGGACTCGTAAATTTATAAATCTCTTCACACATGAACAAAACCTTTTGAAACAACCTATTACATAAAAGTAATTAAATGACGTGTATATATGTTTATTCCGCAAAAAACTTTTGATCATGAAGCTATGTCAATCAACAAATTGTGCACGAACACTCCTGGGTGTCCAAGCACGAACACTCCTATTTAACATATGGGGTATGGCGATTCAAAATTATTCAAAAACGTGCTCTTTAATATTATCTCTTTTCGATCAATTAGTAATGCAGCTACTTCTAGAGCTACTATGTCCACAGATATTTGTAGAGCAGCCGGCCGCTAGAATTCTTCTCTAGACAGCGACAGAACTCGACCTAGCTATTTAGTTAATGTCGAAAATCCTTTTGGCAATAATCATGCAATGATAAACATCAAATAACAAGGTTACAAATGTGACATCAGCCTCTGATAAAAAAAATTATGCACTAGTGTTTGGAGGGTCACTTTCGGACGAAATCAAAATATTCACCTATGAATGATTTTGTTCCGCAACTATCCATGTAAAATGGCCAATTGTAACTTCGTTAAACGAAATTTCCGATTACATGTTAATTGGCAAAAGTTATACTTTCTACTCCCCCTCGCGCCCCGCCCAACATACCATAGAATTTGTGTAACATTTATTCTGAGACATCTGTGTATTCGACAGAAGGTTCTACAGAAACTCTCTTTTGAGAACTCAATCATCGTTGAGAGTTTTGCATTTTCATAGGATAAAATATGTTGCATTCAGAAATAATGCAAGAGATCTTCAAAATACACAATTGGAACTTTACAAACATTTATTGGTAATACGATCAAAACTTACAGAGGCGGATTACATGTTTCTAGTGAAAAATACTCTCTAATAACTGAAATGCGTTTCTTTCAGATTAACAATATCGCAGGACGACAATTGGAATCAACAATTGCAAAACGATTTCTGAATTTCATTTCTATATACGTTACACATGCATTATTTGCGAATTAACATCGGAGTGCAGAAGATAGCAATCGCAGACCTTGACCAGCGAGGAAGCAGTTTAAAACCTATTTGTCTTTCTTAACCCGCTTCACCTCGCAGGCGTTCCACAAAGCCGGCCGAATGTTAATAAGAGGCGCAGAAGGAAAGACGCGAGTGAAATGGATTTCTCCGCCCTGCGCCCGTTAAGTGGCGCAAGTTACAGCGCCCCAGTTGGCCCTAATGCGTCGACGGTGACGTCACCTTCGCAGTGACCTCTGGCGGGAGGAGCGCATCGCGGCAATTGGCACCCATTGGGGACAGGAGACCCCCGCTGCACCGACGGCCCACCAGCTGCCGGCGCCTTAAAGGGAGACACCGGAGGCGTGCGCCAGGGTCCAGTTTCTGGCCCCCTGGAAATCATAGAAACTATACTTCGCTTTTTCTTTCTTGGCGCACGAGGGTGTGTCATCAAAATGGAATATCTCACGGTATTTTGCGACGTTCTCCTTTGTGCCGCCAGGAGTCGCATGTTCGCCGGCACTGCTCGATACAGTCGCGATCGTGCGAACCCTAGCGGCACAACCGAGAACGACGCGAAATACCGTGAGATATTCCATTTCATTGACACCCCCCCCCCGTTCACCAAGAAAGAAAAACCGAAGTATATGTGGTAGGTTCCGTATGTTTCTATTTTTGGTACAAAGAAAACTAGGGGGGGTGCTTCATCAGCACATACTTTCTCTCATAATTACTAAATTTGCAAATTTCGGAAATTCGCAGAGTTGAACGGAAACAACCCGCGTCATTCTCTTAAGCATCCGTGAAAAAAATTTAAAGAAAAAAATTGGAGCAGCTTTAAGGGAAAAATATTATTTTTTTAATCACCTACATTTCACATCATATTACCCTGTAAATATTTTCTAGAACTTTAATATGAATGAGCCAGGGGGACAGATTTCGTTAACGAAAAAATATTCATCTTCAGTAGCAAGATGTCAAACAATTGCACTTTTGCCATTTTTAAAAATATGGGATTTCAACGAACATGAGGCCAGCACTATTCTCTTAAATATCTTTTACGCTATCTGAATACAAAGGTCGATCAAAAATTTTGAGTCATTTTTGAGAAAATTTGAAGTCGCCGTCGTCGAGAGCCTGTGTCGGGAAGATTTAAGTCACCAACGGCAACAATAACACGATCTTTTCTGTTTTCCATCCTGTCGCCGATTTCATCTAGAGGTAAATAGCAGTCGTTTGGCGGCCTGTAACAAGCAATAATTTCCACGAAATTTTCTATCATGTCGATTTCCATTCACAAAATTTCAAAGTCGTTACTAAACCAACTATTCCCAACTATTAACGATGTCTTGTAGAAAAATACTCCACCGCCTCTTGTTTTTCCATCTCTACGATATAGTTTATAGCCATAACGTAAAAATTCAGAATTAGCTACCCCATCCATTAATCACGATTCTGGCCCTATCACTATATTTGGATCGCATGTTTCAACTAGGTTCCAAAACTCAATGGCTTTATTAATTATACTTCGACAGTTTACTTGCAACAATGTCAGAAAACCGTTACTCACGTGAACATAACTGATCCCAGATTTTTCATTTATTCTCTCGCCTGCTCCGAGGCCAATCTCCTCCCGCGCTGCCGACGGTTCGGATCCCGACTCCTCCAGTCTGCCCGATTCCCGACTCCTCCAGCGCCGCAGTCTGCCCGAAGCCCGACTCCTCCAGCGCCGCAGTCTGCCCGATGCCCGACTCCTCCAGCGCCGCAGTCTGCCCGATGCCCGACTCCTCCAGCGCCGCAGTCTGCCCGATGCCCGACTCCTCCAGCGCCGCAGTCTGCCCGAAGCCCGACTCTTCCAGTGCCGCAGTCTGCCCGAAGCCCGACTCCTCCAGCGCCGCAGTCTGCCCGATGCCCGACTCCTCCAGCGCCGCAGTCTGCCAGAAGCGCGAGTCCTGTGTGTCAGTGCTCCCACGCATAGGAGCGAAAACATCTCTGATAGCCATTACCGCCGTCGCTATCTCAGTCTCCGACGCCGTCTCCGCCCTCTCCGCCGTCTCCGCTGCCACCGACTTCTCCACCGTCACACACGTCTCCGCTGAAGCCTCCGTTACCGGAGCGAAACCCTCAGCCCCCGCTCCTATTGCCACTGCCGGTGGGTTTAATTTGGCCGCGGAACGCGAGACCGGCGGACGCTCACAGCGTCAACGAGCGACGGGAGGGCGTGTGCAGAACTCAGCCACTCTGGTGAAGAGACCACTGAGCTCCGCAACGCCCCTCCGGTTGAGGTGGACGCCGTCTCGACCTAGCGCGCTCCGAGATCCACCCGTTTGGATCCACAAACATGAATCCGAGCGCTTTTGCCACGAAGTCCATGTCGCGATTTACCCTAGCGATCTTACGGGACCAAACATCCCGGCGGCGAATGACACCGCTCAGCACTATACGCGCGGATGGAAAGCGTGTTTTAGCTGCTACACCAAGTTCATAGATGTCGCCCATAGATGACAACTCCGTAAGTTCTTTGAGCCTCCGTGAATGATATCAGTTTCCGGAGCTTCCACGTCGCTAGCTTCAATTTGGGGTTTGAGCTGCTCCACATGGATTCCCGGGAAGCATTTTGCATGTAGGTTTGCGTGATCTACGTGACGCACAACAGAGACACCCAGCACAACGTATTTCTTGAGACTCGTTTCCTCAAGATTTTGCGTTGCCACTGGACCCTTCACAACAGCTGCAAATGTTTCTGATGCTGTAACCCCCGTGGACACCACGCCGGGGTTGGCGAGGTCACCTCGACTGGCAGGACCGCTGTGGCCGGCTGAGCCACCAACGTCACTGCCTCCTCCGTTGCAGAAGCTGCTATTGCTTCTACCTCCGTCACTCTTGTTGCTGTCTTCAAATCTTGTAGCTCCTGTTGAGTCGCAGCAAGCTTAGCAGTCACCTGCAAGAACTCCTGTCGAAGGCGCGACAGTTCACCTCGCGAACAAGAACATAAACATTGGTTTAGGTAAATCTAATAATAAGACGGAGTGAACGGCGGTCAGAGTAGATGTAAAATGTACGTAACAATGATATAAAATGAAGTTTTTGATAATCTTTAAAATAAAATTTACAATAATGAGGATAACAGTTTTATCAAAAGCCGATAGCAATTTATGAGTAAGAAAAGGACCATACTTATCAAATGCAACCTAGAAAACATTTCTTTCCTTTCAGTATTAAATTAATTGCATTGCCAAAAGGCATGCTCAATAGATTCAGGTCCTTCACCACATTCACCAATTTCACTATTGACAATTTTATGTCTATTTAAACGGCTGCTAAGAGACGTATGGTGGCTTCTAATGCTATTAATAGTGACAAAAGCTTTGCGAGGAATATTGAATAGGTAAAATCAAGGTTTCTTATAATTATTAAATTTGGTATATTGAACATCTGAGGTCAATAGATTTAGTGTACGCCTTTACAATTGAAACATTTTGTCGTCTGAGAAGTACATTTGCCCTCATATTTAAGATCCCCGCAACAAAAACAAATATCTATACCATTACAAGATTTGGCTGTACGCTCAAAGTGGAAACATCTGAAACATTGCATTGTGCGAGACACAAAACCATGCACTTTACTTCGAAATGGAATGTATACATTTCAATCAGGAGCGACTGACCAACGAAAGTGATCAATACAGTTGGGCTCGGGATCCATTCCTCACCACTGCCCGCATGACCATTTTTATTCTTTTGGTTAATCTTTTTACTTCTAAAATTTCTATTCCTGTCTGAGACATTTCTTTAATTTCTTCATATGCAAATTCTTTAAGAATTCCCTTTCCTGCATTTTCTTAAACCGGAAACAAAAGCTTCTAATCCTTGTGCCTGAAAGTCTTTGTTTTCAATAAAAAAAATTGGCGTCAGTTCGTTAATGAAATACCACTTTCACTTTACACATATCTTTATTTCTGACATCGACGTTATTTTATTTCTTCTTCAAGAGAAAATTGCAACTTTGTAAGCACTGTTAACTTCGTTGTCTGGTTTTGATTTTTTTGAACCAAACCTTCAAATATTCATGGTTATTATAATTGAAAAAACGTGTTTTCGAGAAATCAGGAAAACTGCACTGACAGAGGGATTAGTTGTTTTGGAGGTCTTTTAGGAAGATCAATAACGTTGTCATAAATTGTCATCTCGTTTTCTCTTCGATTTCGACCGAATGGACTTGACGAACGATCCATCCATGTCTTCTTCATCCATAATTTTATTGCACTCCCCCAAAAAATGGGGAAATTTGGTATTTTGTTGATGACAGCAGCACCTGACGGTCTACATGTTGTTCACTTAGACTATAACGAGGTACGTTGTACTGTCAGATGAAAATAAAATTGTTACCACGTTTTGGAAATATAACTTTCTATTGTCTGTTCAAAGTGAAGAGAGGAAAGGACACCAATTACATTCATTGCTTGACCACCTTGGCAGTAATCCGTAAAACAATATATATTTCGTGAAAAAACGCAGCCGTGTTAGGTTCACCAAGGCCACCTCCCTATGCATACTCTGTGGTTTCTACCGCACTACTGCTGGCCTTTGGCGGAATGTATTAGGTACCTGTCTCTTAGCCACAGGCGGAAAATAATGATGTTGGTGCCAAACCATCATGTTATTTAAATTATTTATTTACCGCATTTGTGTTGTATTAACTTTACCAAACTTTGCAACGACACTGCGTCAAATCGTGAAGAAGAACCTGTAAAAATTTCGTATCTATTAATATACTTCTTTTCTGTGGAATCGATGTCGAGATTACCAAAAATCATTGTTACAGTCTTTTGGCGCGATTCTGTTGTTAATTATCATTGCTGATTAACTTGCAATATTATCATATTTTAAGAGAATCATGCAAAATATTGGATTAGAAAATGTTATGATTCAATTACTAAATTCCGATGGATTAAATCGAGAGGTAAAAATAAAACAAATGGACAGCTGATAACTAATCTGATATAAAAAGGCTTCTTTCGAAGCTATTAATAACTGTTGCTCTTACATCATCGGTGATCACGTACTCTCCAGCAACATTAAGCACTCAAATTCTCTTTCGTTGATCGATTAGTGATTCCAGGCGCCAACTTTGTAACCATTGATTACTTTGTTGTCTGTTTTTGATTTTTTGAACCAAAACTCAAACGGCACTCTTGGTTCGGTAAGTGTTGTTCATGCTTTTACCGTGGGATGTAGTGATCTTCCCCTGCTGGATGTCGAGATCCTACATCTGCTTATGGGGATTTTCCCCAACAGGGTATCTCCCACCAGCGTGTCACCGCCCCAGCCTGGACAAGCTCAAAGCTCCCGACTGGTATCCCGACATGGGTAGTGTAACGCATGTGAGTGTGGGTTAAAGGGGGAGGAACGGACAAGGAAGAGGAACAAAAGATAGGGCGCGGTTCGTGGCCCGTTTGTTAGAGAACTGCTCCGGCATTCACTTGGCATTGATCGGAGAAATCATGGAAACTAGCTATCACGGCAGCCGGCCGCTAGAATTCTCCACCAGACAACGGCTGAATTCGACCTACGTGACAAGCTAGTGTCGAAAAGTTCTCATTGGATTATACCTTTCAACATGATTAAACATGGTTAAGCAAATTCTTTACATTACTTACAGTTTTGTAAAATAATATACTATTCTTCTCATTTACTTTTCAATAGGACCATACCATTAGTGCGAGAGAGACAATTGTATCTTTGTTTCTTCTTCCAAGACTCATAATTTTTGCAATGTCCCATGAAACTGAGCCGTCCGACCCCTCACCTTCACCCTTCGTGATCAAGAACAGTCTGGGTTCTATGGCTCCCACTGCAGCCGATCCATCTTTTTGATGAGCCCTGAACTAGATCAATACGTCAATGGGCACCTCCCCACGCCCAGGCGTGAGTCATGTCTCAGCGTGGCTGAGGTCTCGGGGGTACAGGCTGGGGCATGGTTAAATATCTCTCTTCCAGTCGTAAATTCAAGCATGTAATATAATTTGTTGCACTTTTCAGTTATGGCACTTTATGCCATCAATTGTCTTCTTTCCTCATATAGAAAAACATGAACAAGACATCACTGCATTCCACCTATAATTGCATATCGTTTTAATTTTTCGTGTACATAGTACAGAGAAAGTTATAATTTTATGAAGCTATTCATGGCAATCCCAGCTTAAATACTCTTCTAACGTACTACATCGTATCCAAATTATGGTTACATATTCTTTCTTTCTGCAATCCCGCATTTCTTCAGAAATGTATTCTGAAATAATTATTAGATCTATGTAAGGGGCTTCCTGTTTTCTCATTAGGTAGGGAGGGGGAGGGTTCCACTTAGTACCTGCCACCAGCAACAGTAGGGGCAAATGACAGCCTGTACCCAGGCAGATGCAAAGCCTTTACGACTCTCCAGCCTAGCCAACTACGGTGAAACCTGTCTTAAGCGATCACAATTGGTTTCGGGGCAAAATTACCATTACGATAGACGGCCGCATAATGAAAATTATGAGAATAAGGAAAGCGAACATAAGTTCTAGTATTTCTATTTGAAGTTTTCTTTGCTCTTAAGTACAGACGTGTTCAAATTATTAGACTAAAGACATTTTTTGTAAAATATTGCCTTTGTTACAGGTTTACATCTGTGTACATGTTACATTCATACATTTAATACTTATTGTGCGAAACAATAAAGTATTAACCGTTTCTCTCCAATATTTATATCATAGAGCTTACGAACATTAAAAATACATGCTTTTGTATAATAAATTGAACACATTTGTATGTTTATGTTACCACCTTTATTCTACCTGTAAGCAATAAACTAGGGAAAGAATATTTGTTCATTCGTATTTAAACAATATCATATTTTTAGGTCTATAGAAAATGATTTTGATGCCCCTCCTAATGGGCTCTCAGGGAACGGTTTTAAGCAAGTGAAGTACCAAAAAAAACGGAAAAATAACTGAAATGGAAGTCACTATATATTAAGTAGATCGCAACTTTCATTTGTTAATAAAAAAAACTACAAAATGTGTTTGAAACGCGCGGCTAGAATGGAAACGAGAAGATGGCGTCAGGCGCAACTTGGCATGTTCGCGGGAAATGGAAGAGCAGTTGGTCTTGCTTAAGGCCCCTAAAGACGTACCAAATTGTCGGGCCAACCAGATTGTATGCTTTGCTACACACGATCCAACCAAGAACCCGATTTATCAGTAGTGCTCCAAGTTTCCGCGAGGAAAGTAGTTCTGTTGTTCTTTGAGTGTTGTCGCGTCGTTTGTGTCGTCGTCTATTGCTGGTGGGCTCCTATTGCGATTTTCTTCCTGCTGCTGTGGCCGCTCACCAATAATGGCCCTTCCCTGCTGGTTTTCCATGGTTCCTATTAACCTAACCTAGCCTTAATAATGTAGCTCAAAAACTAAAACATGAACGAATTAATTTACTAAAAAAGAAAACTTGAAAAAAATATACAAAAGTTACCTTAACCAAAGAAAAAAATTAAAACACTAATTAACAAAACTATCACACATGAAATAAACTATACAACTTCCGAAATACTGACAATAACCTACACCGAAAAAATTACCCTAACATAACCTAATTTAACAATACAGAAAAATCTAAACACGAATTAACAAAACTAAAACGAATGAAATAAAATATCTTAACTGAAATAACAACAACAAAAATAACCATCAAAGAAAAAATAAGCGAACTGGAAGCAGAACCTCGGCAGATTAACAAGCAGTGCAAAAAAAGGACGAAACAGAAGTGACCGAGAATCGGGCACGATGGAGCACATGGATTCGCATGACGAAATCTGCGGAAATTAGTAAAATCTTAAGCGCTGTCGTCTGACGGAAATTAGCAAAAACTTAAGCTCTGTCGTCGGCAGTTGGCCCAACCACGCTGCACACTATACAATTTGTCGGACTGTGTGGTGGGGGAATCGGCTGTCGGGTGTCGGAGCCAACCAAGCGCCCGCCCAAAATTTCGGTTGGACGACTTGCCTCCATACGACGATACAACAAATTGTTTCGATACAACAAATTTTTGGATCGGTTTGACCGGTCGGTCCGACAAATTAGTATGATTGTAAGGGCCTTTAGAGAGCACCGTGTTGTGTGATCATTAAAACGATTGTTGTAACTCGCAATTGTCAGTATTCAATGTACTTTCTTATGTATCATTTTTGTGATTTCTACTGAAAATATCAATGAGGTGAGGGAGATCTGATTATTATTTGACAACTGTATTTCATTACATTTTGTTTTTGATGTCATTCATATCATACTTTTTGTTGTTAATGTCACTAAATTTTACTGACATTACACATTCAGTCATTACAAAAGTAGGGCTGATAGAATGCTGATATAGACCAAAACAATAGCAATGTGTAAAGATCTTGGTAAATATAAAACATGAACGTTCTTGGATATGCAGTATTTTCTGTCGTAAAGTTTCTCCAGCTCTTCCGTCTGTGTGATGTAATCGCACGGTTCAGCTAGTAAAATACTAATTCAGTTCCTTGCTTATGCTCTCTTCTTTTTCACGACACTGTTGTCTTTCATTCGTAGCCTTGGTACCCAACTCGACTGCAATATTAACGTCTTGAAGGAATTTCATAGCATGTATTAATTCATCTACATGTGAAACAAAGTAATCCTCAAGTTACCGACTAATTTTCTCTCGAATATGAAACGAAAATTTTATTTTTGGAGGTTACTTTTCATAAAGTCCTCGTATTATTTTCAAAATGTTTGACTCCATTTTGTACTTTCTGTCTATGGAGTAGAAAATTATATAATTCTGCATGAAAAAACGGCAAATTTTCAGCAGAATAATTCTTATTACAGGGCTCTGGTAACGAAAAAGTTGATAAATCCAGTTGCTAATTTAGAAAACAAATCCTCTATCACGTAGTGTAACCAGAATCTATGTTTTGTGTGTACTTGATACCGAAAAATCGAATGATGGCAAAATGTCCGTTCATCTGTCTGCCTGTCTGTGAACGAGCTAGCGGCTAAACCGTTCAGCCTATTTTCTCAATCCATCTCAATAAATTGATATTTCTTAATGCATCTGACTGATATCGCGACGCCTTGAATTTGAAACCGATATTTTAATTTTGGAGGGGGTTCTATACATGAAACCCCTGGGACATTTTCCAAATTAAAAAAAAATTCTGCATCGTTTTTTATTAAATTTTGTCGTTGGGTAATGTAAATGACGTTTAAGAGAATGGTGCAAGTCTCAAGTTCGTTGAAAACTCTAATTTTTCGAAAATTCCAAAAGTTCAATTTTTTTAGTCTTCCTACAACTAAAATAATAAAATCAGAGATTTTTCCCTTAAAGAAATCTATTCCTTAAAAATAGATTTTGAAATATGGTAAAATGTACAATTGTTTGAAAATTTAAGTACTTTACGCTTAATTTTGCGTGAAAGTCTGGGGGGGGGGAAGTACGTGTTGTTTTAGCATCAGTAGTTTTTCAGTTTTTCACAACAGAGCAACGTACGCTTATAAAAATGTGACAGTTCCGATTTTCCTCTCACAACTACATTAATGAAGATTTTTTCTCAATAAAATGTGTTCTTGAAACTGACGCTTTGATTGGTAGTTTCCAGTTGTTTTTGCAAACATAATGAAGTAAATCGTGTCACTAATTCTTCTCTGCGCTTCGCACACTGCAGTCTGAAGGATGATGTGGACAGCAGTTTATGGATATCTGTATACTCAATTTGATAACAGTTTGTTGGAGCAATTTCAAGGGTATAAACTTGTAAACGCTTTGAGCGTTGAACTTGAATCGGTAGTGAGGGATGGCATGGAATAATGCATGCGCTCGATGCATCAGGAACTCGGAGTTTTCCGTGTAGTGAATGGAAGCGAGTGCAACAGGTCTCATTGATCGGTGGTTTTCGTGACTTCAGAGACTCAGACGAGACGAGCCGCAACTACCACATTCAAATTTCAACACGCCCTCCCTGCTGCCGCCTTAAATATACACCGCTATAAATAGGAGAATCCAATCACAACTGTGATTGGTGAAAAGTAGGACGTACATGCTTCCCGACTAATTCTTTCTTCTCGTGTAGAAGTATATAGCTAATGAATATAAAATCTGCATAAAAAGTTATTTTCTTAATGAATTAAATTATTTCATACGCTTTTATTCTTATTAATTTAAAGTAAATTGTGTAATTTATATCTAAAAAATTAAATCTGGTAGACCTCTTAAATGGAAAAACGCCAAAAAGGTCGCAGGAAGGAGTTAGTAACTATAACTCGTATAATACACCTTAAGTAACAATATATTCTAAACCCTTCCTTTTATTTTGTAAATGCTCAATATCACAACTATCGCGCTTACCTATCACATTGTAATGACAAACCTAGATCGGCAATTTGAGTAACATTTTTTTATGAAAGGACCTACTTACCCATAATACCATTTACATCCCTTTCATAATGCCAAATCCCCTTCATAATGAATCCTAAAAGAATTTGCACCTCCCTCTCCTAAAGCTTCTGAGGGTTTTGAATACTACTGCATGTAGTACAATATCACATTTTACTCATTCTATTAAATTTACTGCCATCGTGTTACGCACAATTGAAAAGAAAATTAATCTATTATACTTTACTGTGCTATATTAGTCCAGACCTCTTTAAAGCGTAAAAACAAAATATGGCAAAACTGAAGCCTAGATTCGTAGTGTAATAAGACATTTTGTCCATACATTACGGAAGAAACAAATTCTTCATTGTCATTTCTCGTAATACTGACACACATTTCATGTTGACATCTGCGGTAAAAGTACCGAGGAAAACGGATTTTCTGAGCCACATTACAAGCTAAAAACTTTCATTTTCATTTTGAATTAATCGATTTTCGCATGGGCTACTACCAAGTTGTCAGGCTGGAGAACATCCCTTATCTTTCGGTATAAAGTTTCCTACGCACTAGTCCATTTTTTCTTTTATTCATAATTCTGAACTCTAAACCTTTGACACTCGGCTTGTTTTAGATCAAACGTCCCTCCCGATGCCCTGCTTGTTTTGTTGTTGTTTTTTGTTCCAATTATAGTTATGATATTGGAGAAAACTGTTCAATTGTCTTCTGTAATAAACAGGATTACTCATTTCAGATGGAAGAAAAACACACCGGCGTATTCTTCATAAAATTAGTAATAAACAAGTCCTTTACTGTTGCGAATTCTGAAGAGTAAATTCCCATAGAACGTGTTGCCAATTTCGTCGCGGACGGCATGTCTTCTGAACTTTGTGCCCATTTTCAAGTCTCGAAGCGCCTTTGAAAATTCGGGAGATTATTACCATCATTTGCGAATAGTGAGTGCACTACAATTCTGACGGCTGACTGAAGGGCTAAGATTTTGACGAGCTAAAGTCAGGCACGATTGCAGACCCGTGTGCGATACAGTTGTCTTGTAATATGCACCCTAATGCCGTCGATTCACGAATTGTCATTTTTCGTCATTTGTAACCGTAAAAATGTATATTTTTTTCTTCGGCAATATTTACCAATCCCTTCAGTGCTTCGACTCACATAAAGCACAAACTTCTGGACGTTAAAGAAGAAAAGAAATCGTGTAATAACGAAATATTTTTCGCTAAAATGACGTATTCATTTGTTCATCTAAATGAGGAGAATACGGTGTTTTATTATTTTTTAATTTTTAATTTTTTTTTTTCATTTCAAATTACTCCCTTTGTAATACTTAACTCCCGAGATAATTCTTGTAGGTACCTTGACGCATCACAGGCATATATATATATATATATATATATATATATATATATATATATATATATATATATATATATTTGTAGCTTCAGTTACGAAAGAAAAAAGTTGTCCTATTTGGTGATAATTGTCATGATAAATGTGCCAAGGTTAATGATCCAAATACTGGTACTTTACACTCAATCACTTACCAAAAGATATAGAAAAGACACTGAAGAATGCTTCAAGTATCCAAAATCTTCTAAAAATATTAACTTTTTTTTGCATATTCACCATATCTCATTTCGGTAATTTAAAAACTATTCAGAAAGGAATTAAAATACTTTGTATTCAGTGTACTAACTTTTGAGGCAATAATGACATCATTAACCCTAGAATACTAACCATATTCTACATCCGTGCATACTAACCATGAGTAAAATTTACTCACACTTATTAATAACACGTTAGAAATTTAATGAAAAGTTTTGGTGATTTCCCTTTTAAAATATAAGCTTCTCTGTTTATTTGGAAGGGATTATAGCATAATATACGATGAGAATTAAAATTCAAAGATGAAGTTTATGAAGTTTTTATTTTTCCGATAACACGTAATTTTGTAATTCTTGTAATAAAGTTGAAAATGTAGAAACTGGGAAGAAACAAAACAAATCAAAGTAAGACAATTCATCTCAAGAACAAATAAGGTACTAGGGTACAATTTGTTTTCATGTTCACCAAAAACAGGCCTCTTAAAAATCCCCGCTTCTTTCTGTTATTCTGAAAATTCAGGGTGTCTCTCTTTCAACTCGTGGAATTCCTTCTATTTGTTGATCTGTCTGCTCAGGTCCATCGTCACTAGGACAAAAATTTGGATCGGAATCACTGTCGCTCAATCTATCAATAATGTCCTCTTCTTCACTACCGTCCACTTCGTCTACTTCCAGAATCCACCGTTCAATACGTTTTTCATCGGACATATTGCTTACACTAAAATCATCAGAAATATTATCAGATATTTTAAGATGAATATTACTTAAAAACTGAAAATTCTAATTCAAATAATTATTGACTTACATGTAATTCTTACACACGCCAAACACCTTCCAACACTAAAGATGAGTAATTTTTACTGACGTCAAATACCCCGCAATACTAACGATGAGTAAAATTTACTCACTGTCACACGGAAAATCACTCCACAAATGGGGCAAACGGGACTCAGGCAAGTTTACCTCAAAGAGGGGTATTGCAAACTGACTCAAGGTCACACTGCTAGCGGCTGGGTTCACGATGTACAGGGATTCGGGAGTACGAAACAAAAAAGTAACTGTGTGAGTAAAATTTACTCATGGTTAGTATTCTAGGGTTAAATAGTAGATGATTTAAAGTTATTAAAAATAAACATAAGAATCGAAATTACTCATAAGATAAAACTTGATAACACAATAATAAATTATTTTTGACAATTAACGCCTGGTGCTGATAAAAACTCATGAAAATGAATATAAATGATAAAGACATCAATATTTTATTATATAGGAGCGAATATTTTGTCAACAAAACTCGAAAAAAACTCTCTTTTCTGTATTCAAAATTCGACTAGAATATGGTTTACGATAGAGACCACAGAATTATGAAAACGTGCACAAAATTCACTTCTCCCCATAGCTCGTCATACGCAGTTTTTAACTGTTTTTGACGTAAATAAATAAAAAAAAAATAATAATGTTACTCCGGCTGAGATGTCTCAACGACAACAACAGTTGCAGCTGCACCTTCTCTGATCGGGAGGTCTTAGAGTGGGAGTTGAAACAATGGCGGATTCTCTACATTAGTTTTATAGTTAGGTCGAATTCAGTCGCTGACAGGAGTATGCTAATGGCCGACAGCTCTGATCGGTTGTTTTCAGTCGCTTCTCAGGCAAACGCCGGAGCAGTACCCTAACAACCACAACCACGCTGATTTTCTTTTGTTCGTCCTTATTTCCTCCCATCGTCTTACTCACACACACACACACACACACACACACACACACACATACATTTACATGCACATCTCGAGAGACCAGTTTGCAGTATGGATGTCATAGAGCCAATCCCGGTTGGGAGGTGCCACCGCAAGGGGAGATTCTTGGAAAGGAAAATCCGGCAAGTAGATCGGTGCTGGATCTAACGTTCCAGCAGAGTAGTTTCTTAAACATCGATTGTTTTACTATCAATTGTTTTCGATACTACCGTAACTGAATATCGATAATATCGATATTTTCTCATTTTTAAATAATAGCTTTGGATAATTGTGTTTAGACAGAAATTTGTGTTTCTATACAGATTCCTGCGAAGTAAATTACTTTACTACACATTAGACTCTTAGTAATGAAACATCTATTAAAAATTAACACAAACAAATTTAATCACAGATTCCACTCGGTTACGATGTAAATCTATAATAATGTAAATTTATTTCATTGTTCTGTATACAATTTAGAAGCATATATGATAAATAATCCTAAAATTACAAATAAAATATGTACAATTAAAATAGCATATTAAATAAATAGGGAATATGAAATGTATTGGTGAAACAATTCTAACAAAGTTACATTTTATTTATTGTCAAAAATGATATAAGTTGACACTATATTTTTAGGTACTACATACTTCATACATACATATTTCTTGATTTATTGTTTTACTTATATATACTTATGTATGCTCTCAGCTTATATGCTTTGCATGCTCTCAGTATATTTTGTTATTAGAAAGTTGTCTGCAGAAAATTGTAAAGACTTAAAACTATCGAAAAACTATCGGCCAAAATATCAAAAGCAAACGAAAGTTTTAATTATCGATAACTATCGATAGACTATCGATGTTTAAGAAACACTATAGCGTGGGGAGGAACATTGCCATCTCTCGGTCATAACTTGTACTACCCTCACGAGACTAATGACCAAAGTTGGCGCGCCCGGGAACACTCACTGTATAATACCAAATAAAAAAGCGAGAATCATGAAGAAAGAAGGAAAACGAACGAGGAAATAAAACTGAGAACACACACATGGTGACTCAAGATTTCTTTCTAAGAATCACATTGCAATCACACACGCAATCACAATAGACGGCGGTCCGTAAATCCCCTCGCGTGCAGGCCATGCTAGAATGCATTTTCGGAGGGAGAACAACATTTGACACAATATTTAGAACAGAAACAACAGAGACCTTGTAAAATCCGTGTAATCCAATGTATAAACTTTAGAAATATTTCCGTTCCATCAATATCAGACAAATCAAGTAATGTCGAGGCAGCAGAAGCTTCTGACTACGTGTGGAAGAGGATGTGATTAAATAGCATGGTATTCGAAGAGGTGTTCAAAGGGCTAGACGAGAAAGCGAAGCGTATTCGGTGAGAAGACGTAGGAAAATTCTGCTACGACAAGCATGAGGCCAGGGCTGTCCAACCTTCGGCCCGCGGGCCCAATGCGGCCCGCCGGTGTTTTTGTGCGGTCCCGCGACGGATGGCTTTGAAAAATTTCATTCTACCAACCAAATACAATACAATTGCACAGTTCATCTTATTTTTATTTATTGATACATTAATTTTCTCGTGGTATGTGCATTAATCATTAAGAATGTTGAATAAAAGTCGTATCTAATATATATATATATATATTTGTTTCAGTATAATCTCAGCAGTTAGGGTAAAAAACATCTTAAATGACGGTGCGGCCCGCGGCGCAATTAGAATTTGATATATGGCCCATAACACCTTCTAAGTTGGACAACCCTGCATTAGGCAAAATTGTTTAATGGAAGAGAATCTTAAAGACAAGGTGGTAGTGTGTGTGTGTGTGTGTGTGTGTGTGTGTGTGTGTGTGTGTGTGTGAGTGTGTGTGT
The DNA here is from genome assembly GCA_031308135.1 of Acheta domesticus. Taxonomy (NCBI): domain Eukaryota; kingdom Metazoa; phylum Arthropoda; class Insecta; order Orthoptera; family Gryllidae; genus Acheta; species Acheta domesticus. Next base: position 183,981,916 of record JAHLJT010004567.1, read on the forward strand.
GTGTGTGTGTGTGTGGAGTATAGGAGGTGAAGGACAGGGGGGATGTTGATCGATGGCCTGTTGAAGGCGGGTGATGTTATATTGCAGTGAAGAGTTGAACCGAATACAGTATAACCCTTCATAATTGTTACTCATGGGCATATAACATGGTCATTTCAAAGAAGGTCTGATAATCAGAGAAGCAATAAAAAATGAATAAAAATACAAATAAATGAGTTAATACGTAATATAGAAATATTTTACATTGGCTATATGTAGTTCTAAGACATAGTAAAACTGTGCTTGTAAATTCGGGTCCAATCTGTTCCCCTTCATTTCCCCACATATCCCCAACTTATCCTTCATTTGTGACCGAATTGGTTTCTCCTAAACTGCCAAAAAGTTTCCTTAGCGCATGATATACAAAGGATTAGAAAGCTTTAAAAATCATGATAATTTCTAACTACATACCTAAATCAAAATATAACTTGTGCTTTCAGAATGTATAATATGTACGAATGTATAATAAGCACTAAAATAAATGCACAGAAATGCAGTCATTTTCAAAGTATATTTAAAGTCAAGGTGATTTAAAGGCGGAAAATGGTAAAAATGTTATTTTTAACTACAGCTAAGCAGTTGACAAAAATCTGGAAAAAATTCACAACGATTTGTGCATTAAGACAAACTTTTGAGATTTCTTCGAGCCTGTTCCAGGATTCGAAGAAATAGTATTTTTTTTCTTTTCAAACACTTTTTTTACGTTTGAACTTGGAGCTGAAAAATACCAGAAAAAGTTTTTTCTGAGAGTATAAATTATTTTCTTATTTTTCAAATATTTTTCAATCAGATAAAATAATGTTAAATTGACGTAAAAAACTAAAATAAAAAACATGTTTTTGGCTGTGGAGGCGATGGGGATGGAACTGGGAATAAGAAACCTTTCAAAAATATTATTTTTTTGTTAGAGTTATAATGTAACTAATCGTATGCCATTCGGTTGACGGGAACTTTTTACCAATTTTATCATCTTACTTGCTTTTCGATCCACTTTTGAAAAAATCTGAAGATGTCGTTGAAGCTTCCTCTAGAGTATGCCGCAAATAAAATATCAGTTTCAAATTCAAGTGACATCAGCCACGTCCATAGAGAAATATCGATTTTGGTGAAAACCCTGCTCATAATATCACTGCCAGCGTTGTTGACAGATGGACGGAACATAAATCTAAACGGAATCTTGTAAAAGTAAACTAAACGTCAGATTGCGGTATTTCCCCTTTCCAGGTATCTCCGCTACAGGCACCGCTCCAGCCTGGATTGGCTATAGGGTCCCCACTACTATCCCGACATATGTAATATAAATGTGTCTGTCTGTGTGTGTGTTGTGTGTGTGGCAGAGAGAGAGAAGGAGAGATAAGTCAAGGATGAGGAAGGAACTATTGTGTGCAGTTCATGGCCCGTTTGTCGAGGTACTATACCGGCATTCGCGTAGTGTTAGCCGCCGAAACTAGAGAAAACTACCGATCAGAGCTGCCAGACACTCAGACTAGAATTCTCCTCCAGGCAGGACTGAATACGACCTAGCTATACTTCCGTTTTTCTCGGTTGTGCCGTTAGGAGTCGCATGACCGCCAGTACTGCTCGATACAGTCGCGATCATGCGACTCCTAGCGGTTCAACCGAGAACGCCGCGAAATACCGTGAGATATTCCATCTTGATGACACACCCCCACGCGCCAAGAAAGATAAACCGGAGTATATCTAGTGTCGAAAATCCGGCACTGTCGGGGCTCCCGTTCCCCCTCGAGAACCCCTCGCCCCTCCTCGCGTGCAGCGCAGGCGGCGGCGGCGTCGGCGGCGTCGGGCCGGTGCAACCAGGCGCAATGGGAGCGCGTGGTGAACGCTCACGAGGACGCCCGTGAGGCGGCGCCCGCCGCCGGAGGTCGGACGTCAGCGTGACGTCAGCTGTCCCCGCCCCCGCCCCCCCGCCCCGCCCCCGCCCCGTCCCCCCCCTTCCGGCGCGCCGGCCGGCCGGCTGGCCTCGCTCCCGGTGCGGCGGCGTCTTCCTCGGCGGGCGCCCGCCCAGTCGCCGCCAGTCGCTCGCCCGCATCGCCCAGCCCGCCAGCCGCCGCCCGCCGCGCCCGCGCCCCGGCACGCCCACCGTAAGTACGCGCGCACTTGTTGCTCCCTCGCCCCGGGCCTTCCTCGATGCCCGCTAGGGACCGCGACCTTGGACACTCCCCAGGGGAGATGGACGTGTGATGGGCTAAAGGAGAGGAAGTAAAGCCGGCGGTCCGGTAGCGTAGATTTGCAGTGTGGCAAGGCCGCCATGGCTGGTGGTTACCGCGCCTCGCGTTCTATTAGGTGCCATTAACAGACTGTTAACGATATTTAAATACATCATTTTTCGATCCTGCAGGAGGAGGTGATCCCATCTTATATCAACATTTATTTGGGTTCTTTGGACATCCAGAAGTTTATATTTTAATTCTACCAGGATTTGGAATAATTTCACATATAGTCCAATACAGTCAACAAAGAGAAAAGAGGAAGTATTTGGTACCCAAGATATAATCTATGCAATATTATTTGTGGGGAGGGGATAGAGTTGGTGGAGCCAGGATTTCGAATTACCATATCGTAAGCTCCACAGGTGTATTTGTCAAGGATCTTTGAATAGTGATTTGATCGTGGAAATATAACGGGAGAGGAATCAAAGAGTAGCACATTAGTTTTACGACACTCCGATTGACGTGATGTAGCCTTCGCGAATCACCGCTATCGACTTTGTCGAGGTCATATGTACGGTGCAATTGATTCGGCAAATCCACAATCTCACATCCGGTGGAATTAATTCGGCAAATCGCAGATTTTCTCAACTCGAGAGATGCATCATGGTTCAGAAGCTTGGGCTGCAGATATAACCACCTCTCAAAATTCCCCACCTCACCATCTCATTGCGCCTCACGAACTTGTAACTCACCGAACACAGTCATGTGGCTTAACAATCCGCAATCTAAAGTGTATTGTAGAACTAGTCTTGGGTGACGTTAAGATGGCGATATGGGAGTTTTGAAAGAAGATTACATTTGAAGTTCTGAGAAAGGCATCATATACCCGAATGTTGGCCAATAAATGATGTAGTAATTCAATCGATCTAAACCAAACAACCACATCATTCGTTCTACGTGTGTATCAAGCCCGAATATAACGACTCTTCTAATTAACTTGCAACCTCGAAGTCAATGGACCATAATCGTGTTTCATGTGGGCGGACTCTCCTCAGCAGTTATCACTAAACTGTTTCGAGCTACTTCATTTCCTAATGAGCGTGAAAAACACGAGAGCCATCATTATTATTATTGATATTATTATTGATTCTAATATGAAAGTTTGGTAATACCGTCCTCGTGTACCACCTCCATGCAAAGCTGCCTATCATTTATCTGTTTTCAATGTTCGAAAATAACATCGTTGATTAATTCGTCAATGTTGTATCTTAAATTAAATTAACGGTGCAACATGCGAGTGAAAAAAAGGTAAAGGGTCTATTAACTCGTGAATTTTGCGTTTCTCTCCCACCATAACATTTCATAATGATATAAACATTTTCATTCAATTTGAGAATATTTTTAATTTGTGTAATTTGTTTTCATCATATAATATTTTCGAAAACAATTTATTTGAATATATAAATACTATCTACGTAATTCATCGCTGAAGATGATACGATGTTGTTCCTGGGTACTAGAATCTATTTTGGTCGTTTCGTCCAGTTTGCAGCAATTCAGAAAGCGCAAATTCCATGGTAATTCAGGATAGTAATTAAATAAGTTTTACTATAACCCCTCCAAGACATGTGAAGTTTAAATTACTTGGCGAAATTATTATTAATAATAATAATAATAATAATAATAATAATAATGGAGAAAATATCGTGACTACTTGTCGATGTTTCTGTACCTTGCAATCAAAACGCCATTACCAAGGAGGCAGAGAAACGTCTTAAATACAAGAGTTTGGAAATCGAGATCAGCCGAATGTGGTGCGTAAAAGCACAGGTCGTACCGATAGCCACCGGAGCTCTGGGATTTATTCCACCAAAATTTGTGTAAGAACTTGGCTAATCTCCCTGGCAATTCAAAAGACTGGGAAGTGCAAGAAATATCTTTGTTTGGAACAGCCCACATTTTGCGCAAAGTATTGTAGAGGCACCGGCTGTCCCTAGATATGCTCCTTAGGTAGCTGTTTGCAACCTGGAGTAGATTTTATATTCAGCCTACTCATAACATCTTTAATCGTGATGTAGTGGAATAATAATAATAGTAGTAATAATCTTATTGTTATATAATAATAATAATAATAATAATAATAATAATAATAATAATAATGGAGGCAATAGGTGGGGATAAAGCAGAGCGATCGCTTTCCTCGCCCTCCGAGTTCCAGTCAGTCGGAGGGGAGGCTGTTGTAGAAGAGCACGTAAAACCTTGATGGCAGCCACTTGAAGCCCAGCCGCTCAAAGAGTGGGCGTGTTTATTTACCTCCCGCCCTCGCTTTTTGGCACCGGGCGTGGCAGCACTCACGCCTAACGTTGTGTTGGCAGCTCGCCCTTCCGAAACCTCAGATATCCTCAGAGCCACCGCGGAAGCCAAGCAAGGAAAATGCATTGTAATACTTGTGAAGAGAGGTAGCAGGGGGCCATGACCCCCTACCTGAAAAATTTGAAAGAAACCCGTAGCTTTACGTAATAAGTACACTTCGATTTTTTTGTTGTGTCATTAGGTCATTGTTACACCATCTGTCTTAAAAAATAATATTTTTAATTAATTTGCAAACATCCTTACTCAACGGGGCTCGTGCCCTCAGAAATATGCTTACCATCATTTAAAAGATTTATTTGAAAAGGCAGGTGTAACAATGACCTAATGTCATCGGCAACTATACGTTCAATACATGATCTTCTCTTATATTTTATCTGACAACGTGGGGTATTCTTATACGATATCTGAGGAAAAGGATATCCAAGACATTTGGCACTCTTGTAAATGAATTGTATTTATTATTAGTTACAATTTCACTTCTCCATGTAATACATTTTACTTGTTTACTAGTAAAATACGTCATATTGAAAAGGAAATAAGTTAAATGTAAAAGGGGGTCAGAAATGTTGTTGGTTCCTCCTCTTATTTTAGGCTGAGCACGCCTACGATATTCAAGTGGTATTGGAAATGCGAACCCATTGTTCTCCTGGAACATCCCTGAGCCTAATGACTTACAGGTTGTTTTTATCATAATCGTTTGTTAATAAACGTTTATCGATAGCATATTTCTCTTTGTCTCCTATGTAGCGCTTACTCAACCACTTAGTATCGATAACTTGTGCGTAAACTGACTCAACGATATTTGGCTTATGTTCGGTGACTCACCGTAAGTTGTGACTTTGTGCAAGCACAAGGCCAGGCCCGGCGGATAACGTGGGTAGCTATACCCACACAAAAAATTCTGAGTGGGTAAAACACCCACTCGTAATTTGGGGTGAGAGAAATATTGCATAAACGTCAATTTCCAGAAATGAACTACTTTTCTCCGTATTGCGTCGACTTAAAAACGTACATGCGATCAACTAATTTGCCAGATCGGATCAACTGTATTACGATTTTACATGTTTATAGCGCATGACCGACAATATCGATTCGCAAAATTTGTTAAATGAGTTTAGCCTATATCAAAAATGCAAAACGCAGAGCTTTCTTTCATTGCCAAAATGAACCCCGCTGAAATTACATAAAATAAATGTTATGAACATTTAATGATAAACATGACAATTTGAAAATATTCTGTTTTGTATTTTTCCTTTCAAATACATTTTCGGTGGGAGATGGAGTGGGGACCCCCACCAGGGTCAATTAACCCCTCGGACTTGACACCAACAGCCGGCCTTGCATCCGGCGAAATCCCATTATCCCCGCTGTCGCGTATCTCCAGGAGCCCGTTCCCGGACGTCGTAGTCAGAACTTCCATCTCATTGAAAAAGGAAACGATGTATTATGTTAATTAATTCTGATAGAACGTATCTCAGGCTGTTGGTAATTTCACAATGTTTATTCGGATATACAAATTTTCTGAGGGCAAAAGTAACACTCAAAATCAGAAAAAACGAATCTGAGACAATGCCTGTTTTATTATTTATATTTAAATTAGAGAATATTTAAATTGGACGGGTCAGGATAACCCTTAATTTATAATTCAAAAATAAAGACCCCCCTACACGTCTCCTAAGAACAAATATTATAATCAAAACGCTTCAAACATGTTCGTAAAACGTGTGTAGGAAGCGGAAAACGTTCACAGAAACTAACATATCTCTTAATTAACAAAAACTGTCTTTCCTCTGCCAGACAAAAATTACAGATATGTGATTGCATTCCTGCACTATCTTCCTCCGACCCCTTCTAATTAAGGACATATTTTTCGTGCTTGAAACTAGGTCATTCCAAATCGAGAAAATGTAATTCGTTATTTCAAGTAGAATAATTTGATATTTTGAAACACAAATTAGTGTATGTACGCAAAATGATCAAGTTATTAAGCGGAGAAACAAATTACATTGTTTGACTTCAACCAAAGTCTCTTGAGTCTGGAACCATACTGCTTTATAACTGAATAGGAAATATATGGTAGATTCCAGGGAATATCATTCTAGTGGTAGATTTAAAGATGCATTATTAAGGAATAAGTGTTGCCGGCTGTTGCCAGCCAAATATAGAACAGTTCTTGAAAAATTCAGATAGGTTAATTGGAACATTTCTCCCACATGGGCTGTAAAGAAGTAAATAAAGTGTTTTTTCCTTATTACTCGAATCAGGAAATTTGCGTGTTGCGCTCAGATACGCAAATACAGATGTCTTGAAGAACTGCACAGGTCACGTACGTTTTTTCCTTGAAAGATCAAGTAACGACTTTCATCCATTAGATTATGTTGCATGAACGAGGAAAAATATCTGCCTGTCACAAATGAATATACAATTCCAAGAGGTGATGAAGGATCAGTTCCAACGAAACAAAAATAACATATCTTTTCCATGTAACATTTAAAAAATATCGGGTCTGTTTAAGCTAGCACATCTGCGGAGGGTCACGTTCAAGATACGCACTTAGATGGAGTTTTGTGTGTGTTAAGCAACTGAGGGCTTCACGTTCAGCTAATGAACCAGATGTGACCTGTACCCAAGTGTATGTGGTGTAAGAATATAGAAAAACTATTTAGAGTGGAAAGTGTAACTGTTCGAACTACAAATGCTGTAATACTAATACTTTTTAATAACAATAATAATAATAATAATAATAATTATTATTATTATTATTATTATTATTATTATCATGTATATCAATAGTACAAATTAAGAAAGAAACATGCTAAGGAGGTATTATAAATTAAAACGCAGTACTTGCGTCGATGGTGAATTTTTTTTTACTATGTTATTACTGTCGACGATTCGGTTTCATTTTAGTCTTTCCTCATGGCTATAAGGTAGTAGCCACACAGGATCAAATGGAACTCATATTCTACTTTCCATAAAGTTACATATTCTCGTCCTCTTTTCTTCTTGTATTTTTCGTCCTCAATTTCTTTTGGTTGTGCGGCCACTTCCGAGACGCAGACCGGCGGTGGGTCGCCACCACCTACGTAGGGCAGAGCCCGTGGGACGCCTCGTTTCCAGAGGTCGATGGCAACGCACGTTGCATCACCGTCGCACACGCACGCGCAAGCAAGCGTTTGTTTCGCTCTTCCTCGTACCTTTCTCGTACCCGTCGCAGGGTTGCCAGATTAGGGAATTTTGTCCCCAAATGGGGATTTTGTTTCGTTATGGGGAAAGAATGGGGAACGTAAATGGACAGGGAAATGTTTGGAGATTTTTTTCATCCGGAACCGAGATAGAAATATTATTCTCTCTATTATGATTATTATTATTATTATTAATAATAATAATAATATAAATGAAACAATAGAAGTCATTATCTTTAATTTTTGTGCATCAAAAAGAGAAAAATAAACGACAGGTATAGATAAAGAAGAACACAAGAAAAACGAAGATAGTGCAGGGCTTCGAGCAGATCCATAAATGGTTGGTTTGAATTATTTGATTGTAGGGAACAGCCAATGGAATCGCCAGGACAGCTCATGTCGTTTGTCATAATTTGTCAACTCATTTTCGTTTGTCATTGTTGTATTAGTGTTGGGGAAAGAGCTCGCTACACATCTGGCAACCATGGCGAGGTTCGGGATGTCCATCGTGGTTGGTAAAGGCCTATAAGGGTTTTTGCAATAAGAAAAAATAAGTGACATTTATGGTTTTGGTTTTAGAGCGAAGCATTAAAATAATGAATGATAATTGAAATTCATTAAAATAGTTTCTAATATTACGGTTTGAGGTACACTTAACACAGTTCGATTTTAAATAAAAATATTCACCGTGAAGCACTGATCTTCGGAACCCATCCGTGTTTCCTTTCACACGTCAATGATGCTCTTCCAGTTTTCATAACTATTTATTTTCTGTAATTAACACAGTGTCCCCATTTAGTTGTTCAAATGTTTGCCTTACATATCGATTTATAAGTTATAACTGTATTATTTGAGGTTTGACCTCCATTTTTTAAACACACTTATGTTAGACCGTACGTATTCATTATGAAAACAGAAGCTTACGCTATTCTTATATTGAGCTAAATCTTGTAGAGTCCAGAAGGTATAACAAAATATTCAATGAACCAGTCGAGAAAAAATCCTACGTATGTACAGTGTTTGATCATCTGAAGGAGATAATTTTGAAATTAAATGATAAAACGGTTCAGATTTCTATATGTGAATGGAAATAGTCTGCCCTTCGTTTCACCGTACGTTTTTGCGTCATTCAAGGAAAAATAATAGGGTGGGTAAAATCTAGGAAAAATATTACTCCCACTTCCTGTTAAAAGTAAGTCACTTCCCGTCAAATTTCCCGAAACACATCCGCCAATGGCGATAAAATGCTTATGTGTTGGCCCAATGTTGAAATATAAGAACACAACACTAGCTTAGATAACTCAGAAATATGAAAACCACATTTCCATGCCTCTTACACGAATTCTGATAATTGCGGCTAATCAAATAGAACAGCAAAAACGTCAAATTCTAGTTTATTAGTTGCTAATACGAGTTAGTTTTACCACTCTCTGACGGAATTTCACCAAGCATTATAGACAATCGTTTCATACGACGTTTTTTGTTGTTGTTTTCTTTGCCACCGTCAATATCCAGTGCATGTACTTACTTTACGGTTTTTGAAGACACCAAAACGCCATAGCGCGTTACCACCAAAATAACGTCGTTCAAGAGCATTTTCACAACTTCGGCAACAGTAATAATTAGTATCCTGCAGCAGCAGAAACGTTGCTGAACAAAACCGGACGAAATCGTTTTCTAAAACGTAAGCATACTGCTTAATAACAACAAATAGCACGCTTCATGTAACATTATACTGCGATTTTTCTAGGAAGAGCTCTCAAGATAACTCAAATCCCATCTTCGCGATGGAATATGTCACGGCATTTCGCGTCTTTTCTCGGTCTTGCCGGTAGAAGTCGCATGATCGCAAGCACTGCTTCATACGGTCGCGATTGTGCGAAATCTAGCGGAACGACTGTGAATGATACGAAATGCCGTGACATATTCCATCGCGAAGATGGGATTTGAGTTATCTTGAGAGCTCTTCCTACAAAAATCGCAGTATATATTAAGACACTCAATCAAGACCCCAAACGTGAATTCTGAATACACTATGTATTCAAGAAAGTGGTTTCGAGCTACATGTAAGAGCATGAAAAATCAAGTTTTTCTGTAAAAAGATTAGCACAGAGGGACGTCGATTATCCGAACTCATATTTTCTCTGAATAATTATTTTTAATTAGGTACCGCGTACTGTACGTATTCATTTTCTTTTGTAATTCTGCACAATGAGAATAGTCCTCGATATGATTGACAGTGATAAAATATTAATGAGATACAGTTCTAAGATACAGTCCTCTGACTTCAGTGAACTTTGACATATCCTACAATAAATGCTTAAGAATTCGGAGTGTTTATTATGAGCAGAAAAATGCTTTTCACCACCTTTAAATGCAAGAAAACTAATGGTACATTGTCAAACAACCGATTGTAAATGCTTAACTGCTGCCACTCATTCGCAGTGTTCATTGTTGGCAGAAAACCCTCTGACTTTAAATGCAAACGGTAGCCTACATAGACATGATGTTCGGTTATCCGAATTATCGAATATCCGAACTATACCTGGTCACAATTAATTCGGATAATCAACGTCCCACTGTATTTTCTCTTGCAGCATTACATAACTTTCTCTGTCTATGAAATAGATAAAGAAAGCAAATGCAACAGTGATATCGAAAAGTTAAAAGGTTACGATGCATTATTTAAGTAATTAGCATGAAACGTGAGTATTTTCGTATGATCGAAATGTTTCTGGACGATGGCAACGATAGGAGCAAACACACTTCGACTTGTGAACATTTATTCATGGGACTTACGTACGAATACATACTCTTGGAACCATTCACAACAAGCAAGACAGCAGTCATTTTGATCCGTATCGCCCCAAGTTTCTTTACTTTGCGATACCTATTGTTTAGTTTCTGAACCGTAAAGGCTGCTCTACAATAGCCCGCGAACGGGAACGGCAACGCGAAGGCGAGGACGAGAACGGGAACGCGAGGTACGTGCGCTTCACAATAAACGCCAACGGGAAGAAGAAGAACAGCGCTATGAACTTGTAGCGGCAAAAACGAGTACTTCAGGAGAGTCGCCGAAACCAAAGCACTGCTAGCTGCGCTACTCTGTTCCCTCTTTACTTTGCCATCTGTCAGTGTTTTGCTTGTGGTAGTATGAATAATGAATACTTTAACGAAAGAATATTAATGAAAAAAATAATTCATCAGAATGGAAAAATGCAAAAAACTACTAAGAACTTATGGAAAATACAACTAACGAAAGTTTAATCAATAAACAAAAACTCTAATGTACTTAAATGAAACATAAAAAAAATGTTGTGGGAAATTTTAATTCTATATATTAATATGAATAGAAAACGAAAAATACTGAATTCACTAAAAAGAACTAAAACAATTCAACTACGACTAACTAACCTCAAACCCTAACCTCGCAAATCCACGCTGTAACCTCAACTCCGCTCCAGACCAGTTTCGCGCGCAGACGCGCGCTCGATCAGCTGGAAAGCTTCGCCTCCATTTGCTATACTCTCATTGGTCGAGAGACTTCCCGTTCCCGGGACGAGATAAATGTTGACCATCTTTCGCGTTCTCGTTCCCGTCAAGCTTCGCGTTCCCGTCGTGTTGTGAACGCTTGCCTGAGATATCCGCCTTTCAACTTTCTTTGCGTTCGCGTTCGCGTTGCCGTTCCCGTCCACGGGCTATTGTGGAGCGGCCTTTAGGGTATAGTTCGATTTTCCAAGCACTAAACAGCGAACAAAAGAAGAGGTTTCGATGCAAGAGAGCTGAAAAGAAAATACAATATGGCAGACGCGGATCCACGGGGCGGTATAAAAGGGAAATTTCCCTCCCCCCCCTAAAATTTTACAGTAACTATTAATTTTAACTGTCACAAAACATTCAAGTAAAAATATTTTCGGATAGTTATTAAAACGAATAAAACCGTTTCGCAGCATGAGCTGAGCGTAGCCTTGCGACATTTTACAAAATCTGCAACATGACCAAAACATTTTGAATTTCCCCTCCCAAAATTTGTCTCTGGTTCCGCCCTGAATATCAGCAACTTACTTTCTTTGCATCGGGTGCTGGGCGCGATGCGCGGCGTGTGGGGAGGGGGGGCGTGGGATCGTGGAGAGGGGGGAGGGGAGGGGGGCGTGCCATGGAGCGTCACAACCGGGTCAAGGCCCCCTCCGCTCCGCTTCGCTCCGCCTGGGCGGGCCCACTCGCCTCTGCGGCCAGCAGGTCGCTCTCTCCGCCCCGGAGACTCCACTGCAAAGCTCTGCACACGAACCTTCAGGCGAGGAAGATCCGGTGCATTCGCCGAAAATCCGCCGCGTTTGAAAACTTCTAGTTGAGTCCTGTCCTTTGGCTGGACAGCCCGCGACGGACCAGCGGTGACCCAACCTCTCGGCCATGGGATGAGGAGTTCGTGTGGTTAGCACAAAGACATCCCTTCACCGTATGTATACTGGTCTTCTTCATCTGAGGGTGGGATTTCTCATCGTCACACAGCAGTAGATACTGGGACATTTGTAAGGGAAGCCCACGTATAATTTTGCCCGGCCGGGAACGGAATGCGGGGTTGCCCGGGGTTCCAGGAGAACCCCAGCTAGAACCCGGGCAAAGGGAGCACGCTATAACCAACGAGTCACTGAAGGCTTCCATGGTTGAGTAGGTAGAATTGATGAGTGATTCCGGCCGGGTCAACTGCTAAGATCATTAGTCCCGTAAGTGTAGCGTATTTTTATCAGGGGGTGGCGGTGATCTCCCCCCGCTAGATGAAGACCTACCGTCGGCTAGCGGTGGGTTTTCCAAAAGCAAATATCTCCCACCAGTTGGGCACCGCCCCAGCCGACACAATCTCTAAGCTCTCGAATGGTTTCCCGGGATGAGTAGTAGTGCAGTGCATGTTAGTATGTGTGGAAGTAAAGAGCGAAAATAGGACTTTGAAGAGGAAGGAAAGATCGCGCGCGGTCTGTGGACCGTTTGATATGGTTCTCTTCCGGTATTCGCCTGATGTTGATCGGAGAAACTACATTTTTCAAATTTTCAAAACGAATGCTTCCATTGTTTTTGATTAAATTTTGTTTTTGATAGTGAAGGCCGTTTAAGAGAATGGTGCAGGTTTCATGTTTGAAAACCCTGCTTTTTCGAAAATTGAAAAAGTTCAAAAATGTTTACGGAGTCTCCCTAAAACTAAAATATTAAAGACAGAGATTTTTCCCTTAATGAAATCTGTTCCTTAAAAACAGATATTGAAATAACCTCACGTAAATTTTTTCTAAAATTTGAGTACATTTTCGCGTAATTTAGCGTGAAAATGGCAGGCAAGAAAGTTAGCACCACTAGTTTTTAACTTCTTTAATGTCGCTTTTCAACTAGTAAGATCATGTTGCGACCACTGTAACATTGCGGGTAACGGTAACGATATATGGACTCACTCAAACATCGATGGCCCGGGCGGGATTCGAACCCGCGACTCTCCATGCATGAGGTAGCTACAGCTCTTCAGGCATAGCAACCTCGGCTACTCGGGACGGCTGCGTGAACGTTGTTGTTGGTTTTCTCCGGCATGAGAAAACGGAGTTCGGTCCGAGTTCGCACCGCTCACTGCAACTAATTCAGGGTAGAGAGTCAGGCAAAAAACACCCGCTCGGGTTGGCAGCTGTTTGTTCTCAAAGGTGAAACAGTATGATTTCACCTTACATTACAACTTTCAACTAGATGTGCCCGCTTCTCCTAGGATGCTCTCGGCCAACGCCTGGTGACGGAAAAATAGCCAGGTGTCGCCGGTATAGCGTGATGCATGCTCCGTTCCCACGCAACTGTTTGCCCTTTTGAGCGCGAGAACTTTCCTGCGCGACTTCACGTGTGCACATGTTGACGTGTAGGCCTGTCCACGTGTTGAAGTGGAGTAGTTCTGGCAGAATGCACACCATGAGCTGCCTTTTCTTCTGCATGTGCTCCCAATAATTGATTGACGAAATATTATTTATTGTAGTATTAAAATTTATACGAACTCTCATCGAGAGAAGTGTTTCAGGGCATCAACTGATGTCACTGCAGTGCCTTTGAAGGGGAGAACTTAGGTTCGTGTCCTGACATTAGCAGGGTATTCGACTAGCTAGCTGTCAGGGGCTAACGACTAGCTAGGTAGCTAGGTCGAATTCAGTCGCTGTCTGGAGGAGAATTCTAGCGGCCGGCTGCTCTGATCAGTAGTTTTCCATGGTTTCTCCGATTAGTATCAGGCGAATGCCGAAACAGTATCCTAACAAACGGGCCACGGACCGCGCGCAATCTTTCCTTTCTCTTCCTGGTCCAGTCCTCACACATTTACCCTAACACGCACTACACTACCACATACCCCCGGACGGGAGCTTAGAGGTCGTCCAGGCTAGGACGGTGCCACGCTTGTGTAAGATGGCTGTTTGGGGAAAACCTGTGTAAGATGGCTGTTTGGGGATTTTACCATCTAGCGGGGGGAAATCATCGCGATATCTCGAGGAAAAACACGCACTGCCTATGGGACTAACGACCTTAGTAGTTGACGCGCCAGAATCACTTATCAATCAATCAATTTGAACTCTCTGGCTACCCCGGAATGCGTGCTGCGGCAGAAGGAGTCGCACCACCATTAATTCTTCAGCAACCAGCGGAGAATGTGCATAAAGCTGACGCACACACTATAGCAGAACACAAAGAAAGACAGCTCAGAATTGAACGCTAGTTAACCCTTCTCAAGACGAGTGCTGTTTCGTGCCATTAGTGATCACGTGGCAGTGTCTGACATCCCCACTCTTTTCGTTCTAATATTACAAACAATTATTATCGTTTTGCAATTTATTAATCGTTACATATAGTTCCCTTCAATAAATGTTAGTATTTAAAATCTAAAATTTATAAATGAATTTTCATTTTTTCATATGCAATGTAAATGGTAGCCATGTATTCCCTTGCTTACGAGTACTACAAAATAAATTATTTTTATTGATGTTTGAAAAATTTACACAGCAATAATTTTTATTTACTATTGTCACTAACCTCTTATTGTTCTCAAACGTCACAAATTTGTATATCACGGACGAATATGGACGCGCGCTGGAAGCACAAGAGTTTCCCATCACAAAGAGTATTTTCTATTTTAAGTAAGTTAACACATTTTCTTTTCTTGGAGGAAATGTTAAAGGAGCTGTTGAAAAGTTCTGCAAAATCCAGAAGAGTAGCACAATACTATTTTATTTGGTAGTTATCTCACATGGATTGAGGACATTTATAATCTTCACGCAACTTCTCAAGGGTTAGATGTTCTATCCCGAAAGTTTAGGCTCGAGCTTTTCTGAAAAATCAATAGTTCAGCTAGCTTTAGAACAAAACCAGCTGATCATGAAATAAAAAATGAGAAAGATATATAGAAATAACATAATTCAGTAATAGTTTTGTTTGAAATATATGAAAAAGTAGGAAGAGTGGAGTAACCAACATTAACAGTTTATTGGGCTTTCAGCTTTATTAAAATGCCACAATCCAAATTCTACAGTAAACAATGCCGGAGGAGACCTCTCACCAGAAGAAAAAATACAAAGTCCGTAGCCGTTCGCCGTTTTACCAATAGATGTACTAAAAAATAGGAGCCTAGTCACTAACAATTACAACAGAATGAAACAGAGCACTTGCATAGTCGGCGTGACGGAATAAGTAACAATATCTTCAATGCACTCAATTTTTTTTCGCATTTTGTAAAATAAATGGAATTCAGATAGGAAACGCCAAATATCAAATGAACAATTCACAAAATTTACAAATACCCAGAAACCTAATTTACTTTGGAATATAGATAAGCAAATTAATCATTAATAATAATTTAGAAGCGGATTTAATATTTTAATTTTTTTTTATTCTGTTCATTTTCAAGGGGGCTACCCTGGGCTGGATGGACTCGCGAACGTCAAAACAACCATGGGAAATGCAGGGTGGGCGCGATGTCCTTCCGCGTGATCAAGTAGTTCCCACGACGCGCAATGCCAAGTGAACCTACGATGCGTTATTTTAATTTTAAATATCCAGGCGGTCCGTCCGGTCCGAATGCAAACACGTGACCTCTATTCCGAAGGCCCTCGTCCGTTGATGTACGGCGCTGCTCTTTCGGAACAGCCTTTGTTGCTTGTCGATGTGTCCTTGTTTTTTTGCTGACCTCATTTCTGAACAGACTCCCAAATTGAGTGTACTAGCTTACCAGGGACGGACTTAAGGGTGTTCAAAATTGGCTTGCGGCTCGGAGGACTCGGGGGGGGGGGTTCTCAAAAAAACGTTTCAATCGAAAATAAACATTAATACTTAAAACCTTTTTACACATTAAATGTTTTATCAATTTAATAAAATTTTAATAGTTGTTTATTAACCGCTTGTTTATTAATCATATGAATTGCACGAGATGGTTAGATTTTAAAACCACGTAAGTCTATTTTCAGTAAGTTTACAGGAGCGCATAAAAACAATATGGAAAAAAAAATTTCTTACTATTTTTTGTCCGTTGAACAGATGATGCCGTTTCATTTGTGAAAGTGCACAGAATAAGTATTTAAGATCTTTTCTTCCCCATTTCGTGATTTTATTATTCATTAAGTGGTAAGTCAGACATGACAGATTTATAACCTCTAAATCTCCCTTGTTCTCTTGAGCTGTTATTGGACATATAGTTTGTGTTTTTTGTATATATTTGCTTGGCACTAATGTAATACAAAAGGGTATCCATTAAAACTTTCATTAACCCAACCAATAATGGAAATTCGTCCCTGTTATTTACCATAAATTGATGTATTTTTGTTAACGAGTACCATAATAATTTCTCTCTCCCTGAACTGTACTCAGGTTCAGCCCACAACTATATCATGAAGCGTATCCATTAATTTGGTAGTATAAGAACGCATTGAATTGTTTTGGTTTAATACTGACAATGAGCAGTGACTGTATCACGTTAAAACTATTTTGTATTTCAAGGCGCGGAGTGGACATTTGAAGGTTGGGTTTACGTTCGTAAAAGAAAATTAAAAGGCGTTTGTGGCACTTATCTGTCCTTGCCTTCGCATTCCTTTTGTTTAAAAGACATTATCATGTAAGTACTTCGGCACAACAGCTCTTTACGAGCTAAGGTCTACCAGCGGCGCCCCGGCCATGGGCGGCCATGGGTTCAGGGGAACGTGTGGTTAGTACATAGCCATCCCTGCGCCGTATCTCTGATCTTCTCCACCAGAGAAGTGAACTTTCTCATCGTCACACAGCAACAGATACTGGGACGTTGCAAGGAAAGCGCACAGTTCATTTTTGCCCCGATCAGAAATCCAGCCTGAGGTTGCGCCGTGGAAAGCGAGCACTCCAAGCAACGGTCCACTGAGGGCCAACCCATTATCACGTAGTGTTCCTAACTTCCAGTTCTACTGTTTGTAGCCGTACGTAAATCCTTATCATTATATAAATGAGATAATTTTCCAAGAGATCATGTTTTAATTCAAGGAAAATCCATAATTAATCTTCCTCCCAGCAAGTAAAAATAAAGCCCAGGAAAGTTTATTCTCAGAAAACCAGAAAGAGAAAATCAAATTTTCAAAAAGTTATTTACGAGTGCATTGGCTCAATATTTGATTGGCTTCGAAGTTTGGAACTCTTGGCTCAAATGCCTCACTTGTAAGTGAGAACTTTGCCAAAATTATCACAGCCAAAATTCTAACCCTTTATACTAGTTTCGCTGTTATTTTCAAATTAAAATACAAAGAGAGCAATTAGACTTAAAATAGAGCAGACACACTGAGAAAAGTCTACGTTAGTAAGTTTGAGTCATACAAGTGGGATCTCCTAGGATACATTAATCTCATTAGTGCTTAACAAACGTGGCATACGTATCTCAAAAACTGAATGCCTGCAGCACTTTCATGAGAATTTGGCTGCAAAATGCAATTGCTAATTTAGTAAACACATTTAAATTCGGTGATGTTCCGAAAATGCATTTTCACCCTCAGCGTTTACCCAAAACAAACAATAAAAACAACAAAGACGAAGCTAAAACTCATCGTGATGGTGCAATTTATGGACCATCTCGCTCTACCCCAACATCTCCGAGGACAAAGATGAGCGCAACAGAATGAGCCGGGGAGGGAGGGGGGCTAAAAATGTTGAAAGGGGCCCTCTATCTTTAGGTAAAAAATAATTTATTTCTCTAAATGTGTTCAATTTTTTATTTTCCTCCTTAACCTCAAAATTGAAGAATTTTCATGTGACATTTTGGAAAGAGGCCATTCAAGACTCATGCAAATCCTGTAAATAGTTGAACATAAAATACATATATTTATTAATTCATTTATTATTAATTTCATGAAAGTTTATTTTTGAATTCTTTTTGTTGAATCCTTAATTTATTTACCAGTAAAATATGCCGTATGTTTGTAAAAATCTTTACTGGAGGAAGAAACCAAGAGCGGTCGTGGACTCGTTTGTGGTGAACTTATTTTTTTGATCGGTTAAATAAAAATATTTTCTCGTATTTGTGACTTCGACTTTCACAATTTTGCACATTACAAAACGTGGGGCTTCTTTGGCCTCGTTTCCAACTGACCGAAGTTTAGATACCATATGCCTCTGTGAGAGGCGGAGCAGCGTGAAGCAAATTTAAATTCTACTATCGACATTACCATTAAGCAATTTTCATTTGCATCTGACAAATATATATATTTCTCTGAGTTCTTTCTTTGGAATTGAAAGAACTCTTAACTCTCGACAACTTTAACAGGTTGAATAAACCCTAAGAAACACTACGTAACATTTCATTACCTAGAGACATCTAATTGGAACTGAGCAATGATACCATGCAGTCTACCGAAACGAACTCTCGACACGAGCAAAACGCTTACTAATAACCGCTAACCAGCTCTAAACAAGTGGGCTGCGCCTCCCCCAAACAGACGTGTTGCAGGCAGCGTCGTCACAACGCAGTTGGCGTCGCTAGTGCTTTTGTTTTTATTTTTTGTATCCGCGTCCAACATTAGAAGAGTAAAAATACTCGTTTTCCAGCGCGGCTCCCTTCGCGCGCGATCTGACCCGTCGCGCCGCGAGTGAGAAATTCGGAAAATGGAGTGGCGACTGGCGGCGCGCCAGGGCGAAATTCAGCGCCCATGGGCCACCGATGACGTCACCGGCCACGCCCTAGAGGCCGCACGGCCTTCGAGTTGGGCCGAAGAATGGAGATACTATAGTTTGCAACACAATGGGATTCCGTGGCTTCATTGATTATTTCGGGTAACCGGGCGCGTCAGCTGTGGTCGTTAATCCCGTAAGTGTAGTATGTGTTTCAACAGGAGATGACTGTGATCCTTCCCCTCCCCCCTGGATAGTGAGATCCGGTGCCGGGTCTTCGGTCTGCAGGATTTTCCCCCACCAGGTACCTCCCACCAGCGGGACACCGCCCCAGCCGCGAAAAGCTCTAAGCTCCCGATTGGTTACCCGACGTGTGGGGCAGTGCAGAGCGTGTAAGAATGGGGTGAGGATAAATCAACGAAGAAGAAGGAAAGGTCTCGTACGGTCCATGGACCGTTTGTAGGATACCAGGATCGTCTTGAGTCGATCGGAGAAACCACGGAAAGCTACCGATCAGAGCAACCCGTCGCTAGAATTGTCCTCCAGTCAGTCGCTGAATTTTACCTCGCTAGCAAGCTAGTGTCGAAAATCCTGCCAATGTCAGGAGTCGAACCCTCATAGTTTTAGGGAGATTCATATTGCGTAACAGATAATACTATTTGTTGGGAAAGAGATATTAGCGTTTCAATGCATTTGTGTTGTTTAAGAAGTCTGTTTCGTCAACTTTTGGTTTAATTACATAGCATTATATGTTACATATTTTTATTTTAGAGTTAAATGGTTTGAAATAGAAATTTTTTTGTAGTTATTGTTTCCCATATTTCAGTAAAAATTATACACAAATTACAAATATTTATTTAAGTTGTAAATAACATTATTGGTAATATATTTGAAAGCACGTATATTGAACACGTAACCAAATATTTATATTGGGTAGGGTCCTCCCAAATATAATTTAGCCTGAGGGCGTGTGACCATAACGCGACCTGCCAAGAGAGCAGTAGTCTGCAAATGTTACACCTCCTATGCGTAAAGAAGCTTCAGTTCTCACCACGAAAACCATTCACCAACAAAGAGAGCCCAGTTATGTCTGTGCGTCTAGTTAGTGAGCACGCCCTGCCGCCAGCACAGATGCAAAGATGCCATCGAACTGCTCGTATATTTCCAGGATTATCTCATTCTATTTCAGATTGGTGAGGTAAGAGCACTAGTGGAAGGAACATGAAACATACAGAAGGAAATAAAACAAAGAAAATGGAATTAGGCAAGACCGAGGAGAAGGACAAAAGACGAAGCAATTAAGCAATTAGCACGCACACACACACACACACACACACACACACACACACACACACACATGCGCGCACAATAATTGGTTCCACAAAAATGTTCAAATAAATATTAAACAAACAAAATAAAATCAGAAAGAAATCAAATAATAAGTACAAATATAAGTCTGTATATCTCAGGTTAGTAAGATGAAAGAGTGACATGATACAATAACGAAGAATCTCTTTCCCCAGCGCATTGATTCGTTAGAGTATTTGTTACTAGAGATGTTATGTTACACCTCTTAGACTTTCTTCCTTCCTTCATCATTCTAACATCCTGCACAGGAACCACTTTATCCTGCAGTGGTTGTATCGCTCCACAGCCCATCCGGTCTTTATCTTTTGGATTCGCCGAAATTTCAAACTTTTTGGGGTCACGCAAGTTAACAAACAACGTATGAGGAATGATTGCTAATCACTGGAGTCTTTCATGAGTTCGTGCATTATAGTGCTGCAAAGAATGTACACTAATATTTTTCTGTCGTTCCAACAAGTGTTATTTCGAGTACCATCAATTGACGATTTCACACGAAGCAAAGAAATAAGAGCAAGAATAGAAATGCCAAGACCAGGACCCACTCACACACAGTAATGTTCATCTAAATTATAATGTTCATCTATATTACACTAAGTGCTCAAAGACGATATTTTGACATCCTTTCCATATAAATATAAGGCATGGGCAAACAATTATCTAAAAGAATTAGCAAAGAGTTCTTACCAAAGAGTCATAATAATTAATCGCATAGTCTAGAAAACCGAACTAAGTAAAAATAAAGTAGTAAGTTCTAAAACGAAGGGAAATAAATTTTGAACATTTTGACAAGGCGGCAAAAGAACATGAGCCAATCGAAAATATCATAGAAGGAAAATTGTAAGGAAAAACAAGAAGAAGAATATCATGAAAGAACAATCTTCGTGATTGCTCCAGATTTCAAAGAAATACCTGATGAAAACGAAGAAAAATAAACATGAAAAGGAGGGGAATAGAATGGGAAAGACAAAAAGAGGTTGATTAGTTCATTAGTTTGAGTTAAGATCGCGCCCAACCTTAGGGTACTGCTCCAACATTTGCCTGGTTTTGATCCGATAAACCACGGAAAACTATCGACTACATCCGGTCTCCAGAATCCTCCACTAGACAGCGTCTGAATTCGACCCAGCTATCTAGCCAGTGTCGAAAATCCGAGAATCACCGTCGGGATTCGAACCCTTAGAGCAGTGGTGTCAAGGTTTTCTACTGGTGGCAGTCCCATGCCACGAGCTACTCTGCGCAACTAGCGTCGGGAAAGAAAACTATTAGTAACCCCGCCGTTTTACAGTAGGGATGGCGTTGTTTCTGGTGGCGGGATGACGAAATACGAGAAGGGACGATTTCGACGTGGCACTCGTACCACGGACTCCCGCTCGTGGCATCGACCTTGACGACGACTGCCTTAGAACCTCCCGCTCTGAGGCATTGCGGCGACATCAGTTGACACCTTGAGCCACCTCAGCCGGTGCAGATAAAGAAATACGGTTCCTTTGCGTTCCGTCGAAGCTCGCATGTAAATCGAAAAGGGTCGGCATCACACGTTGCTCCCCTTGGGAGAGCAGAGCTCTTCCAAGCTTCATCCAGCTCTTCCCCAGAGGCGGCGGAGGTGGGAACCAGTGTAGCGACGTCACCTCGCGGCGCCTCGTTCTTTGGACCACGCCTACTCGGCACAGCGCAGAGACAGCAGCGAAAGCTAGGGACAAACTCTGAGCAAACAATTCAATCTACTTTACAATCTACTTCACTTCAGCTCTCCAGTTCCCACAACCTCTAAATAGTTTGCTCTTTCTTTCTGCTTTCTCCCTCGTTTGGTCTCGACTTCTACCCCCCCCCCGCGTTTTTCTGTAACCACTAGATAGAACATTTTTTTCATAATTCCAAAGTTTGCTTACAATTTACTCATACATGTGAACAATAAGTAAACCTTGCTAACTTGTATGATTGTCACTAGGAACTCTTCATTAATACAGGTGACATGCCCATAACAACAGCAACACCTAAAAATATGTAGCAAATCCTATTGTTTTTAAGACGACTTATTTGTAAACTATTATTTAACCGATTTATGGCAGAAATAATGGTATGATTTTCTAATTTTTTACCATATTTACAATTATATTTTTTTTAGTTTCTACATCAACAGCTGGAATTATAAATCAGTGTAAATCACGTTGTTTCGAACATACTAAGAGGCATTGTTTCTTCGTAATTTTATACTGAAATCTTAGTGTGATTTGAATATCGATTTTTTGTATTGGCGATCCAGAGCTTTACGTATTACGATGAAAAAAGGATTTAAGAATAGTTTTCAAATAAATCATTTATTGTCTAAAGGTAACGCTGTGTTTCAACGACACAACTAATACATTACTTTGTATTTTAACAGAAAATTATTTTCGTTTACACATAAAATTGTTTTCTCTATTAGAATGTCGTATAAATATCGACACCTAAGTATCTCATGGAAATCTTTTTGTAATAGGTCAGTTTCGTACATTTGTGCCGTAGAAAAATTATTTGTTTCATGAATGTAATATGACTTGATTTATTTTCACTTGCTCTAATTTCTCAAGTATGTTTGCAATGTTTTTGAAGCATCTAGAATCTTATACATCTTCACTGAATGAAACTAGAATTGATGTATCGGCAGTAAGTACAGTCGTTACTGTTTCTTTGGTTGAAACAAGTCAAAAGCGGATGAAACATGTACAGCACTAGACCTGGTATGAGATCGTCCCAGTAAACGAACTTCCTTGGAAGATGCCAGACTGGATAAGGCAAAAGAAAGATTTTATATGTTATGTTTATTTTGGAAGAATCAGTTGCTTAGGTAGAATGCAATACGGATATTCAAAGTTTTTCATCAGTTTGAACAATAACCCTATACACAAAACTTTGTCAAAAGATTGCAAAATGCCTAGAAATGTAATAGAGCAATATTTCTTTTCTTCTACACATTTAAGAATTATGTCCACCACACAATGTTCAACAGTAGAATACTTTCTTTGGAATTGGAACTGATGTTCAGGTACCCAATCATTCTGTCATGGTTGCAGTTTCAGCAGGAGCAGCTTTTGAAATGCTTTGGATCACAGGAAGTATGATTTCTGGAAGTATTGGAAGTATGATTTCTGGAAGTAATGGAAGTATGATTTCTGGAAGTATTGGAAGTATGATATTCTTGGAAGTATGATTTCTTGTCGGGGTTTTTTAAGTTCAAGGATTGGAATAATTAAAGTGTATTTCGAGGAGTGTAGGAAGTACCTTAGTCAAAACAGATCATAGACTATTCCACTACACACACATAGTCAATGATCATAGACATTTCACCATACACTATTCCACACATTGTCAATGGTAACCCCAATTTACTTTGCATCACCCCAATTTACATTGCTCACCCCAATTTACTTTGCTCTTCATATTAGTGTCATAGATTGTATTAGTGTTTATCATTCCCTTATCTGTGTGGGTTTTCTTTAATCCATTATTGAATATGTTATTCACGTCACTCCTCGATTTGACCTTCTAATGCCTATTTCCGTGCGTCGTATTGTTCGTTACTGTACTCGTTATAAATTATTCAAAGAGGCTCCAGATAATACGACTTTAGAATATCGTTTTCTTTCAGTTACCAATTATCACAATGGGTGCCAGAGCAGCACGGTCATATCACAAACACACATGTCGCTATCAGCACGTGTAGAATTCTTGCGAGGCAACTTTTCGCGAGTGACAGCTTGGAGGAGGTGGAATAAAGCCACAAAACAGGTCTCATTTATCAATAATTGCTAAAATACTTTTGTCAACATTTTATGAAAATGTTCTGGCGAATGCTTTAAATTGAATTATATTTATCTCCAATTTGTGTGCCTTATTACATTTATCTCTAATATTATGAATTGGAATTTACGACATTATAACAGAAAAATATAGTTTATTAATTCGTATTTAAAGATTAACTTTTACATTGAAGTACCCGAAAAAGCGTGCTAAATGATTTAACGCTAACATGGCCATGGGGAAGAGGAAAATCAGCAACCCATTGATGATTGTTTATTTTTAATAGATTTACATTTTTTAGGAAGCTGAAAACTTTTAATATTGTTTACAATGTGATTTTGGATAAAACTATGAAGCAACTTATCATATTTGTCTTTTAAAAATTGACTTAATGGAGCATTTTTGACTGTGGGTACAAATAATTTGAAACTATTCGTTAGAAAACTGAACATTCAAAATACATTTCGAAAATATTTGTGATATTTTAAGTCTTAGAAAAGTATTGTTTCAAACATTACTATGTTACGAAGATTCATCGATCTTTATTTTATATCAAAACGCAAATCATAAACATTGACGCAAGAGGGTCGGCCCTTTTTTATATACAGGGGCGGAAATGAATATTTACTTTTTGAACGTCCATGTGTATTATTAGTTATGTTTATTTATTAATATATCAAAATCGTCGAATAATCAATAAATTCAAAATGTAAGATGTAAGCTCTAGAGCCGCCTCCCTTGGTAATGAACGAAACTGTTCATCCCTTGTTGTTGCTAGGGTTGAGGAAAATGTGTATGATCGCTTCGCACTTCATGGTAGGTCATCACAACTGTTCAACTGTCACAGATACTTTATCGAGAAACGGTTCATTTTGCATTCATAACATAACATGAATCACCGATTTGCAACCAAACATGTACGAACTCATTATCTCACAGCTAACGTCTGAAACATGATCTCTGACTATATTGCGTTTGAACTCTCTAAAAAATGAATACTTGGCAAACTGTTCAAAACCTGCGAAGCTATGAGTGTCAAAAACTAAAGGCACGCGATGCTATGAGTGTCAGTCGCTCGCGCTTCGTGGTCCTAGAACAGACGAACCGCTGCAGTCTAAGAATAGCTGCGCCTTGGCGAGTGCGGTTTTACTAGACACCCCTGCACCGGCAGCGTCACGTAGAGCATCGGACCTCAGTTTAAATCAACCAGACACGTCACTTGGCGCACGAACTACGCCCTAGAATTTATGAAGCAGCCTACTTTCTTTTGAGGCACTGCATTTTTCGTAAACATGTTAACCAGTATTTACGCAAATTTACGCAACTTATACGTGCGTAACTAAATAAAATGTTTATTTTCATGTAGATTTCGCAATGATGAACTTTTCATTAGGCAAAACAGTGTCATTATGTCAATGTCATTAATGTGTAGTGGATACGGAACTGAAGCAGTGGCTCCAAGGGGGCTAGGCCAAGGGGGCCTGAAGGAGACAGCTAACATTCGTTCCAGGCTTCCATCGCCCGTTTTATTTCCAGACCTAATTCATTACATAAACTTTTTTCTGGAGTGGAATATTTATTACAAAATACTAGTAGTCGAATATGTGCCCGTGGTCTGGCCCCTGTGGATCTCCTGTGAGTCTTGGCTGGCTACCTCATGCTTCATCCTTTCTGGCCACGCCCCTTCGCATCGACTGGCCGTCGGGAGCGCGCTGTCTGCCATTCGCCCAGGCTCTCCAGCCCCACGAATCTTGACCGTCTGCTTCACCGTGACACGATTCTTAACAAAGCAGCAAAAACCTCGTAAGCAGCGCTCGTAACGAGCAAAACTCGCAAAGCAGCACTAAAACAGTTTCAATAGAGAGGACGAAAACGAAACCGTTATATTTTCGCTTTTGGTTTTCACGCCGGTTTTGATTTGTTTTTTTTTATTTGACAATTTTGAATAACTTGTTCAACTTAATTCACATTTCGAAAAGTGTCTTTGGGGGTAATCATAAAATGTCTGAGTTTACGGGCATTTATGACATTTATGCCTCTGAAAGGGATAGTATTTCCTTTTTTAAACTTCAAAATTAAGTCCACGAATTTCTGTAGAACCTTTATGAATCTTGGTCAAGCACTCTGATAATATTTAGTATAAACAAAAAATAAAGAGAAAATAATATTTAGTACATATTTCTTTAAAAAGATAAAATAAAAAACCGTTTGCAATCGTTTCAATACCGACAACGAAATATTTTATTAAATGAATCCGAAACTAAGAAGTTATTTGAAAATATTCTATGATAATTTTAAGATAATTAAGCTTCCAATTGGATAACCGCATCCCACCTGATTAAAATTCAATTCGCCCTATATTTAAATTGGAGTATAATTCAAACACTATTTCCATCCTTCGTCAAAATTCAGCATAATATGTCAACTAATCGTAGCAAGTCATGGTATGTACCAACTGAGACACAAGCGCCTGCGCCTTTGCAGTAAAGCACAGCAGAGGTAAACCGTGGCGGCAGTTATTGACATTAAGATCCCGTTTCAAATTCATGTCACATGGAATGCCATCACCATTGGCACATCAAGCCATGCAGAGTCACGGCCTTCCGATTCGGCTGTCTCTTTGTTCACCAGAGACGCTTATATGGATGCTACGCTCAATATTCCGGACCTTATGCGGCAGGCATTTTCAAGCGGCTATTCAATTTTTCTCACCAAGCTGAGCACAACTTCTTTTAGCTCTAATCCTTGGGAGAGTATCCCCAAGGTCTTATTTATACCCGCACGAACTCGGAAGTTTTTGGAGCCAGAACGCTAAGTCCCATACTATTACGGTCGGCCTTTTCGAAAATAAAACGTAAAAAACTACGAACGCTTTAATGAAATCATACGGATTAAGGAGTATGCGATGTAATCATGTTTAATCTCTACTCAGGATCAGAGGCAGACTCAGTGTGTCATTCTCCACCTGAAGGGGACAGCGTCTAGGCGCCGGGCTTCCTCGTGTCGTCACCGGCACCAAATACAACAAATAAACCTCCCGGATATTTCTCTCGGGAGCGGAGCTGGTTTATCCCACCACGCGAATAGCACGTGCGGCGAGCTTTCTTCGCGAGTTTTTCAACGGGAAAATAAACTCCCAGGACGCTTATAAGACGGTGGTATTTTGCATCCAATTACGTCCCTCTTTCAGAGGAAAGCAAAGAAAAGACAATGGAGTTTTGTCTTGAGTGGTACTATTAGTTATTATTTCATATTTGAACTTTTACAAAATTTTAGTTCTCTAGTGAAACCATTCTCTAGTGAAATCATCGAGCTCAAAACATCGATGTTCAAAAATATAGGAACATCGGTTTGAATGTCTCGATGTTTTGAAATTGATGTCGCAACCCCAAAGCGCCTTTAGCGAGAATCTCTGCTGAGGCGTCGGGCAATTATATGAAGCAAAGAAATTTTTGTCGGGTTTTTACTCACAAGTAACCTAGCCCTACAAGTAACACCTTTACAGTTTCCTCATCAACACCAAATGCTCAGCAACTTCTCTGTTGCCCCAGTCGCAGAGATAGCAAGATTACCCGAGGACACGAGATTACACATTATACATTTTTGCCGGGAATTGAAACCACACCTTTTGTACATGGAAATAAAACACACTGATTACGAGCCACTCGGGGATCCAGGTAGTAGACACTACAAAAAGCTGTAGACATTTTCGAAATAAAACTGACCAGTATGTCAAATGAAAAATATTCAGTATCCAGGAAGGTTCGCTGAAGAGAAAGACCAGTCAAATAAATACATTGAGCCATTTCAGGTACAAAAAAACATACCAGCCATACTTCTTCAGTTGTTTACTGACAATTTATCGTTCCACGACGTCCAGAATCCTATCTCTGTGGTGAGTCGTGTCAGTAAACATATTGTTTTGAATCACAGAAAAAATATTTCCTTGATGTCAAAGACATTCAATTAGAGACTGTAACTGAATTCGAAAATCACGCCAAACACTTTCTACAGACGTCTTCGTGCCTCTGAAGTCTAAACGGTATTATTACAGTAAACCTCCTTATCATGAACTCATTTAACACGAATTTCGCCGTAACAGGAATAAAACTTCGGTCCCAGGAAGAGATTTCGGTAATACGGACATTTATAATACTAGTATAACACGAATTTTTAATTACGAACTCCTGTTATTTCGGTCTCTTGGAATTCGTGTTAATGCGGGTTTACTGTATCGGTAAAATGGTAGTGGTGTTTTTCACAATTGAACTGACTCATCGTGTATGCTTAGGGTTTTACGCGTCTTTTAATACGAGTGATTGGTAATGCTAATTAATGTCCATCTAACGACCCTGCGTAAGAGTTAACTATGTAATTGATTTCACGGAACCTATATTTGGCCTTCTTGAGTGGTTCTCGATCCTCCACTCAGTGCCTCCTATAAAACCAGTAGCAGAACTCTTCGTCTGTACGCTTGTCCCAATCTTCCAGATAAACGCGACCAAATCTAACGTAAATAAAATCCAAAGTAATCCACTACAAATACATCCAGAAGAATCAATTTTATCACCCAAGTCCCTCGATTCATCCCTAACAAACAGCTATTCCAATAACTAAACTTTAAACACATCGCATATCACAGAACCTTTATCTCTAGTCATTTTTATTAAAACGTGACCCTTATTAACCAAGGTAGACAACTCAACTTGGAAAATACTCTGAAAGCCCAACGCAACTAAAAAATAGATTCTCTATTAATTCATTCCAAAACATTCACCAAACTGACTCATTTATAATGTTCTCTATAATCTCCTTCGTTTAAGTTTAAATTAAGTTAGTTGATAAGTCTAATAACAATTTATAGTTGAATTAAACTGAAGTTTGCTCATCAATCCATAATAAAAAGTTTTAAAAAAATTGCTCCCGCCATTAATGCGTGATGACTAACGCCATTGTTATTTTCGTCATTTATTTGACGAACAAGTTAATATTTCGGCAAAATATCCCGACATCAAATGATTAAAAATAACACACAACAGTTTTTAAATATATTTCGTACTCATATTTTTTATTTAATTTGTATGAACAGCAATACGCGCTGCAATCTTTATTACCAGATTGTTATGAACGATTGCCGTTTGAGCGTTCTGCCGTCGAAAAAATCGCAGCTTGTGGGATCTATACTTGAAAAGCAGAGCTTAGCTACATTCTTGGGAGCCCAGGTGCAGAAACTTGAAATTGGACCTCTCATTGTCATTGCCATTGTCATTACCATTGCCATTGCCATTTTTATTGAGGTGCGGCGACGTGCTTATCAGTAGCCCTTGACTTCGGGGTCTCAGGTGCCGCGCACCGGACGCACCAGCCTAGCGACGCCCCTGTTCACGAGTTACCGTCAAAGCAAATGTAGTGCAATACGACACTCCCTACAGGCGCGAGTGTTTAAAGAGCGATTAGATACAGCACCAGCCAGTCCATCGCCCAGGAGGAGGACGCGATGGCAGACTGATCGTAAGGCTCATCGCTAGGGAGGGGGTTTTTATGCCCTAAAAAATATTGGAATATGCTATTGAAATCTACATTTATGACCTAAAAATTCTGAAATATGCACTTTAACACTCAATGACAATTAACATTATTTCATTTCCTGTACAAACCTTTTTGTTGACAAAATGCAGGAGGAGTATGCTTGGAATGAAAAGATATATTTTTGTGCCAACATAATGCAATCTACCTTACTTTGCGGGAGAAATAATTGAAGTTCACCTTAGTAAAGTTAAGTCTTGTTCACCTTAGTAAAGAAAATTTAATGTCTTGTTTAATTTCTTCTGCCTGGTTAAAAAAAAGTTATATCAAGAAATGTTCTATGTTTGCACAAGCATTTTATCATCTATAGATGAGAAAAAAAATGCAAACTTTGACAAGCTCATTCTAATCAATGAAGACTCACAAATAAATAGTAGATTCTATGAGATGATGAAACGTTTTAGAGAAAAGTCTGTATTTTAACGAAATATGCAAAATATGCGCTTATAATTACACGAATATCCACCAAAAGGAAAAAATTGGCCAAATACCCACAAATATGCCCCAACATGTTAGTCCACATAGCAACCAATACCAAGCAAATGTCAAGAAATTTCACTTAGCTGAGCTTCGAGCGAGAGAAGAGCTCAACTACATTTCTGGGCCGTCCCAGAAAAAAAATAAAATACACTAAAAGGAGAATGAAATTATAACTGTAAATATACAATTAAATACAGTTGATTTTATTCTGAAATATTTACAGAGTTGCAAGATGGCTCGGAGAGGCTTTTCCCAGTATGTCGTATACCAATGCCTCAAACAATTCGGATAAAAAGGGAGAAAATCAGGAATTAAACATATTTACGGAAATAAAATCTTTTGTTGCATAAGGCTTCGGAGCTTGTTTCAAATTTTTCAGGAGGCCCACAGCACTCCTGCCTCGTCCGTTCTTCGCACGCCGATGGCACTCCAGATTCTGTGGTGCAAGGAGTTCTAGACCTGATAAATTTCCAATTTTTTATCTAAATTTTGAATTTATTTACATAAATAATTATTTTTCAAATAGACATAAACATTTAGACATAGACATTTAGACATAAATTTCGATAAAACATCGATTAGCTAAAATCAGATTTTGCGTCTTTTTGGTTCACGTAGTAGTAGTAGTAGAATTCGACATTCTTCGTGACTAGCCGACTGCATCTTACATGTGCAACATTGTTCACTCATCGGACAAAGTGAGTTCAACTGGCTCTTGCCCCAAGTGTCGCGAACAGGCCATTGCTGCTGATCAGTCCGTCACTGAGGCTCGCTTCACACCAAGCACGTGGAGTCCACAGAGACCAGGGCCTTTTAACTCCCATATAACCTGGTGGTGACGTTTACAGTGGAACGCTCTCCTGTAGCACCTTCTTACAGGAACTAAATGACGAACTGCTGCCAACGATACTCCAAACGTGCGTGGCTGCTGCGTATGTTCGCGAGAGGCAAGCAGACGCGTCATGTTACAAAATATAGCGTCGATGTTCGCGCTTTCTTCAACGATTTCTTATATGCATATATTATGAATGACTGTTTAGAAGCCACTTATCGTATTTCTCAGAAATCAGCTAATTTTTATGTACGGAAGTTGGCGAGCGCAACCTGCAGCTAGTACCCGGCGACACTAGCGCCTCCTATAGAAGGCACCCTCGAGCTTTGTCTCCGGTTTTGATGGAGAGTTGCAAGGCCCTGCACCGAGGTACTCTCGTCCGAGGTGGAAAGGTCGCCGTGTCCGCCCGCTGGCCAGGGGTGGGGAGTGGGGCTGGGGTTGGGGGCCGGGGGCGGGCAAGGTGCGCCGCGAGGCAGGTACGACGCGGAAGCGAAGCGTTTGCAATCGCTCGATAAGGGCGCGTGACGCGCGAAGGCGAGATACCGAAGGCGGCAGATAAACCAAGTGTTGGCGTTGCAAAGAGAGACGACTTCTCCCCGCGATCTCGTGCGCAATAGACAGAATATGAATAACTAGCTAAACCCGTGCAAATTTTCTGCGGTTTGTAAATGATTTTTTGATAAGGGAAAATAATTGTTGAAAATTGTTGGTGTAAAAAGAGATATTTGTCCCCACAACCACGTGCATGATAAATCATGAATACGTAGTTGGAGGCGTGCGAACCTTCCGCGGTTTGTAAATGATGGTTTGATGAGTGAAAATAGCTGCAATTTTGTACAGCACCTGAGCTGAGCGTTACATCACTTCGACCAAATCTGTGCGAGGACATGCATTCTGGTTTTACATAAAGAATATTAGCAATCAGAAAAAAATAGATCTGTGCGATTAAATGAACATCAAAATTTTCAATTTAATTTTACATTTCGGAATTATGCAAGTTTCTGACCATCGTACTACCGAGTGAGGATAAACCAAGCCTCCAAAAATGTCTAAAAGAAGCTTAAAAATGTAATTTTTTTTAGATTACTAAGTAACAAAGATTACTAGGACAGTTTAGGATGCAAGACAGTGTGTTAAGGATTTTACGACACACAGTTTCTTAATTACCTGTGATTAGAAGGTAAATATGGCGACTTCCTCACAAAGCTGGAAAGACTAGAAGTGGAGGGGGTTCCAGTAGTTATTTTGGTTACTCTGGCCATGCCCAGAGATTTTTCGAAGCCCCTGAGCACCTACGCCTTGATGTGGGTATAGCCTGTAGCATATCAACCGCGATTGACCGCGATGCTTAGCACTGCTCAAATGCTACGTAGGTATTTCCTATTCCTAAGGTCGTTGGGTAGATACGATATTGAATGAAATTGTTGAGCACATTGAAAGATAATATGATTCGAAAATGAAAACATTTTTGCGACATAATTGTTTGTAAACTAAAAAAATATGGAAGTTGGGAAAATCTACCAGTCCCCCCCCCTCCACACACACACTTTCATAGCATAGCTTCAGAAAAATTGAGAGATTAATGTTCCCGCTGTAATTTATCCTGCCTGTTATGATTTTAGTGGTTAATATTTCGACAAACAGTTTCTCACAAGTTAAGTACGATACATAGTTGCCTTTACAACATTTGTATCTGGTTTTATTGAGTACTGCCAGGACCGGCATCTATCAAGCCATTCGTTCCCGCTGGAAATTCGGATGCCCATATTCAGACGTGCTGCCCAGCTGTGCAGGCCACTCTTTTCCGTCTAAAAAATGACCTCGCATTACGCAACACACGGATGTGTGACGGGATGCTTCGCCAACGCTTAGGCCGCCGCGTGGCGTAGGAAATGGGGCAGTGGGAGCGGAAGGGGAAGGTAAAGCAGATCGTCCTCATCGCCCTTCACGTCAACCACTCGCAGCGCACGACAACACACGGCAATAGAGTCCCTAGATACAGAGAGAGTAGCGCATTCCATTGTTCCACCATGCCGCCATTTTACATCCAGTTGTCAAGGAAAATTGAAACTGTGGGACATTCTGTGTTGAACTACATGAATCCATCGCCAAATCAATATTAATAATCTTAAACATTCTCTATAACGTCACGAATTGTTATAATTTTCTTCAGTTCCTGATTGCTGCCTGGCGGGGCTATCGGGTGAAAGGATATTAAATGGCGGCCGTTACGCTACTCTCTGTATCTAGGGACTCTATTGCAGTGTAGAGTCCCTCGATACAGAGAGTAGCGCATTCCATTGTTCCACCATCCCGCCATTTTACATACAGTTGTCAGGAAAATTGGAACTGTGTAGTAGACTCTATTTTGAAAACCTTGAATCTACCCCAAAACAATATTAATGTTCTTGAAAATCGTCATAATATCACCAATTGTTATAATTTCCCTTCTGTTCCTGATTGGTATCTGACGGCGTTGTCAGATGAGAGGATATTAAATGGCGGCGTTTGCGCTATTCTCTGTATCGAGGGACTCTACACGACAATAGAGTCCCTCGATACGGAGAGTAGCGCAACCGCCGCCATTTAATATCCCCTCACCCGATTGCCCCGCCAGGCAGCAATCAGGAGATGAAGAATAATTATAACAATTCGTGACGTTATAGAGATGTTTAAGATTATTAATATTGATTTCGGATGGATTCATGTATCTCAACACACAGAATGTCCCACAGTTCCAATTCTCCTGTCAACTGAATATAAAATGGCGGAATCAGTGGAACAATGGAATGCACTACTCTCTGTATCTAGGGTCTCTACACGGCAACAGGCACCCGAAATTTCAGCGCGAATTTCAAAATCATTTTGCGGAATTAACTCGTTTTCTATTAAACAAAATTAAATCATGTAAAACTTCTACTAGCTGAATCTCTGCGATAATGTCGCATAAAAGGAAGAGCTGCAGAAACGTTACAACAGAAAAGGACTATATAACCCCTACGCGGAAAATAGAAAACACAAAAAAATGTCGTTTCATGTCATTTAGTGTTGGACTGGAAGTGGTTTGCGGTCGCGGCGTGGTATCTCAAGGGGCGTGGCCGACGTGGCAGTAGGAGCGGCGGGCGCCGAAAGTGAGACATGGGGTGGGAAGAGAAGAGCAGGTAGGGGCGGACGAGCAGGAGAGGCGGACGGGTATGAAGAGGAGGATGGGCATGAAGGGGTGAACGGGAATGGAAGGGTTGACGGGCATGGAGAGGCGGACGGGTATGGAGGGGCGAACTGGGAATGGAGGGGCGGACGGGCATGGAGAGGAGAATGGGCATGAAGGGGTGAACGGGAATGGAAGGGTTGACGGGCATGGAGAGGCGGACGGGTATGGAGGGGCGAACTGGGAATGGAGGGGCGGACGGGCATGGAGAGGAGAATGGGCATGAAGGGGTGAACGGGAATGGAGGGGTTGACGGTCATGAAAAAGCCAACGGGTATGGAGGGGCAACCGGGAATGGAGGGGCGGACGTATGATACAGGTCGTGAAATCACGGAAAACTACCGTAGCTATCAGAGTAGCCGACCGCTAGAATTCCCCTCCAGATAACGGCTGAATTTGACTTCTCTGTTTAGGAAGTATCAAAACTCCGCCACCGTCGGAACAGGAACTTTAGGCCCTCCCAATCGGAGCCACTGCAATGGCAACAGTTGTGTAGAGAGATTACTCTAAGAAGGGACTGATTCGACAGATACTGCTTGGCCACTGCTGGCAACATAACAGCAAGTTACGTCCATGCACTCATTTTGTCAGTGCGTTCGTTTACAATTAGCTCATTTGTGAATGGCTTCATCACCATCTCCTGCAATGACTTCGCCCTGCGTGACGTTCACTTGATTCCCGACCTGTCAAAGTGGTCCCTTCTTAGAGTAACTCCTCAGCTGGTGCGGGCGGACAGAGAAGGTCGGGGAGAGGCGGGCGGGCAGACGGGCGGACGGGCGGACGGACGGGGAGAGGCGGTCGGGCAGGGTCGGACGGGGAGAGGCGGTCGGGCAGGGTCGGACGGGGAGAGGCGGGCGGGCAGGCGGGCGGGCAGGCGGGCGGGCAGGCGGGCGGGCGGGCGGACGGGCGGACGGGCGGACGGGCGGACGGGCGGACGGGCGGACGGGCGGACGGGCGGACGGGCGGACGGGCGGACGGGCGGACGGGCGGACGGGCGGACGGGCGGACGGGCGGACGGGCGGACGGGCGGACGGGCTGGCGGGCGGGCAGGCGGGCGGGCAGGCGGGCGGGCAGGCGGGCGGGAAGACGGGCGGGAAGGCGGGCGGGAAGGCGGGCGGGAAGGCGGGCGGGCGGGCGGGAAGGCGGGCGGGCGGGCGGGAAGGCGGGCGGGCGGGCGGGCGGGCGGGCGGATGGGCGCCAAGCAGCAGTGGCGGGAGCGAGGCCTCTTGCGGCCAGAAGCGCCACAGGCGTGGCCGGGTGCTGAGAGCGCGAAGGGAGCAGAGCGCCCCAGCCCCGCCCCTCCGCGCCCGTTGCGTCAACGCGCAGAGCCATGTGCCCGCCACTCGGCGCTCGCGCTTCCCGTTCACAGCCACCGTATTGGCTGGCAAGCACCCATTGCATTCGCAGAATTACATTAGTTTGTTACATGGGCCTCCACTAAATTCAAAGAAACGGATACAAGAACGTCAGGCAGAAGTTGGGGGTACATCATGAATGTTAAAATTTAACCAGTAAATTTAAACACTCATTTAACTATTCTTTTGAACGTCTTGTAGTATTCACCAATAAAATTAGGCGTATTTCTTCCAATATCGACCAAATTACCATGTACAATAAGGAACTCCAAAAAAATGCTATAGTGCTTTAAGGGAGTTTGTACCTGTTGAAGGCATATAAATCCAATTGAGAACCAAGAGCTAATTTGGGACAAGGTTGAAGTTCACGGTACCGTTTTGATAGATATGGTAGATTTTATAGATAAATAGCTAAAACTGCGAAATGTTACCTGAACGGTGGAAAAAAAGTAATTGTATGTTTGACGGTCGGTGCAGTATATTTGTAAAGGTTTTCAGTCTGCAATAAAATGCGAAATCCATCCGTAAATGGGAAATCACGTACAAATAGTGCAACGATCATGAATCTGCGATATAACTGCTAACTGGCATTCTATGGTTTATTTCGTGTTCGCTCTTTAACAAGAGATGCGACCGACAACACATCGATGTTTGGAAACATAATTTGAGAGTGGCAATGATTATTAATTTATAATTAAGATTTAACTAACAAAGCACAGTAAAAAAGTAATAAGAACAATTTAAAAAATTGATCCCGAAAGCCTGAGTGCTCAGGGCCATCTCAAGGGGTCTCAGTATTCTCAGTTCGCAGAGCGGAGAAGGTCGCAAGAAGAAGAAGGCCCCACGCCTACGGCGCACGCGCTACTTCTTACGCTTCTTTTTATCTTAAAGAGTGCTCC
Source organism: Acheta domesticus (assembly GCA_031308135.1). NCBI lineage: Eukaryota > Metazoa > Arthropoda > Insecta > Orthoptera > Gryllidae > Acheta > Acheta domesticus. The sequence continues at coordinate 184,018,313 of JAHLJT010004567.1, forward strand.
GCCGATCCAGATGACCGAGAACGCTGAGGCAGTAGTGCCGCGGTGATCTCGGGCAGATGGATCGCGGGTGCGAGTGCTGCCTCGGACATAGTTGCACATGTGTTCGTCCTTTCACCCCTCATCATTACCATATTATTCATTACATACCTATTCATACCATATCATACCTATTCATTCAATAGACAGATACCCCTAGAGTTAATCAATAGTGGTCGTAATGACGTGGTAGTTAATGCGACCTTACATAAAAATAAATAAAGACTCTTCCCTTAACAATAATACTTTTTTCAACAAATGTTACAAAATGCTAAATCTTAACACTTTGACTACCAGGGGATGTTTCATGAACATTTGATTCTCCTTTAGAATTTCACTCAAAAGTACGTGACCACTCTCTTTTAGAATTTCACTCAAAATAATTTCACAATGTTTCATAAAGTTTACTTTCCTGTACAAAGCAATTTTAGCTACAAAGGCAAAAATCTATTACACTTGGCCAGATGAATAATTCACCCCCTTGATTTCAATAGAGCTGTGATTGTATATAATTCACTAGCAAAAATCCATAGCTCTGGACGTGATCGTATATAATGCACGCGGCCAGTCACAAAAATCCACGGTGCATCATATATGATGCACATGGCAGTCAATCCTATAAAATGCTATAGTCTTATTATCAAAACGCAACTTTTTTTTAAATTTAAAGTGCTGAATTCCTACCATCAGTACATTTCGGGGAGATAGGCTTTAACCGGTTAAATTTCCATTCATCGACGCGGGGCTTTTCGAGCGTCGCGTCGCCTTGGGCGCCGGCCCTCGCCCAGGAATTTCCGCCCCCAGCGGTCGGAAGTGGTACCACGCAACACCCTCGCGCCCGCCCCGCCCCGGCCGCAGCCGCTTCCAGTGAAACGGGGCTGCCACACTGCGGTCGCTGTGATAGCAGAGCCGAAACAGCGTAACGCGTCAGGCGTCCAGTGGCCAGACGCGCCTGCGCCCCCTCCCACCGCTCGGACCCGCCCCACAATAGACGCCCTCGCCGGGAACGCTATTAATGGACGGGGCCTGTAATGATACTTGAAGCCACGGGGATCCCTGGGAAGTGGGTCAGGCCTCTCCGAAATATTTTCAAGTGCATCTAGTATTTCTGTTACTAGTTTTCAATTGACGCATAAATTGAAAGGAAAGTAAACTGTCTCTGGTCAGATAAGATATTCCTTGCCCTATCCTCTCCTCTTACACACTCACTTACACTAACATGCACTAGACTACCACACATGCCGGGAGATCGGTCGGGAGCTTACAACATGACCCGGCTGGGGCGGTGCCCCGCTGGAGGGAGATACCTGGTTGAGGGGAAAACCTCACTAGTCGACGGAAGATCTCGCGCCAGATCTCGCCATCCAGCGGGGAACAGGTCATCGCCACCTCCCGAGAAAAAGCACGCACTACACTTTCGGGACTAATGACCCAAGAAGTTGACGCGCCCGGAAACACGAATCAATCAATCAACAGATAAGATGTGTGAAATGTTTTGTTACATACCCAGGAACTTGGAAAATATACAAAAATAATGAAAAAATTTCGATTTTTACAACAAAATACACATATTTGATTGTGTTATTCCGCATTTTCACGTACTTTATGTACCGGCTGAATTCTTATACTCAGTGTGTCACTGCTTATTACAGCTGACGTCATGGTTCAAGGATGAAGCCGTTCGCCAATAAATATTTGTTCTTCATGAACTGCGTTATTGAAAGAAACTTTTTCGATGTTCTTGGTACGTAAACAACTCCACACTACCTTACAACAGTATTCATGAAGACTTTCTGTTAAAATAATTTCTTGCAATGTTATACGATGGAATTTCATTTTTAATTCTTGAGCACTGTGCGTCCTACTTTCCTAGAAATCCATTTCGTTTAGTTTTGTCCAGCAGCATTTTTGCTGCAGTAGACTAATAAAACTGCAGCATTTTTGCAGCAGCGGCTTTGTTCCAATTTCATTTTAACCGTCACCATAAACGACGCATTAACATCGCCGGACATACCAGAGCGCCTGCACTGCCCTTGGCGGAGACGCGCTGCGCTCGGCCAGGCACGCACAATTTGCTCCGCCGCGCCCGCGCCCGCTCGCCACAACCGTCGAAGGGCGCCGGCGCCGCTGACGTCAGAGCACAAGCGCCGGGCGCCACGCGGGGCGGGGAGTCTCCGAAGCAGGCGCGGGGAGGGGCTCGAGGGGCTGAAGCCCTCCCCGAAATTCTCATCTTTTTTTTTTTTTATTCATCATCATCTTGCTTTACGGATTAGGCATATTGCCTGTTCCAGCCTCTTTCCATCTCAGTCTTGGCCTTCCAATGTTGCTTTTTCCTCGCAGCTTATGATTCAGGGCTTGCACTGGAAGTCTCTCTTGCGGCATATTTCCAATATGTGACACCCATTGCTCTCAGTACTTCTTAATTTTGTTTTGTTTTTCATTCTTTCATTATTTATTTATTAGTTTAAATTTATCCAAATATATTGACATGTATAAAAGTACAGACACACAGATTTACTTCAAATGAAGTCATTCTTCCAAGTTTCCAGGTGCTTCTTCCAAGCTTCGCTTCCATCCATGAAATGAACAAGTCGGAAAATTTAGCTTCATACATTGATAACAGAACATTACTCTCTGTAGTAAAAGCTGAGTATGAAATATGGTGTAAAAAAGCTTTCACTACAGATGCTGACCTCGAGGTACTGAAAGTCTTAGAGATTGGCGATCCAATATACTTACGTACTATTACATACTATCTACATACTATCTTAGCTACCTTGCCAGTAACAACTGGCTGGAAAGAAGATCAGAAAATTGCTTTTGTAGTTGACGCCTCCTGTAATTTGGATTATTGGAATAGAAAATAATAAATTAAATATTGTGTTTAAACTTTCGAAATGATGTTATGTGGAAATAATGTTGAAATATTTTTAAAATCATGTTGGCGTTTCATTTTTGAAGGGCATCTCTTTTAAACAAACTCGATAAAGATATTATAATATCTCTTGTATTATCCATTTTTTAAATTTTGGAAGCCTCTCCCGAGAAATAATCCTGGCTACGGCCCTGCTCCGAGGATCGTACACATTACGTTTTTCATCAGAATGTTTCATTATAATGCAAAAGCTAATAATGAACAATTGAAGCGCTCAATAGAACAAGAGGCTATCCCACATGTTTTTGTGAAATTGAGTTATCATTATATAAAACTTCAAATAGTATTGTTTTAGTGTGATATGTTATTTGAAACCAATATGGACTTATATGCATTGTATTGTTTCAAAGTTTTAAAATGTACTGAGTTATGTATGGAAAGTTCAGGTAAAACTCTTGCTATCTCAGAACTATACAAATGTAGGGTAGCCCCTTGTTCTAATGGGCTCTTCAATTACGAAATGTTTCATTGAAATTAAAATATTTGCTTAAGTATTTGAAATGTATTTATCAACGTTTCTACGTCGTTTTCGGTACAAAGATGTATTTCTAAGAAACGGATCGTAGGAGATGATTTCTTCTGTATCTAACGTGTATATAGGTACGTTCATTAATGCGATTTGCAAAAGTTATCCAGTTGTAAAAAAGTGTTTATTTGGTTAAAGTTTATTATAAATTGACATTATCAAATTTTGTGAGCAAATTTTGTAATTTTGTGACCAAATGAAAAATTCTTCTTGCTCATGAAATGGATTCGTTACTAAAAAAAAGTTCGGGTAAGGATGTTTATGATTTAAAAGTTTTCTCCAGACTCCAACAATAGAACATAGTCCGTATTGTAATATAGAAACCTTTCTAGGTATCGAAATGTGATCATGAGTACTAGATCTTGTAAGCTAGCAAGACTGCTCCGGGGCGTATAGCCTATGATGACTCTCCACGAAGGGACGATATATACAAGTACTGTCCCTTCCTTTCCTGTGGTGTTTCTGCAGGCACGCCAAATGAACTGTGAGATGGTCGGAAAACAAGCTGAAGTTTAAACAAGGTTTCAAGTTTTTAATCTTAATACGAAATATATCCCATTGCTAAGACTTTGAAAACAATGATACCATACAATTAATGCAGCCAGCGCTGAGACGCTTGCGAAGATACAATCTATTTTCTAATATGAATAATGACACTGTCGGTGCGGACAACAAAATTCAACAGCGTCTGCATCGAATGACCCTCAACGTGCAGATAATGCCAAGGAGACGCCGAGCTGTGCTCGGAAGACAGGGTCAAGTTTGCATCGGCTACGTCGCAAATAACAACAACGTCGTCGACGCCGGCGCGGCGACGGCGACGGTGACGACGGCGGCGACGGTGACGACGGCGGCGACAGCGCCGGCGGGACGGAGCGGGCGGCGGCGACAGCGCCGGCGGGACGGAGCGGGCGGCGGCGGCGGCGGCGGCGGCGGCGGTGGCGGTGGCGGCGACGGCGACGCCGGCGCGACGGAGAGGGCGGGGACGGCGGTGGCGGGGGGACGGCGACATCGACGCCGGCGAGGCGGAGGGGGCGGGTACGGCGGCGGGGTCGGTGAGGACAGTAACGCCAACGCCGGTGGGAGGAGGCGGCGGCGGCGGCGACGCCTGAGAGCGGAGGGGGCAGCGACGGCGGTGGCGGCGGGTGCGTCGACGCAGGGAGACGGGGGGGGGCGGAGCGTCCTCGAAGCGTGACGCCCCCGCTAAGGCTGCAGCGCATTCGCCGCCCCCCAATCCAAGGCCCCCCAAGGCCAATGCCTCCTCCTTTTCTCCTCCGACATTTCCTCTTCCTCCGTCTCCCCGTCGCCCGCCTCCACCGCCGACGCCGCGCCGGCCGGCGCCGCGCGCCGACGCCCGCCCGGCCTCTGGCACGCCAGTGGGCGCGGTTGCCGGACCATCGGCGAATTCTCCTCGATGCATCGCCCGGCAACACGGAGGCGATTGGAGAGAGTGTCTCTGCGGCCGACCTCAATAGCGCTGAAAGTTGCGGGTGCGAGCCCCCGCGACGCGTCGATTGATTTCCCTTCTGATCGGAGACGTCGCTGTTGTCGCAGGCCCCCGATGCAGAATGTCCAAACGGGGCCCTTTTTTCCATTACCATCTTTATTGGGGGCGTACTCTTTGGCAGGGGCGTCCAGAAAGGGGGCAGTGGCGCAACTTGCCCCAGGCTCCGACTTAATTGAGATCCCGGTTTTTTTTCATTCGAAAGAAATATATTTATCTCTAATCCAAATTTAATATTAAGTTAGTTTTGATGCATGGAAAAATGATTTCTGGTTATGAATGGAGGAGGGATTATTTTTTTAAGAGGCTCCCTTGGATCAGAACCCTGGTTTTCTCTGGGCGCCCCTGGTTGCCGATTCGAGCCCCCCTGTAGTATCGATTGATTTCCCATGTGATCTGAGGGGTAGCTATGTTGTCGGAGACCCAGTGAGCAGAAAGTCCAAACGGGACCCTCTTTACCATTTGCCATCTTTATTGGGGGCAGCTTCGTACTCATTCGGGACCGTTGACTTTGGGGGCCCCGGTGTCGCGCCCCGATTGATCCCAGCCTAGCTAACGGCCCTTATTGTGATTGTAGAGTGGAAGATACGTTGCAGTCTTATTGCATAAAATAAACTACATCATCCGTCACAATTTAATAATCCGCGAAGAAAGTAAGGTTGTGTACTTTGTTATTAATACCCGTCATGCGAATGATACTAGAAGTATGTTTATGAGATAATTTCCCATTAATAAAATATTCACTGAAACGCTTCTAAAAACATATTTTTACTGAGAGAGTCCATCTTATATAGGAGAGAGAAGAATGCATCTTAAATGTCTATCTGTCGTAATCAGGTGGTCCAAAAGAAAACAATTATGTCGTATTCATAAATTTACTTTAAAAAATTTCAAAGAAGATCTGTCGATGCCAAAGTTTAGTTAACAATGCTTTCGATAGATAAAATGACTTGTTGGATCAAAAGAAATTAAAATTAAATTCGTCATCCTCGTTCTTTGACGACTTCTGACTCAGCAACTAACTGCTCCCCGTCTGTAGAATGAAAAAGGTGCAGATCGGATCTTATTCTACTTATTCTCACAATCGAATTGTCCTAATCGTAAAATCCAGATAGCTCCATTTACTGGTCAAACCCGAAGAAACGCGGCGAAACACGAAACCTAAAGAAGAAGAAAAAGAGAAGGAGAAGAGAAGGAAAGGAGAAGAAGATACAGAAGGAGAAGAATGAGAAGAAGAGAAGAAGAAGGAAGAAGAAGATACAGAAGAAGAAGAAATATTGGTCGGACCGCGGTAGGACCGCGCCTGTTAGAAGTCACTTAGGAAGGGGGTAGGCTTATTTTTACAACTCGCTCTGTTATTCCCATTCGATTGGAATCCACCTCCGACTGTGCGCTGATGGCCGAACCCGCAGCGGCCGCGGTAGGCCTTGCTGCTCTGCGGACCCCGACGCCCCCGATGACTATGACAAAGCAGCGCATCGAATGCTTTCATAGCTATTAATTTCTTCTGATTGAGAGATTAATGTTTCCGGGCACGCCAATAACTATGGTCCCATTAGAGCAAAGAATGTTCATCCCGGGTGGTAGGTGCATGGTGAGATCCAGCACTTAACTACACGATGGCTTATGAAAGATTGCAGCCGTGACAAGCTCTTAGCTTCCGACTGGACTCCCGACATGTGTGGTTGTGTAGTGCATGTAAGTGTGTGTGTGTCTGTGTGTGTCTGTGTGTGTGTCTGTGTCTGTGTGTGTGTCTGTGTGTGTCTGTGTCTGTGTGTGTCTGTGTGTGTCTGTGTGTGTGTCTGTGTTTGTGTGTGTCTGTCTGTGTGTGTGTCTGTGTGTGTCTGTGTGTGTCTGTGTGTCTGTGTGTGTCAGTGTGTGTGTCTGTGTGTGTCTGTGTGTGCCTGTGTGTGTCTGTGTCTGTGTGTGTCTGTGTGTGTCAGTGTGTGTGTCTGTGTGTATTTTTGTGTAAGTGTCTGTGTGTGTGTGTGTGTGTGTGTGTGTGTGTGTGTGTGTGTGTGTGTGTAAGGGGAAAGGTAAGGACAAGGAAGATCAAGTAAAGATCGTACGCATTCCCTGGCCTGTTTGTTAGGGTAAATTTCCTCTGATCAGTTAATTAGTTCTTATTAGAGTATTAAGTTAATGTAACTGTTAATGTTCAAAAATTCATGAGTAAATACATTGCACTGCATCCTATAACTTCTTTCCCTCTCTTGTGAAACGGACGTGCTCTTGAAACAAAATACAGAAAATTGCATCTAACTATGAATCACATTGTGATCACTTATGATTTCTTCATTGATTTGTCATTTTCTTACTCATCCTCCAAGATCATCTTACAATAAATCATCGAGCTTTCTCAGCAACGGAAATGCAAAACATAAATAAACATCCTCCGTTTAGTCATTTCAACGCAAATCAGATTCATGTTAGTGAAATAGTATAAACCCTAGATATCATCCGTATTTCCATTAACCAAACCACAGGCATCCGAAATGCCAGCTTTAAATTACGCTTCAATGCAAGCCAAAGTATTCAGTTCAATGAAAGCGGTTGCAGAGTTGTATGACAACTGTCTGTATTCCTACCAATGTTTCACAAATTCTCTCGCGAGTAATATTAAATAAAAAGATACATAATTACCAATTCTCTAATAGCGTTTTATATTCTTTGAGCAGCAATTCTTGTAAAGTTTCCCGGTCATGAGTTCCCACTGGTAAGTTTGCAATCATGTCTGCAAACCGATCCGTCGATACAATTCTTATTAACTTCTCGTGCGCGCGTATAGCTCTGAAAGAATCTTGAGACCTGATATAGTTCATAACCAACAAATTTTGCTGCGGACCTGGTGACCACACTCCAGAGAGAGAGAGAGAGAGGTCCATGCATATAGGACACAACATTGTGTTGTGTTCATTGTTTCCACTTCTATTGTCGTCTGTACTATTGCCTACATTATGTCAGAATAAATAAATGAATTATTAATTATTATTTAATAATTAAATGTAAGAGAGATGTTCATTCAATCCGAACAACTCATATATTCATACATCTCCCTGCCTATTGAACTTCTTTCCAGTTATATCTAATTTATCTTAAAATTGAAACAATATTCCTATTTTCTGTTGTGCTTTAATGTTTATCAACGAGTTATATTTAAAGTACACACTGAGATCTATTTAACGTACGTAATGAGTTCTATTTCAGTAGGACCGTTTTTCTATATCAGCAACCTCCTTAGAAATTGTGCCACTAGAGTACAGAAGCAATCGGTCGCTTTCGCGCCATCTAAATGAGTGTCACGCACATGTACAAATATGTCACGTTTCGCTGGAAGAGGCGCGGCGAGGCGCGGCGCGGCGGGCAGTGCGAAGGTCGCCATAAATATGCCTGGTCTCGCGGTCACGCTTTCGCTCGACGACGACGACCGGAATGGAGAGGGCAGCCGAGAGGATTTCGCGAACCGCACATGCGCGGACCACAAGCACAAGGCCGGCGCACAAGGAAAGGGACGCGGCTCCAAAACCGACATTTCTTTAGTTGCAAGAAATGTGTTTAGAAAAAAGCAGGTACTGGAAAAGCGTTTCTTTCAGGGCATGTGTAGCCATCACCTTCTATAGTTTACTGCACCACCACCTCCTAGAGTTATAGTAACTCTAGGTGGTGGTGGTGTAGCGCGCTATGAAGTGAGACACTCAAACGATCAGACAAAACAATGTGGGTGAAACAAAGAAAACAAAATAATTTCGTCCTGACCGCTTCAGCTACAACTGAACTTAATGCAATGTAGTACACAATTAAATGATTACAAGGAAAGTCAGTAAGGATGTCTAAAAACTTGTAATGGCTACACGTGGTAAAAGTGATTTTATCTTCTTCGTGGTATTTCTTTCCTACTCGCAAAATAAATGTAATTTTAATCATAAATTAAATGTCACTTGTATCATAAATAACTATTACGTCTACAAATTTTATGATGTATTTCAAAGATGGATTCCAAGACAGGCGGTTTCGATGTAGAGTAAAAACATTTTGTTTTAACAGGGAAATAAACGGCTCCCCTCAGCACACAACTTTCTTCTGCACAATTAGTGTTTAAGATGTGTCACTTTTGTTGTACAATGGCCAAAGACGGATTCGATTCGTGTGTTTCACAACAAGATCATTCCCGCGAATTACTTAATAAATTCAAATTTTTTTACGAAATTGTTCATTCGGTACCGTATAATTAATATGAGACGGAGATGCATTGGCGAATTACAGAACCAATATACTTAGCTTGTCCGGGTGCATTAAATTTTCGGGTGCAAGTTCAAAAGTTGGCAAAATGTAAATGTGGATGAAATGTATAACAATTTGATACAATTCTCCCTCTCTTTTATTTCCTGGCATAGACACGTCTCTGTTCCTCCTTTACTAAACTTTTTACCATATTTTTCTTAGCCTCCTCTTCAACACCTCTTAAATCTTTTTTTAATAAAATTCTGGCCCTCAAGAAAATGTGCGCAGATAAATTTCTTTCCCCACACGTCATATACAGTTTTTTCTGTTTTTTTGACAAATAATAAATAAATCATATTCAAAGACTAACTTCTATATTGATATTTCAATTTGAGCAAAACACATACTGAAAAAAATACTAATATTTATATTTCCAAATTCAGGCGGCGGTATTTAGCAGCGGGTGTTTTTTAAATATTTTTGAAGAAACACAGATTGCAGAATTCAATATCTGGCTACGTAAGATAGAGATGAATCCCGAGTGCTAATTGAGAAATGATAAAAAGATGAATCGTCCAATAGAAATTGTCTCTCCCACTCTCATCCTACTATCGATAAGGTAGGAAATGAACAACTGTTACCTAATCAAGCACACATATGTGACTCTGAAGCATTGAGCTGCGGAGATTTCTTAACTACAATTTAGTTTAAGCGAAATATCTTAATATTGCGCATATATGTGCTCACCCAGAACCACACCTTATTTGTCTGATGATATTGTAGTCAAGAAACTAAACTTTCACTTGCGAATGTATGTATTTGGCACTTTGGGTCGCTTGTCCGACTTTGCCGGCTAGCTAACGGTGTCCCCTAGGCCTGAACCTAGCTTAATTCCCAGACTCGGGGGAGGGGGTGTTAAGAGAGACATGTGGCGCACATGACGTATTCCCTTCACCGCAACTAGCAAACTCCGCCTGCCTGAGCTGTTCTTCGTCACACAGCCACAGAAACCGAAACGATATTAAAGGACAGCAACAACTCTATTTTCGCCTCGACCGGGAATCGAACTCGGGGCCATTACCACGGGCAGTTGTACACTGCCCATGAGCAATCCTAGGTTCACTTGTGACTAATACATAATTTTTACTTTCTCGCCTTACGAATACTTCGTAAGAAGAGAAAGTTATGTAATCGTGCGCCGGAAAACGGCTAATTTTCGCCAGAAAATCTCTTATAGCTGGAGCTTGGTTTTAACATTATAATAGAATTGAAAACGAATTTCTCCTCTCGAGCCTTTCTCGTCTCTCGCTTATTTACTCCAATTTCTTTTAAATTTAATGAAAGAAATGTAATTTTTTTCTCTACCTTAATGAAGCTTCTAATCTCTCAAAATTGAATTTCAATAGTAATTGGATAAAAAATACTATTTTATTGAATTTACCTTTTATATTGAATTGAACGTGCATATTGATCGTCGCCGCATAAGGTCATTTCATCAATAAGTAAGGCCCTAAAAATGTGAAATATTGGAGGGCGTGGGTGGTTGTGGAGGGGACCCTCGGACAGGGGCTCGGGTGGCAACGAGATGGACAGAGGGAACATGTGATGGCAGTGGCTCGGGGAATGGAGACGGGCGAGCAGGGCGTGGAGAGGGCAGAGGCAGGGGATGAGGGATGGGATAGGAAGGAAGGGCTAAAAATGATTGATTGATTAGTGATTCCAGGAGCCTCAACTACTAACACCATTAATCCCGTTAATATGTTGTTTTTCCTTGGGAGAATGCGATGATCTTCCCTCGGATAATGAGTTCCGGCGCCGACCTACCGTCAGCAAGCGATGTTTCCACAACCAGGTATCCTCCACCATCAGGGTATCACCCCAGCCGGAACAAGCTCTAAGCTCCCGACCGATCTCCGGACATATGTGGTAGTGTAGTGCATGTAAGTGTGTGTATAAGTAAAAGGTGAGAATAGGACAAGGAAGAGAAAAGGAAACCTTGCGCATGATCCGTGGCCCGTTTGTTAGGGTCCTGCTCCAGCATTCGCCTGGTGTTGACCGGAGAAACCACGGAAAACTTCCGATCAGAGCAACTGGCCGCTAGAATTCCAGTCTCCAGACAACTAAAGCACTCGACCTAGCTATCTAACTAATGTCGAAAATCGTGCCACCGTTGGAACTCGAATCTAGGACCTCCCGGTCAGGCACTGCAGTGACGTCAGCTGATGCCCTGAGCCACCTCTCCGGGCCGGGGGAGGGGGTAGATAGCAGGAGGTGGTGGAAAGGAGAGGAGAGTGGAATGGGCGAGGCAAAGGGCGCCGGATACTCTTCATTAAGTGCCAACCGTCGGAATGACGTCACCCACACAGCGGGTGGCCGGGTGAGCATACCCCGGGAGGTCGCTGGAACTATTTCACTGGCACTGGGGTTCCTCTACCTCTCATTTGAAGTACTTGGGCTAGGCCTTCGGTGTCAGAAGCAAAAATTTTAGTTTTCGGCTCAGAAATCCCGATAGAACGATTCATTACTGTTGGTAGGAAATGGTGTGGTGTTTTCATCATAGAAATACATATCAGGCGTTGGTTTTTCATCGTAAGAAATTCTGAAATAAAAAAACTTACGATGGAAAACCAACGCCTCATATGTATTTCTATCATTACTGTTTTCGATGCTGAATGAAATTATTATTATTCACTACTAAACATCTTGGTGAAGTTTATTGGGTAGGTAAGGTTTCAACCTTGAAAATAACAAAAGTTCATTAAATCGTCGAAATAGATTAGATAAGATATAATAAATCAATAACGAAACAAGTGGCATGAATGGCACGATACCTGAAGTATACATCTTATCCATTTCTGAAAATATCCCGAGATCTCTATCAAGATAAAATGATTAGGAAAATTGCAACACTTTCTGTAACATAATTCATGTTTCCGGAGTGTGTGCGAATGGGTATAAATATGTTTGCGAGTTTTTTCAAAAGCGGGATTAATTACTCAGGAAAACTATTATTTATGGGGGGTAAACGCATACGAGAGGCAAACATTGCTAAAACATTAATTTACAAACATCTAATTTATTTGTTTTGAGAAACTCGAGTACGTCTTTGATGGTCGCCACGTGAAGTTTAACAGCTAAATAACAAAATGGCTATATTAAAAGCACTTTAAACGAAAAAATCTGTTCAACATTTTGTTCATACTTTACATGAAGTCCCTAGGACACCTCTTCTCATAAAAGGGCCCCAACGTTTTTCTTAGCATATTTTACTCGAATGAACAAAAATATTAAGTAGGCAAAAAACAGATCCGTTTCTCAGTAAAATATATGAATTTTCGAATATTGAAAAAGTAACAATTATTTAGGCTTCCTCCTTGAGCTACATTTTTGAAAGTAAAGATTTTTCTAATGAAATTTGTTCTTCAGAATTAAATATTTAAATAATGGCATGTACATCTTTTTGGAAAACCTAGTAGTTTTTACGCAATTTCAAATAAAATCGTGACAAAAAATACGTAAACACGATTTTCTAATTAAAAAAACCGTCACCAAAACCGTTCTTTAAAATTTCCAGATCGTCCAAGAAAAACTATGTTCATTTAGTAATATTGCATAGGTCCGATTTTTATTAAAACTTCTGAAAAGTCGCAAATTGCAACAGTTCAACTTCCTTTTTGGTAAGTCGAGAACGTTGGAATGTCTCGCTGGTGGTGTAACGAGTAAGATAGATCGTGGAACCTAGACCTGAAATTAAAATTCAGCCTCGGCAATCATTTTTGAGCATTGGAAACTTTTTTGTAGCTTCGTAACCGTAAGATATAATACGTGGAAGTAAATGCTGTAGTATAGCATCAATAGTGTAACACTTCCTCATTCTTGAACATGTCTTCCCAAATATTGTCCTTCGCCATGTCATTTTCCAATTTTTTGTCCATGTTTTTACGAGATTTGTCCATGTTTCTACGCAAGTTTTAGCTGAATAAAAGAATTATCTCTCCCGAAACATCGCATCTGCTGGGAGTTTAAAAAAGCGTCAACGATTCCCGTCCATTTGCTTCCGTTGCAATTCAAAACAACGTCCGCTGTTCAGGTAGGGCCACGTGACCGATCATACGCGTGCGGTGATGAATTCCACAATTCACCAGTTCAGTTCATTTGCCATCTGTTCATTTGTCCGTGCAGGGAGATACTATCTCTTCGACTCGAGTATTTGATTCACAAAATACGGCTTGAAAGGAAATCAAATTTGCTATTCAAACGACACGGCAGATGATAACGTACGTGTTGTATAAGCCGACAGACGTTTTTGTATACGAAATGTTGAGCGACATCGATACATTTGCGGTGATTACTACTCGAAAAGGTCAATGTAGAAATATGGCGTAAGTGGTACTGTACATGGGGCTGTGAACAATGGAACAAAAAAGAGATAAGTTGTATGTTTTGAAATGTGTGTCATGAAACGCTTGCAGATTTATACTTCTCAGAATAGTAAACATTTAGGCTGCTTGCAATCGTCGCACACAGGAAGTTAATAATTGTTTATTTTTGACTCTCAATCAATGGATATCCTAATTGTTAAAAGTAGCCATATACAAATTTTGAGGATTTTTTGAATTACCAATAGTTCTCCATTAAACAACTGATCCCTCTGTTATCGATAAAACTAAAAATATTCCTGATAATCGATAATATCTATCACGCTGTGAAGGATTAGTTTCCACTCTAGGATCTGGAAAGATTCCCGTTTCGAAGAAAGGCTGGATTTCATTATGAATTCGTGTTGCTTTGGTGAATCCGCTGTCACAGAATTCACTATTCGTTAATTTGGACTTTCCGAGTCCTCCAAATACAGTTTGAGCTCTATTGAAAAAACGTCAAGAACGCAGGATGATATCGGATAATTGGAGGAACTGAGGAGAAACAGCAAAAAACAATACTTACTTAATCATTTATTCTCGAAGCACTGAATGCAAGTGAATAAATATTATATAAATCAGAATTCAAGCGAATTAATATAACATAAATATATTAGTAAATCAATGAATTAGATCCATTGCTTCATTAAAAATCTTAACAACACAAAAAATAGAGCGTCTTTAATATTTATTTGTTCACTTTGATTATCTGAAAGCAAACTTAACTAAATCGAGTTCTGTTTCGTAATAAGGGCATTATACTATTATATCACATAAATGTTATAATAATTCAAGGTGTCCTTTTAATTACTATCAACTACCAGTTTGTTACCTTTTGCAGGATGAACAGACAAATTTAAATGAAAACTGTAGTACGTTGGAGTTTTAACAAAGTGGTTAGAACAAATTACTTTCGATTGTATCATACGACATGTATTTCACAAATAACAGTTATTACATTTACATCTTAATGATATTGACCTCTTGAAGTAATGAATTATAGGTATTGAGAAAAACTATGTAAAGATATTTAATAGTTCAGCTACTAGGACAATTCATATCGCAATAGACTTATCAACAATGTGGTGATTTGTGATTCTTGTAAATGTAAATGTGCTATAAATCTAGCAAAGACGCAATCATTCTCCTGTGCCTGCATGCAGTCTCACTAACCTCTGGTTTAAGGAAGTAATCCTTATTATCATGAGTCACTCCACAAAAAAGACCTTGATTGACAAACAACAACCGAAAAAACGCAAATAAAAAGTCAGCAACTAATGACATTTACGCGTTTACGTCATTCAGTTCACTCACTCAGCATCTTCGAATCCAAAGACGCGTCATCTGGTTACACACAGAAAGGTAGTGAAATTTGATTGCAAAAGCCAGGTTCGAGCGTGGCTGATTCATTGATTATTTCCTGTTTCGGGTCGCGCCAAAAGCAAACGTTATCGGTCCCGTAAGTGTTGTGCGTATTTTTGTCACGTGATGTGGCGGTATTCTTTCCCCACAGGATTCAGCGCCGACCAACACATCGGATTGCGGGGTTTTCCCATGCAGATATCTCCCACCAGCTGGACACGGTCCCAGTCGGGACATGATTAAAGTTCCCAACATATGGTAGTGTAGCTCATGGAAGTGTAATTGTGTGTAAGGGATGAAGAAAGGACAAGAAAGAAAAGGACGAAAACATCGCGCGGCGGTCCGTGGCCTGTTTGTTAGGACACTACTCCAGCATTCAACTGGTTTCGGTCGGAGAAACCACGGAAAACTACGACAAAATAAGCCGGTCGCTAGAATTCTCCTCCAGAAAGCGACTGAACTCGACCTAGCTAGTGTCGAAAATCCTGCCATCGTCATTACTCGAACCACAGGACCTTCCAGTTAAAGTACTGCAGTGACATCAGTTTATGCCCTGAGCCATCTCAACTGGTCGGACGCAGCAAATATTTGCGGAAGTGATGATTTCACTCATGTCTTAAAAGATTCTACCTGACATCGTTAACACGTGAGCGCGACCTCCGCTGATGAGTCATCGTTATGAAATGGCGCCGAACGATCATATGATGCACCGGCGCCACGCGGGTGCACGTTGAAGGTCATGCCCGTTGAAAGCCTCAAGGTATTCACACAATCCATTCGTTTCCTTAATTAATTTCATTTACCAACAAAAAATAAACAAATCTACGCGAAATGTTGGTGGGGAAAAATATTTAGTTAAGAATAAGGAAAGGGCCAACTCGGCATTTGCTCAATGGACTATCACTGAACGAAAACCCTGTTCGAGATGAGTGTCAAGCAGCTAGAAACATTACAATAGTTGTTACAATCAGTGTCTTAAAATATAAAATTATATACACATCTAATGCAGTAACATCACCATTATAAGACACATGTAATATTCGCTTTTGATACTCGGGATATTCTCTAATTGTATAAAAAATGTTTTGCGCTAGAGAAGATTTTACTTGACATTTGAAATTTGTGTCTGTTGATTGTAATTGTTAATGTCACCTAGTAAGGTGATTTTAAAATTACTTATAATTATGTGGATTTCTCGCGAGGTCGGATACAATTAGAAGACATTGTTCGTGCTTTCTGCCTCTGCAAGTCGTTGTCTTGTTGACTCTGTACATGTCTAGCCCGGGGCACGAGAAAGCTTGAGAATGGAAGAAAGAGAGTTTTATCTTCTCATTACACCATGTACCGGTAACGAATGTCACCCTGAACTTACCATTAAAAGTATCAATAAGAATAACAACACAAGTGGTTTTATGAACAATAAAAACTGAAAAGGCATGAAGAATTGTTTTGGCCCAGCTATAAACGTTTCTAAAAGTTTCGAGCGTTATAACATGAAATGGTGAACTAACGTCTTTGTATGCTGGGTGAATAGCTTCTAATACAAAGAGTAACGTGGAACAAAGGCCTCAGCTAAAGAACAGATAAGATCAAAGTAATGTATGTGAAATGTCATTGGTGTAAAACAAAGGATCAACGAAAATCATTAGACATTCATAATAAAAAAGATCATAAGGTTTTTATTTATTTTTGTTGGTAGCAACTTTCAATAAAGAACATAATTATTTTTGAACTGACATAGAGTAGTAATAAGAAATTTCAGTATTACTGTGCTCCGCGCCTCAAACGGATAATTGTAATAAAATCATGACAAATCGGTCGAGAGGGGGCCATTCAAGATGTAAATTTCCCTTTAATTTTTGGGTTGAAGGTGTTTCCCAAACCTGTGACAAAAGTGGGCACGGAGAAGGGGTTTGAGGAAAAAATATTTTTCACACTATTCTTGTAATTATTATACTAACTTGAACTTTAATTAATGATGAAATTAATCCAAAATGTACCTCTATATAAATCTGAAAAAACTAATTGAAAATATATGAAATTTCAAAGAATATCTAGTTAAGATTCTTTTTAAAAAGTTGGGGAACGGTCAGAATTCGAAAGTGAAAAACTTCCATCTCACTCCAGGGAGTGTTAGGTGTTGCAAATGGGGTCAGCTAATGCTTTATAACCCCTCCCTTTTATTGCTCGTTTTGAATGAATGACCCGAAGTGTTGTGATACACTGGATATTTTTTTATTTATTTATTTATTTTTCGTCAAAAACAGTTAAAAACTGTGTGACATGCTACGGGGAGAAGTGTATTCTACAAGTTTTCTTAATTCTGGTATATTGGGCTCGGCATTTACAGGCTGGTCGGACGTAGCAAATACTTGCGGAAGTGAATAGTTGTGCGTAGCAACTTTCAATAAAGAACATAATTATTCTGCATGTCACCCTAAGACGTATACAAGTTGAATTCTGAATGGTAGGATTTCGATGAATTCTGAATACAGAAAGAAATGAGCGTTTTTGCAAGAATTGTTAACAAACGGATACGGAAACCGGTGTGTCTTCAACCCGTACGTATGATAGCTCCGCAGAAATTGCGCCAACGGCTACGCTAGACGCGGCGCAGCGATGATTCGGTGAATCGCCGTACCACTGCACTGCGCGATCGACACAAACGGTGACGCATCACCGCGTGGCGGCGCCAGCGGAGCACGTGAGCTGTGCTAAGTGCACCAGCACGCGCTCTCGCCACCAGGAGCAGAAGTGCTCTTCGACAGCTCAGTGGCGTAGCTTTAGTGGGTGTCACCCGGGGCAAAACTAATGTTATCACCCCCCTGATTATACTGGTGTCCGGGGAGGAAACGTCGAAACTTTGAAAATAAGATCTTAAGACAATTCTAAGCATATTTTGTCTATTAAACTACGTGGATATTCCGAATGGTTGAGCCGCAATAAGCACTCAAAATTTGGTTTGAAAAAATGATTTCTAGGGAAAAATGTGCATTATGGAAGCATAGAAACACTCCAGAAATATGTAAATTGTTTATTCTTTGCGAAAGAAATTAATATATTTGCTCAGACAGAAAAAAATTAAGCGAGAAATAAAAGAGCACCCAATTTACACAATTCGACTTCTTTTTCATTTCTCGCTTAATTTTTTTCTGTCGGAGCAAATATATTCATTTCTTTTGTAAATAATAAACAATTTACATGTTTCTGGAGTATTCTATACTTCCATAATGCAAATTTTTGCCTTGATACCATTTTTTCAAACCAAAGTTTGAATGCTCATTGCGGCCCAACCATTCGAAATATCCACATTGTTTATTAGGCAAAATAGGCTTAGAATAGTCTTAAAAAGCTTATTTTCGAAGTTTCGATATTTCCTCCCCGGACACTCTGTATATAAAAATATTTCTTACAGAATGGTTTATACATTATTTAATAAAAATACAAGTAAATTTGCACACGACATTTATTAAAAATGCATTAAAAACTATGTAATTCTAAATAATTGAAATATATTTTTTAAATAAATAATCTAAAACGAAGAATAGCGAATTTACAAATGCATGTGTTTTATAACAGTGTTTTAGCACAGCATGTGTTTTATCTACAGTTTTCCAGATTTAAGGACGGCAAACTTATGTATAATTTCATCGAAATCAATGTTATAAACTATACAAAATCTATAAATGTTTCTAATTGGTGTCATCTCTAAAATGGTGACACCCGGGGCGGACCGCTCCCCCCCCCTGCCGCTCCCTAACTACGTCACTGCGACAGCTCAACGTTGGGCCAGAAAAGCCACTTGCTTTCGAAAAACAGTTTGACCACATTTTTTTCTGGATATTTCATTATCAAGCGGGGGTTCTAAGGCTTCTGCCACATCCCGCATTTCAGCCTCAATGCCGTCCTATCCTGGGCATCTTCCCGATTCAGGTTCCTGTCTGTAACTTCCGTTTAAATTCCCTGAATGTAACTTGCCCGCAATCTTGCCCTTTCACTGCGTCTATAGTGCGATTTTTCTAACTCTGCCCCTCAAGCCCCTATGGCCATGATGGAATATCACACGGCATTTCGCGCCTTTCTCCATTGTGCCGCTAGAAGTCGCATGATCGCAAGCACATCTTGATATGGTCGCGATCATGCGATACCTGGCGGTACGACTGAGAACGTCGCGAAATACCGTGATGTATTCCATCCTGAAGACGGCAAAGTTATAAAAATCGCAGTATAACAGGTGGGTACAGGTGTTTTTTTTGTTTTGTTTTTATTTGTTTGTTTTTTTGTTGTTGTTTTTTGAAGAGCAAAGAATTTGGATTTTGTATAAAACGTTTGGAGGTGTCTTTGGCAGCGTAATGGATGTAGAAACTTCCCACCAGGCGCGGGTACCCGCACACACCTACATTCCACAGCTCTGCTCCCCAGGGGGTCATGAAAAACACTTTCGCTTTCAAGAGGGAGTCCCCACGAGTGGCACGAATAAGAACGACGGCGTGAAAGTATGACGTTGATCACAAATTAACGTTCTCACACTGTTTCGTCATATTTACTATCTGATTAATAATAAGCTATTAATAAATGTTCAGGTTTTCAAAAATGAATCTCGCATTTTCACTTTAAAATTTGAACCAATTTTAAATAAATAATTAAATATAAAATCTAATCATGAAATATATTAAAATACAAATAAAATAGGAGTTGTGTTACGGAGGGGGCGTCTGGTTAAGAAGAAGTTGTGTTGGAGTGTGTGGAGGGGGCGTTGGGCCACATCAGCCTTTGTGCAAATGCACAGGGGTACCTTTAGCATTTCCTGTAATGAAAAGAAAAGATAAAAAAGAAGTCTCGAAAAGTGTTCATGTCTTGGAAAGCCAAAAGAAGAAAAGGACTTCAAAATTGCCTTCCTTTAGGTCACACCTAACGAACTTACCATTGGCTCATCAATATCCCGAATGTCTTTAGGCCTTGTTTTGAGCGAGCATTGTGTTGCCGCACGTCAAGTAATGCGCGTCGTAGATGAGCACTACGTCTTCTAGGCACACGACCGCTTTGGCCGTTCCGCGTAACATTCAGTGTTCATCTACGACGCGCGTCACTAAACGCGCATCAACGCAACGCTCGTGTGACACAGACCTTAAGGGTTGCGCTCATTCGCGCCTCTTTCCATCGTGCAAACGCATCCGAAGAGTAAGAAGGCACTACCACATGTTGCGCAACGGGAGTCTCGTCATCGTCGATGCAGAACTCCCGCGGAAGTTGAGCGAACCGCACTTCCGGCCGGCGGCGGCGGCTGCCGTGGGGTTCGACGTCGACAGCTTCCAGGGATCCCGCGCCTTCCGAGCCGCTGACGCACTCCGCTCTCTCTGTCTCTCTCGCGCGCGCGCATGGCTCGTGTTATCAGCGCTATCGCGGCAGGTGGTATAACCAGGCGCCCGCCCGCGCGCCCGCCAGTCGCGCTGACACTCGTTGCCGCTCGCCTATCACTCCACTCCGCCTAAGTGAGTACTCTTTGCCTTCCTTCGCTTCGGCCGACGCAGCAGGTACTGTTATCGCTTCGCGAATTTCTGGACTTGGAACGGGGGAATTTTATACGCAACATCTTTACATTAACCGGTGATCGACGGTGTCATGAAAACTACGTATTGTATTGCTTTTTTTTTAATTTGAGCCGAACTCTTTTGTAACTGTTATTTAATATGTCCCTAATAATTCCACATCTACTTTTTTCTTTCCAATTTAAAACCGTAGAATAAAATGTTCTAGGATCACAAAATCAGATATAAATAGCGCTTTCTCGGCCTAACTGCTCCAGCTCTCTTAAGAGTAAAGCGTACTTTAAAATTAGCACTTTTAATTATCACGCTGTTACGTTTTCTAATGATACGAGAAAAGCAATTGTAAGCAAAGTGAAGTTTTATTTTCTTACCGGGAGTTTCTATTACATGATACATTTTTACAACTTCGGTTGCTACACAGCTCAAAATAGATTAACAAATTCAACAAATATGCATAGATTTACCTCACTCTTACAAATAAAAATAAAACTTGAAAAATTTATGAATTAACGGAGTGACTACTTTCATATTTTTTTAAATTGACCCACCATTTCCACAGAAATTGACACACGTCAGACGCACGACAGAATCGGACAGAAAGTTATCTAAATTTTTATGTATTTCACATTTTAATAGAAAGGGAGAGTCGGGTTTTTGCTGAAAAATATGATGCAAAGTTACTGCTTGAGTAACAATGCAACTCCGTGATTAACAATAGTGAATACTTCCGTATGGATCCGAAGAAGAATCCAGACGCAAATACCAACATCATTGAAAAGAGAATATCAACTGAAGGCCAGTAACATCAAGAAAATTTACAAAAGTGGAGAAGAATGACGAATATCAGAAATGTATGTGCTGAACATGTGTCGTGCTCAAAAACTAGTCATAGACGGACGTTTAATGGGTGTGATCGTGATCATTATTAGAATGTCGAATGTGAAAAAGTGCTTCGTATATATTTAGAATTAAATAAGTTTATTAAATTGAAGTGCTAGATAGACGATAAGGAAATTCGACTTATCAATGAATCATCATACGATCCGTACGTGAATTTGTGAAAAGCTGCACGGAATTCCAAATTGTAGGTGGTACCGTTGCGCACCGCCCCAAGGTTCAAGTATTGCATTGGTTTTGCATTAGCGTCCCTAGTCCGCCGAGTGCATCTTCATTTCAAGTGAATGTAGGCAAAAAGATTGCTTTCTATTTTCTCGTTAACATTCTATAGTTTAAATAATTCATTATTCATAAATATAGCGTTCTGCTTTTGATATTGTAAGCTTTTCGTGTACACACGATATTCACACTATGATCGTGATAATGAAAACTCAACTAACCTCACTCAGCACCCTTAGAAATTCCATTATAATATAAAACTCAAATTTTGAAAACATGTGTAAAGTTTCATTTAGACATCCTTTTTTCATTAAGACATCATTTCATGTAGACGTAAAACATCCTTTAATAACGACTTAGTCATTGATACTTCTCAAAGGAAATTAGACCTCACCCATAAATTATCACCGAAGACCGGTAGTTTTTGGCTCTACAGCATGTTTATACAACCACATTTATTCCTTTGAAATTTTTTTCAAATGAATTCACTGGTTATTTTAATTTGGATAAAGGTGAATTATTTATTTGAAGCTTTTTTAGCATGGATTTGTTTCAAGATCCTCGCCCTTTCGTTCCCGCCGGCGATGTTTGCAGTCACGGCAGCAAACAGAGCTGTCAGCTTCCCTTTTATACTTCGGTTTTTCTTTCTTGGCGCACGGGGGAGGGTGTCAATAAAATGGAATATCTCACGGTATTTTGCGTCGTTCTCGGTTGAGCCGCCAGGAATCGCATGATCGCCAGCACTTCTTGGTACAGTCGCGATCATGCGACTCCTAGCAGCTCAACCGAGAACGACGCGAAATACCGTGAGAGATTCCATTTTATTGACACCCCCCCCTGCGCCAAGAATGAAAAACCGAAGTGTAATGTTCGTGTGCACGCATCTCCTCACTATCTCGAGACGTGCCGTGGCATAGAGATCATTGCAATAGGCAATGCACCAGCAACTCTTTTTCATTCACCGTGCGTTTTTGTGCGTCATTAGCCGCTTGGGAGTTCTATTTCAGTGCGCACGTTTCATGAGTCATTACTATACCTACAAACTGTACCGCAAACCGCTGCTGATTTGATCACTGAAAATTGTCGGTCACTCCTAAAACCTTTTCAACTTCGATACGGAAACAAACTATTCCTTCCCTTTGACCTTCGATATCTGCAGCAGCGATACTGTCCAATGAATAACATCGTAGTATTAGGGAGTTTTTGCCACCTCGAACGGTAACCATTATCGATCTTCTGCTCATGCGCAGTTTCGCATCACTTTAGTGCATCTGCGCATGCGCAAAAGATCGATAGTGCTTCGCGTTCGAGGGTGCAAAAGCTCCCTATTCCTTCCCTTTGGCCTTCGTTATCTCCAGCAGCGATACTGTCCAATGGATATCATCATAGTATTGAATTGAACTGAAGCCTTATTTGACGTGGCGAGGCGCAGGCCACGAGGCCCTGGGAAAGCGGGCGTGTGTGTGCGAAGGTGACTGGCGCCATGCCGGCCGTGTACTGGAGCGCCTCGTCGGTGGGCGTGGTGCCGACGGTGCACATGGCGGGGCCGCCGAACGCCTTCCAGGGCCCTGGCTACGCCTACGGCCAAGGCCCGGGCTACGGCCTGGGCCCCGTGCAGCCCGCGTTCGCGCCCTTCAGCCCCGCCCCCAAGGGGTGAGTCCGCGAGGGCGGGGCTCGGGCCTTTGCCCTTCGATATCTCCAGCAGCGGTACTGTCCAATGGATAACATCATAGAATTGGGGTACTGTCCAAAGGAGAACATCATCGTAATAGAGAGTTTTTGCACGCCGTAGCGGAAAACACTATCGATCTTCTACGCATGCGCTGATGCATAAAAGTGACGCGAAACGTGAACTGCGCATGCGCAGAAGATCGATAGTACTATCCGCTATGGCGTGCAAATACTCACTATTATTTTGCTACCTCGAGCGGTAAGCACTATCGATCTTCCGCTCATGCGCAGTTCAAATTTTGCATCACTTTAGTGCATCTGCGCATGCGCAGAAGATCGACAGTGCTTACCGTTCGAGATGGCAAAAACTCCCTATTGAATTGAAACCTTATTTTACGTGACGAGACTCAGGCCATGAGGCCTGCTCCTCCGTCTAACCACGCAAAATTTGTTACGCTCCTTTCACCAACTGGCGGAGAAAGAAGGCATCACTTGGTCGACGAAACGGGCGATTTGAATTTAGCTCAGAGGCTTCAGTTAGACTTGAGGATCATTTACATGTAGTAAATCTACTAACATGGACAGCCGGTCTTACTTCCCCGCCGCGTACGAAGGATTTTTTCGACCTTAAAAATCCACGGCTTCGATTGGGTTTGAAACCTTGCATAACAGTCGTATACGCTGACCGTTACACCATCGACACCGCTTGCTAGTATCGACACCAAAAGACTATCATCGCTGAGATCTTTAAATAATTTCGTGTGAACACTTTTTTTTCACAATATTGTTTTTTGGGGGTTATTTTGAGTTAAATCGTTTGAGTTTTTTCAAATGATGCCGGAAGTGTTTCAAGACAAAAGTTACATTATAATATTACATAACCGTTAGCATAAAAACGAGAAAGTATGTGATATAAACACCACTACATAAGCTGTTTTCCACAATTCGCAATTTCTTTAAAATGCGTTGGAAGTATGCGTTGCACAGGTTCATGGTTGTTTTATCTAAATCGTGTGAGTCGAATGGGGGAGCCTCGCGACCAACTATGAATACGTGAGGAATTCAGGGTCAACTTGGTCATAAATTATTCTAGGAGCCTAACGTGCTTGCTAACGAACATGGTGGGGACGAGTACTGAAGACGGTCAACTGTAGGCTTCCTGCAAGGTTGAGAATTTTACGATACTTCAGTCGACCCGATAGGAGACCAAAAGAAAATAATGTTATTTTACAATATTAAAACACTTGAAGAATTTTTAACAAATTCTCAATTCATATTTTCTATCTATAACATTTTTTTTCTTATTTAAATATTCAGAAAGCTTCGTTTCTTTTCTTTGGGACGATTATTCAACTGAAGTGAAAGAACGTATGTCAAATGTTCATACGTTTGGAACAATCTATTTCAGTGTTTTTTTCGAAACCGACAATGCATCTTTGGTATCGGTACCATGATGTTATCCATTCAACAGCAACGTTACTGGGGATATTGAAAGTAAAATAATCGAATTCTGTAAGTATCGCATTATCCAAAGGCACGGGGGCGTGCGCCCAGCCCAACACCTCGCACTTCGCACTTATTCTGTCTTTTGGAGAGAGTGGGGGGAGGAGCTTCACGACCAGTTGCGCAGCGCGATCTTTGCACCCTCTGAAGAAAAATATAAGCAAAACATTATATAAAGCAAAAGATATATACAGTATGTAGCATATATCTTTTCTAAAATATGTATTTATATATATATATATATATATATATATATAATTACATATTTATTGTAAAACTTAAAACAAAGTTCCCGTTCGCGTCTACGTGTTTGTTCTCTAAAATTATGAGAAGTTCCAAGTGGATTTCAGAGCATTTTTCACTACCGTTTACCACTTTTATTTCAGAAGCTTTCTTATGTATAACCTCAAGCCGTATCATATAAAGACGGTTGAGCCATTAGGGAGTTTTTGCACCCTCGAACATTAAGTACTGTCGATCTTCTGCTCATGCACAGTGCAAGTTTCGTATCACTTTAGTGCATCTGCGCATGCGCAAAAGATCGACAATACTTACCGTTCAAGGTGGCAAAAACTCCCTATTATCAGCAAAAAACTCCTTATCATTTGACGATACGTAAAGTATGCGGCTCACAGTGTATGGCAGGTTGAGGCAGGAAGGAACAGGGCGGGGTAAAAACCAAGAGAGCAGGGAAGGAGAACCGCGAAGGGATATTCGAGTAAAGGAAATTACATTTGTTTCACATTCTTCTGCTTGTTATGATATAATTATAAATACCCGGCAACACTGAATTACTTCAAGTAGTTTTTTTCTAAATAACATAACATTCCTCCTTTCTGATAGTTTCAAACCTGAAGGCAGACGTCTCGTTGAGCAAACCCGAAGGGCATGAGATTCCCACCCCGATCTGCCTTCCCATACTTAATTCTCAAGGAAAAATGTGTGTGCCCAATGCGTTAAAACCGATAAAGTAAGAAATTCAAGTAAGGGGCCTCCTGCTGGGCACTTAAACCGCTGCGATTGAAAATAATTTCTCGTCCAGGAGAGTTTTAGTACGCTATTATTCGCTCCTGCCCTAGAATGCTTACACTACACTTTTTGAATGATGATTGTTTTGAGTTGTTTCCCCGATACATTTTTGCACGATGTTCAAGGTCTTGACTGCGGAATGTTACAATAGAGAGTCATCACTTAGGAAAACCGTTGCCCTCAGGCTCGCGTAAACCTATCCGATTTTGTCTCGCTGCGCCACTGTTCATGGCTCCAGGAAAGACAAAAGAATACAGCAATACAGCACTTAAAATGCACCCGCTCCCCTTCCCCACCGAGATGACGATGGGGAGGGAATAACAAAGCTCGCGGCCTAAGCTCCAACTGCTAAAGGATCACCGGCCCTCAGTCATGTGTCTGGGCCTGTTGCCCTCCGATCACCTTGATTGACTGAAAATCTTCGCGCGATCTCACTAATAATTTTAGAAATTGAAAGGCTTGAATATAGATCGTGATGTCCCACGCGGAAATGGTTTCGACACTTAAGCAAGACAACATTATGATTTATTTTTAAGGGTTTAAGTGAGTTACATAAAAATGATAACGCTCCCAAGTCCAACTTCGAGATGTAAACCCTTCTGGAATGCCACAAGGAACATACTACATACGCCCAAAATTTTAGTGACGTTAAAACTACAATTTTTAGACTTACAATGTTATGCGCCTGAACTTTTGAATTCCTAATAAAAACGAACTACAAAAAATATTTTTGTGGAACGATAAGGACGGCATGTGTTTTGTACTTGGGTTCAAAATTTCTCTTAGAATGGGAAATAATTCTTCTCATTACGTAATTTCAAATTAAATGAATATTATCAATAAAGTAAAAATATTATGCTTCATATAAAGATTCAACTCAAGAGAAAAGTGTAAGTTAACAAAGATAATACAAAGAAATTCGGTTATACATTCCAAGTAGCATTTTGATCCTAGAGCTACTTTCTCCTATTTTGACTTCTTTGAATTCTTAACTTCCGAATAAGATAAGTCAACCGCGTTTTTTTATCATGAAAATCCACTCTTCTCCTAATTTATTTGAGGAGTGCAAATGCCATTCTTCTCAAGTCATTGTGTTTAACCAGCACGTTTTCAAGCACAAGCATCGGCTTTGACCTGCACCAGCGAATGCTCGTACACTCCGAAGAACTTCTCTGGAGATGGTTCACTTGCCTTTCGCGTAAAACTTACAAAAACAATTATCATGACAGCGAAAGGATACATTGGAGGAGAAAAAAGAAAAACAATGGTATACTGGTAATTCTAAAATTTGGAATTCTAAAACTTGGTAATTCTAAAGTGTTGTACACACGCATGTAAATCGGGCAGATTCCTCAACGAGGTTACTTGATTTGATTTTATACGATGAAAACAATTAGGTCAAAATTGCAAACCTAATACGCAAAAGTTACGAGCCGGACGAACCTAAACTTCCCGCAAACGAATTCTGACTTTTAATGGTTCTTGATGGATTTAGTGTTTCCTGAAGCGTCAGCAACTATGGCCATTAGTCCCGTAAGAGAAATTCTTGATGTATTCTGGAAAGTGGCAGTGAAATCCGGGGACGTTCTACACGTCGGGCTTGCCCAACACAAGCTCTCTTCCCTCGCGGGGCACTGCCCCAGACGGGACAAGCTCCAGACACATGAGTGGTAGTGTAGTGCATGTAAGTGTAAGTGTGTGCGTGTGTAAGGGGGAGAGGAAGGGGACAAAGATGAGACAAGGAAGATCGCGTGCAGCTCTTGGCCCGTCTGTCAACGTTCTGGCTCCGGTTCGTCTGGTATCGATCTCAGACACCCGGAAACTAATGATCGGGGCAGACGGGCGCTAGAATTCTCCTCCCGACAGCGGCAGAATTCAATTTAGCTCTCTAGGTAGTGTCGAAAATCCGCCACTGTGAGGATTCTAATCCTAGGATCTCCCGGTCAGAGTCGATACGGAGGCAACAGACAGCAATTCTGCCACTGGCCCACCTCAGCCGGTTGAGAGTTCCCGAGAATCTTTCGAACGCTTCATGCATGTTCTTTGATAATACATTACGGAAAGAGACCTTTATTAAGAGAAATATAAAACTCAAGTTGAACTATAGACTGTCCGTTGTAAATTGTTGAGTTTATGAAAGTTCCAAATGATTTTTAGACAGTCGTAATGATAATGATAATAATGAGTGCCAAGATAATAAATATATATATAATCATTACGACTGTCAAAAAATCATTTGGAACTTTCATAAACTCAGAAATATAGAACCCCTGAAATTTCAGAATAGAGAGGTAAAATTGCAAAAGGATTGGATTTGAATCATTCCTTAAGATCTGAATGACGAAAAAACTCCTGTGCTGTTTTGGAATGGTGTTGGAAATTTATCCAGCTTCGAATAATTGAGAGACGAGTGATTAAAGGTGTCCAATGTTTATGTTGCAGCATGAGCCAGTACCCCAAGACCGACGCTCCTCCGCCCTACGGGATGAACCCGCAGATGCAGCAGCCCGGCGCCCCGCCCGTAGCAGGTGAGGAGCCAACTCCTTGGCATTGTTTCGCTTAATATGCACGCTAACAACCCCAATCATCTAACGTTTTGGTCGACACTACCCCAATCATCCAAAGTAAACGTAGGCTTCGGCGCCCAGAGTCAATGTATTTTTGGCTCTCCGGGAGACGCCGGTTCTCGTCATTGTTGCAAACGTTTTGGTCGACTCTACCCCAATCATCCAAAGTAAACGTAGGCTTCGGCGCCCAGAGTCAATGTATTTTTGGCTCTCCGGGAGACGCCGGTTCTCGTCATTGTTGCAAACGTTTTTGGTCGACTCTACCCCAATCATCCAAAGTAAACGTAGGCTTCGGCGCCCAGAGTCAATGTATTTTTGGCTCTCCGGGAGACGCCGGTTCTCGTCATTGTTGCAAACGTTTTGGTCGACTCTACCCCAATCATCCAAAGTAAACGTAGGCTTCGGCGCCCAGAGTCAATGTATTTTTGGCTCTCCGGGAGACGCCGGTTCTCGTCATTGTTGCAAACGTTTTGATCGACTCTACCCCAATCATCCAAAGTAAACGTAGGCTTCGGCGCCCAGAGTCAATGTATTTTTGGCTCTCCGGGAGACGCCGGTTCTGGTCATTGTTGCAAATGTTTTGGTCGACTCTACCCCAATCATCCAAAGTAAACGTAGGCTTCGGCGCCCAGAGTTAATGTATTTTTGGCTCTCCGGGAGACGCCGGATCTGGTCATTGTTGCAAACGTTTTGGTCGACTCTACCCCAATCATCCAAAGTAAACGTAGGCTTCGGCGCCCAGAGTCAATGTATTTTTGGCTCTCCGGGAGACGCCGGTTCTGGTCATTGTTACAAACGTTTTGGTCGACTCTACCCCAATCATCCAAAGTAAACGTAGGCTTCGGCGCCCAGAGTTAATGTATTTTTTGGCTCTCCGGGAGACGCCGATTCTGGTCATTGTTGCAAATGTTTTGGTCGACTCTACCCCAATCATCCAAAGTAAACGTAGGCTTCTACGCCCAGAGTCAATGTATTTTTGGCTCTCCGGGAGACGCCGGATCTGGTCATTGTTGCAAACGTTTTGGTCGACTCTACCTCAATCATCCAAGAAAACGTAGGCTTCCGCGCCCGGAGTCGAAGTATTTTTGGCTCTCCCGAAGATGTTGGTTCTGGTCATAGTTGCAAACGTTTTGGTCGTCATTCTGCGATCTTCCTCGAGGCGAAATAAGTATTTGATACGACGCGAAAATGGGCATGAGAACGGGAACGTAGAGGATGTAAAAGAGTAATATCGGGAGGATGATAGTAATATTTTGCTGGCAAAATGTATTCCAATGTTTGAATTCGCCGCGTGTAAGTCATCCATACAGAATACCCAAGCTTCTCTCATGTTAGCTTAAAAACAATCGAATTGGATGATTTGGTAGATTCTTGGCTGTCTGGGAAACGCCGCGACCTATACACAGTTGCCAACGTTCCGATCGTCGTACTACAACATTCTTCAGGGCGTTATGGTCATTGGACATAATGCCGAAATGGACATGCACATCTGTATTACCAATTCCCAACGCGCCAAGAAATTAAAGAAAACTATGCTGACACCGGCCATGTGCGAGGTGTTTGTGGTTTCGTCAAAAACACAAGAACTCGAAAAAACAGCAATCATATATATATATATATATATATATATATATATATATATATATATATATGAGTATTATAGATGATTGCTGTTTTTTCGAGTATCAATGCGCTCCAAAATTGAACGAAAATGATGCTGGCTTCTGTCATGTGAGAGGAGTCTATTGTTTCGTTACATTCCAATGAAAACATTCAAAAATATTTATTTATTTATTTATGTCAAAAACAGTTAAAACTGTGTGTGACGAGCTATGGGGAGAAGTGAATTTTGTGCACGTTTTCATAATTCTGTGATCTCTATCCTAAACCATATTCTAGTCGAATTTTGAATACAGAAAAGAGAGTTTTTTTTTCGAGTTTTGTTGACAAAATATTCGCTCCTATATAATAAAATATATTTTCAAAGGTAAATTAGCTATAAATTTCTGCCCTGAACCCTCATGTTCTTCATGAAAGAATAATATTTTTTGCCGCGATAATATCGAAAACGATAATTTGAATAACTATATTTACCACTGAAATTCAGAAGACGTGCACAAATAATGAAGTTACATTTATGTCCAGAAGCAAAACAAGGGACCATCTCAGCATTTGCTCAAGGATCAGGGAAACTGGACGAAAAACCTGATCGAGATGGGGGCCATCAACCCAGAAACTGTGGTACAATACTTGTTACAGGTTCTTTAGAATTATACAGTCCAAATGATAAATAATTACATTAACTATCATTGTTAAAATTAATGCTACTAAATAATGAAACAGTTTCGAGTTTGACTGAAAAATGTTAATATTTTTGATTACGTTAAGTTGCAATCTTTCTTGCTGTGCATACCAACTTGACTTCTCAGACTCAGTGCGTCACTGCGTACTAGGAATGCGACATCAATGTCGATGTTTTCAAAATCTCGATTTTTCTATAAAAACATCTGTTTTAAACATCGATATATTGAATCAAATGTCTTTTAACATCAAATTTTTAGTGTTCGATGTTTTTACGTTTTGGATGTTTGATCGTAGATGAAAATTCTAATAATCACAGATTTGTAAAACTTATAATGTGAAATAATAATGTATGATACCACTGGCTGTGTTCGAACCGCACGAAAGCGGTTTGAACTACCTTAATCGAGCAGACTATCCCTCGCCCGAGATAATTCTGGTACCTTGGTATTTCCTTCCATCGTTCCTAGGATTTTGCACATGGAGAGCCGTTTTTAAACTATTTTTCAGTAAAAATTTTAATTATAAATTAATATACCCGGCCACTGTGAAATTAAATTTTGTTCAACACACGCAAAACGTTTTGCTTGTTGATTTTGTTGATCGAAGGTAGAGAAATTAAATATTTGCTATTGAAGTGTTACCTTATGGAACAGCACTCTGCTACTGCAGTATTCGTGAAGAATATGTTCGCTGAAATATTTAATTTATCGCAGTGTTATAGAGTGTATTTTATTTGCTGTTCTTGAGCAGTGTGCTTTCTAATGTATGGAAAACCCTTTTGTACGTCTGTGTTCAGTACCATTTTTACGAGAGGTAATATTCAGTGTTTTCCTAGACCCTGTTTCTAATCTTTTTGGAGATTTTTCTTCCGTGAAATCAAAATAATGTACCATTAATGGTTAAAATTATTAGACCGTTGTCGATGATTGAGTTCAAGGAACTCCTAAAAAGTAGATTGAACGTTTTAAAAACAATTTCCAATAATTGACAAATTTTAAGTGAGTAGATAAGCAACGAGTAATGGGAAGAGAATTGCAAATTACAGATAATTAAATGGAAAATGTAAAGAAATTTAAATATTAATCAACGTGAAATTATTATTAAAAAACCCTTATTAAAAAACGTGATATTCGGTTGCATTTCTACTGCCTATTCACCAGATACTATCAAAAATTATTTTGAACTCAGAATCAGAATTATTCGCACAAAAACTGCTTTCATATAATGATTGCGTACTTATCTTATCAGGGTTTATCTGCAATGATAAGGGAAATCGTGATCCTCGTTACCCTTTGCTCCACGTCCGCAATATAACGAAGAGGAAAAGTCGACGATCAAAGTAATCCACTAAGCTATCGTCTTCAGTGACGTTTTAAGTACGCACTTTCTAGCGCCAGCTAGTCACTCATAGGTCCATATTCTTTTTATTTTTACCCAATACTTGTACAAAAGCGTGAAAGTCAATGGTCGTTCGGAACGTAATGATAGTGTACGAAAGGCAATTATCATATTTTTAACGGCAAAAAAACTATTAAAATCTGTGAGTGATGTGCTATGGGGAAGAAGTGCAATTTGTACACGTTTTCTTGAAATTTGGTTGCCATCTGTTGTATGTTCTGCCCCATTCCTCTTGAATTGCTTTCCCACGCCTCCAAGTTTGCAAATGGTCGTTTTCGGTCTGCGATAGCTCTCAAGAGTCCGAGGGGAGGCCAAAGCCAGGGGAGCTCGTAGCGGATTAGTCCTCCCATTGAATTTCTGCTCGAGAATAGTGGAAACGAAGCGAATCGTGAAAATCATTTGTCCAAAGTGAGAAAGGACATGTAGGAATGAAAGAGATACAATGGCTGTTTACGAGAATAACCTCCGGATCCCCTCAAACATTCGTTGATACTAATTAAGCCACAACAACCATCATATGATAGGCCCTAGTGAATCACATAGGCATGCACATCCTAAAATCCGTGGGGGGGCAACCCCATAACCTTTTTTGTTCACTAGTTACATATTTTACCAGAGAATGAATAAAACTTACTAAAATAATGATGTTATTACTTTCATGAAACAATAATTTATAAATAATTGATTTAATGTTAAACAATTTATTAAGTTGCTTGATGTTTAGAGAACCTCTTGCCCAAATGTGTAATAAATTCCCAAATTGCCAGGTTAAAAACGAAAATCTAGAGAAAGATTAAATTTAAGGCAGTAAAATCTTTGATTACGTAAGACTATGGGGGATTTTTTTAAAAAATTTTAGGCTGTAGCTCTCTTAGCCCTTCCTCTTCACACACCCATGGTAAGAATGTTCTTACAAGTTCTTACAATAAACAATGATAAAATTAGTATTACCATGTGCAAGCAAAAGCTGCTTAAAACTACATTTTAACATTTGAGAGGAGTAGTATTATCAGAAGTCAGAGCTTTTTGGGATGAGATTCCTCAGGTGGAGAATCTCAAGATTCCTACCTCTATTGGTGCATTTAGGAGAATCTCTTCAGAAAACTTTTTTTAAAATTTGAATTCTGGATATAAATCATAAACATTGAATGTTTATCATTTAATAGTTGTTTTAATATACCTATCTCCAATATGTTTTTTGGAACTCTTTTCTAGAAACTTTTTTAAAAGAACAGAAGTGGAAAATAATATTTTTTAACAAAAATGAAAAATAATTCATTTGTAACACTACAAAAATTTTAATTTATAGTAAAATGCAATAACCAATATATATTTATATTAATGTTTTATATAAAATTAAAGGAGATTTTTTTAAATTGTTCAATCTAAAATCTCACAAAATAAAAATCTTTTATCATTTTCTTGATGACCCTGGATTCACTGGAATTTACATAAATAAGGTGGTAAAAACATTATTCAAAATAATCATTTCACACAAACTAAAATAAAATATTACTGTGAGTGTATAGTTATAACTTTCTGGGCTAAATATGAATTGTTGACTTTGACAAATCAGTTAAACAATATTGTATGGACATTACTGAGTTTTAATCTTGTCATAATAATCAAAAAGGAGGTAACATATTTAAATAATCTATTTTCATACCAAGAAACCTAAATTGCATGAGCTTCAGAAAACAAAGAAAAATTCCTATCACCTTTTGAACTTTCTTGATAGAAAACTGAATTACATTAAACACATATATTTAATAATTCATTTGAATTGTATCATTTTTTCTATGTCTGGAGTTTATTCAATGGAAAGGTTTTCCCAACACAAAGTCATTATTCATCTATAACACCCAACTAAAGAAATACAATCCTCTGTTTTCAGTTGTTGTGGGCGGCCCTCCCCTGGGGCCCTCTCCTGCCAACATCACATGCCCCTCGTGCCATGCGCAGATCCAGACACGTGTTTCCCATGAGAGCTCTACCAAGACACACATCATCGCTCTGCTACTCTGCCTTTTTGGGTAAGGTCACTGCCTCTGCATTTCACTGTAAATAAGAACAAAGACGCCTATGCATTGCAATACAAGTAAAAGTTTTGGATAAATTCATTACATCATGTTTGGCACTTGTAGATCAAAATAATTCAGACGCTATTAATTAAATTACTTCCTTTCAACTTTTTAAGTAATGTTTTTTTTTTCTTTTTTCTTTTCTATTTTTTCTTCCATTTGCTAATGCGATTACAATTTTTTTATTTCCAAGTTTTAAAAAAAATTCAAAGAATTAAAATAATCGATAATATTTTTTTCCAATAAAAGAAGCCACATAATTGTAAAGTCAGTTAATTGTTATTACTATTATGTACTTCTCCAATTGTAGAAAACAGACAAATTATTATTTGTTAAACTTATTTCTTAATCTTTTACTTATTATTTACATTGTAGAAATAATATTTTTTAAAACACTTTTAGTAATTTCATTTTATTTTGTTTTTAAATACTTGATCATTACCAATATCAGATTCAAATGACAATAGTAAAAAACGACTTTACAATGAAGCAGATTGGAGAAAACTAATGCAATTTAAACAATAGTTGATTAAAAGCCTTTATTTCAGTAAAAATTGTCAAAAACATATCGGCAAAACTACAAACAGAAAGAAATAGCAATTATGTCATTCATTCATGAAAAGCTAGATTAATACCCAAGCAGACAAAGCAAGATAGGGAACTCCAGTATTTTTAACAAAATTTTATATTAGTATTTTTGTAATTTATTAATTAGTAATTCTATATTAGTAATTTTATTTATGTAAAAATATTGTTAAATAAATTGATTATTAATACAACACATTGAATAAATTTACTTCAGGTTATAAATGATAATGATTTTTTAATGTTCGCAAATGTAAAAGTATACTACATTATTTATTATATTTATTATTTTTATACTACGTTTTCAAAATGAAAAGGTAATAACTTCATTTACATATTTATTTTGAAAACTTATTTTCAATTTTTCAATATATTATGAGTTTCCATATTTTGTTGATGCTTATGTCTCCATAATGTATATAATCCAGACCTGCTTTAATTGTTTATCTCTTCTGTACAACCATTTCTGAGCAAATATTATCACCAACTGGATAATTAAACACTCTATCAAAACACAAAACATTAAATATTGCAAAATTGTCTAAAATATATTTTATTTATTTGAATAATTTCTAAATCATCTTGGCATAGAATATTATATATATCAATGCTAGGCAATGAAAAGCTCATAACTCCTTTTGTTTTACTGATGGAGATATGAGGTTTTAATTGTCTGGCATCAATATATTGGATCCATCCTGGTGTGTCCATTCAAAACATGCCCCATTATGCTACTTAATTAGTTTATAAAGTGGTTTAGTGTTTGCAATATTACCTTCACAAAATTCAAAATTAAGGAAATATTTAATTTTTAAAATTTTAATGTCTATATTGACATTTGGAACAATTAAAATAACTGTGGCTCCATGATATTTTATTTTGGAGATTCTTTTTGAATAACCTCTTCAAATTAAGGAACAACAAAATATTAGTTCACAGTAATTGAAGTAATGAATAGAAACAATTGATGTCTTAAAAAATTGAAAAATTCACACGCAATTTTGTAAAACTCATGTATTCATGAGATGTTTTGAGAAAAAAAATATAATTCAAATATTTTTTTCAATTTCCTTTTTTACTGTACAAATGTCAAAACATTTATTGTGCATTTGCAAATACTATTATGACTTTATAAATGTCATTCAAATACCTTCTTTTTAGGGACATTATGAAAGGGAATTCAGGTTTTTTTATGGAGAAATTAATATCCAAATACTTAGAAAAAATGAAATCAAGAAAAGATCACTACAACTGTACCTTTATTTTATATAACTGCTGTTTATTTCTGGTATTTTCATTTTTTATGTAAATATTACTAGGTGCTGGCCGTGTGTGTGCTTGCCGTACTGTATGGACAGCTGTCAGAATGCCAATCACCACTGCCCAGCCTGTGGAACCTTCTTGGGAACTTTCAAGAATTAGCACAGAGTGGTGTTCATTATGCACAACCAAGTATCTTCAGTCCTGCACAGCACTTTTTCATTGCACAACTGTGTGAAATGCACTGCATTTCCATTGCATTTATGTAATATTTGAAATTTACACATAATACTAATATTTATTGTACATACTTGCAACATTGCTTTTGATAGGAAACAATATGAAAAAAATGTTTGGTTACCCAGTGCAAGCATGAGTGTCAGTCTAGTGATCTTTGAGTTCTTCCTAATAATGTTTCTCGAAGCCTCTGAATTTTGGAGAGAAATAAAATTCCACAACATTAAAAGCCATTGAACAGATGCAATTGAAACGCAGCGCAAATGGATTTTGTATAGATTGTGTCCATATTCTTAACTGAAATGTAACATGACATACACACTGCAGATCATCCACAAGTCTTAAATAGCTTAGTGTTATCATTCTGCATGACCCATGCTTTACTCTCTCAAAATAGTGAGATCATCTGCTAATGTGAGGCATGAGCTCAGCGTCTGAAGATTCAATTCCTTGATAATGAAATCTCTTGAAAGTATGCTTAGCATAACTTAATTAAGTCTATTAAAAATACACTTTTTTTAAAACATAAGGAAGTGGAACTCCTACATTTTTGGAAAGGGATTTTGTAGCATAAAACTGAATAATTCTTTAGATAAGAAAGATTCAGTATGGTATAAATGCCAAACTCCATTCCAATAACAATTTAAATGATTGCTCATGAAAAATATTATAACAACTATCATCATAATGCTTTCTGTATCATTATTTGCAGAAAAAGTTTTTGTCATGTATATGTAATTTTCAAATATATTTTGTTTTATATACCTATTTTCTTTTTGTGAGAACAATACCTCAATATATTCTTTTTTCTTTCCTTCCTGTGTTGCAGTCCAACAAGTGAACATTATTCATGAGAAAATTAATATTTTTCTGTCAGTTCAAATAGATGCTGTGGTTTCAGATTAAAATATAATTTTGTTTTTTATAAAAATTACCCATATGAAGAATTACTCTTAAGAATTATGTATAAACACTCATGAATATTTCTTCTGTTAAAAGAAGTATTTTCAGTTTCAATAAAAACAACATCAGTGCAAATATGAAGGGTATAGTAAGTACGTGTGCTAAAGACATTCCCCAATGGGGACCCATTTTATGTTTGTGAAGAAAAGCTAAATGACAATAATTTTTAAATACCAAAATAAACTTTTTCCATGGAAAAATATGAAATAAATACATTTATGAATAATTAACATATGACTAAATACTTATTAGTTTCACTGGGCCCTCAAATAATTTAGGCTGAGACTCCATTGTAGCTACCATGTAGCTCTTGTAGTCGTCGTGGCTATTGCGCCAGCAATGTGGATTGTGGGAGTGAGAGTATCTTAAGCAGAGAATGGTGGGTATGGCACATGCCTTTGGAAGGAGCAGCATTCCACGTTTGTGACAAAAGGTAATAAAAATTCATTTTAATTTCAGAAAAAAGTTATTTCATTGAGAAATGGAAAAACTAATTGTTTTATTAAAATATATGTTCATAATGATAAAGATACATTAAGATCTATTGTCATATTCCATGCCTTTTTTTAGCGTTTATTTACAGAAGAACATTTCTGTGGAGAGGTATCAAATTATGAAAATATAATTTATTTCTTACATTGCAGTTACAGCATTACTGAAAATGTAAATATACGGTAACTGTAACTGAAACAATTGATATGTTATACATTGGATATATATTTCATTCAAGTTTGCCAAAAAATGGGTGCAAATTTAGCACTTGCAAAGAGTACCAGTTTGATGTGATAGTTGATACACTTCTGAATGATGCCCCATAACAGGCCTTAGCAAAGCAAGAAATTCCAATTCTGCTGCAGAATTATGGGTACCCAATTCATAGCACATACTACTCAGTTAACACCTCAGAGCATTTGAATTTTTCACACTATACATAGAATACTGTTCCAAAGTTAGAGTGTCAATGCAGTCCAAAGGCTTCTTGGGGGTCAGTGACTTCTATTTTTTTTCTCTTTCACTTCTTTCTCCCATAACAACACATATTTTTGTATGACATATCATCATTATTTATTTGTCAATCTAGGTTAAAACAATAGTGAATCAAAAAGTAGAGGAAGACATACATTGACAAAATTTGTCATAGAAATTGTGCAATGCTATTAAAAGTTTTCCCTCATCAGAAATATAATTATTGCTATCTTACAACTGTTGTACTTTCTAATGTTAGCGATATTACTAATATTGACACATAAAACTAAGTTTCAAATTTTAATACAAATGACAAAAACAACTCAAAATTCTTGTAAGGGAAAAAACTGGAAAATAAAAAAGACAATTTAAGAAGCTTACTCTGAAAGCCCCCTCTGTCCCCTTTTTGAAAGCAACTTAAAACTCCTAAGCAATGAAATAAGTTGTGGTTGCAACAAGCATAAAAACAAAAATATCATTTTACAATTTAACAATATTGCTGAGGTTATATTACTCCTTAGATGAAAAGCCAAGTATCCATACGTTATTAATTTATAGCCAATTGATATCAATGGAAAGTCTGACAAAAACAATTTACTGATGATTAGAATTTCTCTATCATTATATGAACAATATGTTATCAGAACAATAAAATGAGGTGATGTGTTCGGCAATCCATCATAACCCTGACAAAATTTGGATCCTCATACAAGATGTACCCAGCGGCGTGGCTGAAGCTTGCATTCTTTCGGAGGATCGTAATAATTTGCCCCTGTTTGGTAGGCAACATGACATTCACTGGTGTTTGGCAGGTCAGGTTCTGAGGCAGCGTGATTTACCAGCTGCATTCGTATAAATTTAAGCAACGAATGCATATAATAAACATATATGGAAGGTAAGAATTTCTAATTTAACTATTTATATTAATTTATATTAATGCACAGAATACAAAAGAACTATTGCATAATATTTATTCGAAGTGAAGGTGAGCTAAGCATACCTCTGACAATATCTCAGGTTATACGGAAGCTTGCTGTAATAGAATATTAATTTTACCAAACGATGTTTTACAGTTGCAATGCTACATATACAGTTAGAATCGCTAGAACTACTGTTCACTGGCTTACGTAAAATGCTTTTGCAGTGATACACTCCACTTTAGAATAGAATATGGAATTATATCTGAAAAGTGGAATTAACTCGAAGTTAAGGTCGTAACTACTAAAGATGTCCAAAAAATGCACTACTATTACTTCGAAGATTCGGGGAGTTGTAATAAATCTAATATTTAAAAAAAAGTTTTGTTTTTTGGTAGCGGTTTTTAAAATTATTTGGTACTGGAATGTGAAAACAAACAACCGCTTCCTCCTCAAATTTACCCATTAGAAAATTTAGTTCAGAAATGATTTTGAATACAATTTCAAAATCTTACAAACAAAAGTCAATTCAAAGAATTGTACCTCCTATAACAATGCTACCCGTACGAAAAAGTGCAATCACATTCTTTATTGACAACGAGTGCGTAGCTGAAGCTAACCTTCGAGATGGAGTAGTGGTAACATAAATAGGTGCAAAACAAAAACAAAAATAATATATGGAATATTTATTTCATTTATTTGAACATATGTATATCTTGTGCCTTTGAATTTTTAACTCGCATGTTTTTGAATATGAAATATTAAGAATGATGTTCAGCCAAGCTTTAGATATTATCCACTGTATATATTGCGCAATTGTGATATTTTTAACATGACAAAATAGTTATTTATACCCCAAGGGCGTGTATAGCTCAGTGTCGCCCAACATTACCTTATATTGAGAGCCTTTGAACCGAGGCCTTTTTGCGCCGAGATCATTAGAACCAATTACCAAATTTACTTATTTACTAATTAACTAGATGTTAACTTGACTCGGTTTGCCTTTTCATATTTCTTTCCCATAAAACCCTTTCATAATTACCTACATAAGAGTACTTGTAGCATATTAAACTGTTATCATATTTCCTTCGTAACCACGATCTTCTCTATCCAGTTACATTATGCGGTGTTTAACGAGTTCCGTAAGGAAGGTAACAACAAGCAACAACGTAACAGTAACATGCAACTAAGCACCACATTCTTTGCCGTTCTTTTTTACACACAAGGAAAATATTTAAAGAAAAAAATTGGAGAGTTTCTTCAGAAAAAAAAACTATTTTTTTAAAAAAATTGCTCATCCCACAAAAATTAATGCATTCATATTTTCGAAAATTTGAACATGCATTTACTTGAAAATCTGTTTTTGATGAACAGATTTCATTAAGGAACAAATTTCATTACTGAAGTTGCAGGAAGAGGCCGAGAAAAATTTGAATTTCTGTAACTTCCGAAAATTCAAAGAGTGCAACAAAAATGCTTCCTACGTTATTTCCGTAAGTCTTCTGCTCTGTCAGAAGAAAAATTTAAAGAAAAAGTTGGAAGATATTTTTCAGAAAATTTTGACGTTTATGTGAAATACGAACCCCCCCAAAATCAAATTATCCGTTTCAAACTTAAGACGCTACGATATCAGATAGATCAATTGGAGAATATCAATTTAGGCTGAAATCCTGGTTTCGGTTTTAGCCGTTTGCGTTGTTCACAGCCGCAAGGACGGACGAATCTACAGACGTATTGCAGTCAACCAATTTTTCGGTATTTTTCGGTATCGGTAACAACCAAACGTTAATTGTGACAACAAAACGTGTTAGAGGAAGTGAATTACTACATATACGAGTATGAACAAGACTTATCCCCTTTTCATTACCAGGGCCCGGCAATAGGAGTTTTTCTGTCTAAAATCTCCTTTTTCCTGAACATTACAATACTTTCTCTAGATTTCGTAAGCAGTAGGCGAGAAAGTAAGAATTAGTGGTGCTACACCTGCACACTTATTTCTCTCGATATAGATAAGGGTTATGTAATGTCACAATGTCTTTATTACACTTCAGGTATCACTTGAAAATCTCGCAAACAAACAGAGCGCGAAATAGAATGTCAAAATTGTCAATGAAAATCGTTTTCTGCCATTGAATTCAATGTATTTAGGTATTCATTGTATTCTCATACATAAAAGCATTAGACAAAAAAATATCCGTAAATGATATCATGAACTTGTCATGAGTACTTTTCACGTAATTTTGGTGAAAATACGGGAGAGAAAGTACGTCCTGTTTTAGCATCACTAGTTCATTCTTTTCGCGATTTTTTACTAGCAACCATTAACGCGTTCATCTAACCCACAATTCAATATTAAATTCTTAAATCATGTCATGAACAGATTTAAAAAATATTACTCGTTTACGGTAATTTTGGGTTACGTGGTTACAAAGTTCAAATTGTTTTCGAACCTTTCCTACACCTTGAATAGTGAAGCGACAAATTTCTTTCTTAATGCAATGTATTCTTCAAAATCAAATCTTTAGTTCATTTCATGAAAACTTTTTCAAAATTTTAATAATGTTCACATTTTTTTTGGTATATCATTTGTATTTTTAAGTGATGGCTGAAGTATTAATAGAAGCGGTAATATTATAATATACGCTACCGTTACCAATGATACAAGAAAATATGTGATAGGAAAATAAGTCTTCAGATGTTCTACTCATTCTTAGATGAACACTACCAACATGTAAGAAAATTCGTGAGATGAGTTCATGCACTGAATCTTTGGTATGTGTTTGCAGGTGCTGCCCTTGCGCCCTCATTCCTTATTGTACCGACAGCTGCAAAAATGCAAACCACTACTGTTCAGCATGTGGCGCATATATAGGGGCTTACTCCAGTTAATGAACTTGAAGAATTTAAAAGAAAGATTAAGTATTAGAATTATAAATATATTTTCTGTAAATGTTACAAATCACTGATTTGAAAAATAAAGGAAGGAACTTCTAAGATTCCTTAAACCTTATCAATTCCAGTTTGTCACGTATTTCCAATGCATTTTATCAATAATATTTTTGGAAATTGTTGATGTTACACATTTATAATTTAAAAGTAAAATAGATAAGAATAATTTCTTTGAAATGGCAATATTAACAGATGTTCTGTATTACAATGTAAATTCATTAACTGA
The DNA here is from genome assembly GCA_031308135.1 of Acheta domesticus. NCBI lineage: Eukaryota > Metazoa > Arthropoda > Insecta > Orthoptera > Gryllidae > Acheta > Acheta domesticus. Next base: position 184,060,636 of record JAHLJT010004567.1, read on the forward strand.
GATCATTAACTGAGACCGTAGAAGTAATCTTCTCTTAGAAATAATGGAATTACGCAAGAACTACAATCATTGAAAGTGTGCCTTCTTATAAAATGCCATTTAAATAGTTCTAACTCTTTTCTGTCTACATAATGCTTCATAAATGCGCAAATATGATTAACATTTATAGTTAGACTCCAAATTTTTAAGACTCAAAAATCTCATTTTGGATATTCTCTTAACCGGTTAGATCACACCTCAAGGAAACAGGGCAAACAATGGGTAAGCTCGTTCCCTTATTAAAACACTTAAAATGACACACTCGGAATTGTTTGTGTTGGTTTAAAACTAAACTTGTAGTAACTCTTATTGTAAGAATAAGTGCATAATTAAGAAAACTTACTCCCAAAAACTTCCTCTGGTGCAAAAAGTATACAATTGTACTTACTCTGTACATTTGCGTTAGTCCTTACTGAAAGGTATTTAAATCTCACATTCAGTCCAGTACTATAATGTAAATTTAAAACATATCTAAACGTAACTACCCGTTTATTGTATTGCCTCTTTACGTCTAGAAAAATGACGGCCAGGCCAGTGAGTCGTCACTGTTTCAAACATGAGTTGTCCGGTTAAGGGAGTACATTGTTCTTAATCTTGATTCATGTGGGAGTCAAATATAAGAAGGCAATACAAATTAATTTGAAAATATCTTCATTTTGTACAGAATTTATTTCACTATTCAAAACTTTAACCGACGACTTGCCCCGCAGTTGTCAAACCATAAGATTTGGTGATACGAGCTAAAGACGGATACATTTACTTCTGTTTGAATTCCAGCCTCTTTTCATTAAAATTGTTCAATATAATAATGCACTCACAAGTTGACTTGTGAAGAATGAAGAATCATCTGATAAACACAGGTGCATTGAATTTTCTGACATGCTACCCGCAAGAATCGGAATGAATCTTGCCAAGATAGCGCAACTGTAATTTGAGAAAAGCATGATAAGAAAAGTCATTTCTATATTTGAGATACCATGCGACTACCTAACGAAAATTTAGGCGGCTGAAGGTCATCAGAAAGGGTCCTAGTCCTAGTCCTAGTCCTGGTCCTGGTCCTAGTCTCAGTCCTAGTCCTAGCCCTATCCCAAGTCCGAACCCAAGTCCAAGTCCGAACCCGAGCCCAAGTCCGAATCCGATCCCGACCCAAGTCCGAGCCCGAATCCGAGCCCGAGCCCAAGTCCGAGCCCGACTCCGAGCCCGAATCCGATCCCGAGCCCAAGTCCGAGACCGAATCAGAGCCCGAATCCGATCCCAAGTCCGAGACCGAATCAGAGCCCGAGCCCAAGTCCGAGCCCGACTCCGATCCCGAGCCCAAGTCCGAGACCGAATCAGAGCCCGAGCCCGACTCCGAGCCCGAATCCGATCCCAAGTCCAAGTCCGAGACCGAATCAGAGCCCGAGTCCGAGCCCGATTCCGATCCCGAGCCCAAGTCCGAGCCCGAATCCGAGTCCGACTCCGAGGCCGAGCCCCTCTCCTCCTTCGTGCCCTGCATCTACCATTTGTCCCTCAGCGCTAAGGAGCAGTTGGCGCATCTTCTCAGGGACATCGCCGCTAAGAAGACTGCTGGATCTCCCGCTTTCGGATTCCCAGAGAGCGGCCAATTACTTCGAGTGCATAGAAAAGAGAAGATGGGAGTCCTCCTGAACGATAACCTCTTCACGCCTAAATTTTCTATCGGTGGTATAAAACAGTTGCTTGCGACTTGGGTACCTCACATGCATTAAGAGGATGAATTGGCGTATGTAGAAAATATGCCTTAAAACTATTTTTCTATAAATTTGCAACAGCAATGAAAATGCAAAATGAGAAATTATTGAAACAGTTTTATATTTCACGTTAACATATCTAAGACTTTTAGGCACTACAAAAAAAGCACTTCGAGGCCTAAGTTACTTTCGAGCTTTAAACGTAATCCCTGTAATTAAATAGTAATTTCCTTAAAAACTCCAAGTCAGATCTTAATATTGCCGAATTTATTGTGTGCTTGTATATGTGGTCTGTGTGCTAAAATCAAACTATTAATATTGCCATGGACGGACTCATTATGAGAAACATTGTGGAAAAGTTGTCCGTCGTAAAAGGAAATTCAATATATGATATATAGTATATACAGAAATCTTCGACAATGTATTATGTATAATAAGAAATCAAGTGCTGTATTATTATAATATTATTGTATTATTTAAATTCAATAAAATGTCAATAATTTCAAAATGAATACATCATCAGAATTATTAATATACATAATGCCTTATAATAATATAAGCGAATGAAAAACACAAAGTCCATTCTTTATTATTTGTTTGATTTCCCCCAATGAATCATGGAATGAGGATTATGATTTTTCTGCGGATAAGGCCGATTTCTTCGCCCTCACAACTTTTCGCTCATTCAACAAATTTATTGATCAAAGAATCGAATCACCTACAAATCAAAATGTGAGTGGTCCCTTTCACCAGAACGATTGCCCCCAAATTGTGAACGAATCCTTTTCAACATTTGAAAATAAAAAGCCTTTTCAACCCTGAAATACAACTTAATAAAACGTTGCGATTTAGATATTGTTTTTAACAAAAATTTGTTTAGATGTTTGTTCATGATTCCATAGATTTACTGTCATCGCATTCACAAGTTCACAGTTAGAATAATAACGAAAAAATCTCTTCAAAATTCAAGTTAGTTTATTTATAAAATGTCGATTCAAAAATTATTTTATTTTAAAAACGCACAAAAAGCTAATGTTGCTAAAATTGTCATATATCACCTTTCATACAAATATAGTGACAGGTATATAAATTCAGCAAATCTTGTATGAAACGATCACTCTTCATTCCGTGAAAAAAGGGGTCTTTAAAGATTTATTTTGCTTTTTTCTACATTGCTTTTAAATTTATTTACTATTATTTTTAAACGCATTTCAAAATATTTATATCTCCTTATCTTGAATAAAAATAAACGTTTAAATCATTTTCAGTTTTAGCACTCCCAGTAGTTGTCTATCGGTAATGAACATCCATTTTCTTGTGTAGACTCATTACATCACTTTCCCACTGCATCTGCATTCCCCTTCGGACGGTCCCAACGCTGTCTGGTTCTCGTGATAAAAACATAATTTCTGTTGCTAGCATTCTCCCGAGCATGGTGACACCAACTGTAAGAAGAGACTTTCCTGGCGCACTGTACAATGCCGGCGCGAGAGGGCAGAGTAGAGCGATTCGTCGCTGGTCTAAATCACGGTAATTAGTAGGACGGAGTAAGCATCACAAATTTGTGCTCCTAGGAGCCTACCCTGGACTTGCTCTATGGTCCGATTAATATAAGTTGGTGATTGACAGTTGTACTTCTGAGACTGCAGCTTCATACAATATGAGTGTATGATTTGGTTACTTTAATATAAGTATTTCAAGTGTTTACTTTGTGTCCCGCCACGAGATAGAAATCAAGCTCGTTGGTGTCCCGAGAACAGGTGTTCAGTGGTAAGCAAACTGTCAACGTCGCTCCCTTCCATTCCCAACTGTCAATCACCAACTTATTTTAATCGGACCATAGGAGTGATAGATAAGTGTTCGCGCGCCTAAGTCTGCGGGTCGATTGCGAATTGACTGCGCTCTGTCGCCGCTGTTCCCCTTGCGGCACAGTCCTGGAACAATGGGGTTATAGCGCCACGCGTAAGGTAGCGATGTTATGCACTAACAGTCACGTGACGGACCTTGAAGCCTTAACGTCCATTTATTTATTTATTGGTCAAAAAACAGTAAAAATCTGTATTACGACGTGTGGGGAAAGAGATTTATCTGCGCACATTTTCTTGAGGGCCAGAATTAAAAAAAAGTCTTAGGCCTAAAGTATGACCTTATACCTTCATGAATAATGCACGCCAGTAGGAGTCTCTACCGTCACCTTACAAGCGAGAAAATGGCCGCCTAAAAACAGGAAAGATTGCATTTTTCCAACACTAATAAACCGATTCTCGTATGTGAGTCGGTTATAATTATTCCTTACCGACACCATAATGCTGGCAAGAATTAACGGAAAAAGTTAGAAAGGTGATAGGTAATAAATACGCGAAAAAGGAGTTGAAATCTTATCTTGGGGTTAGGTTATGTCTTATGCTCATAACGACCGCTGTTTTTAAGACATTCCCTTCATTGTCAAGAAAAACCTATTCAAAACTTCAGTCTGCATACTCATCGCGCAGCACCATAAAACTTAAAATTCCGTCAACAATGTAGATTTGTTATACTCATGACTCCTAGCGTGGTTTAAATGTCACGCTATTAGAACTAACACTTTTTGATCAACGCTTCAAATGCTTCTTTTGTTATCATGCATATCGCAAAGTCGCAGTTGCTAAAACTCATCTGAACGTTGTTCATTACTCCATATGAAGTCGTTAGTCACGTGATCAATAGATTAAGGATGTCTCCTTCTGCCTGGTGCTAAAGCTCCCTAATGAAAATTCTGGACCATTGGCTGGCCGCCTGCCAGTCCAGCCGCTGAAGGAACTGTCGCTCCCGACATTGCCGCCCGCGCTGCATACCTGCGGCGAGGTAGCGTCGCCGCCCGGCCCAAAGACAATCCCGAGTGCCGGCTGCCGTCTTCCCTCACAACCGAGAAGGATGGTAAAAGAGTCAATCATCTTCTAACAACTGTAAGGCGGTATACGGTACAGTTTTCGTGCAGATTCTTCACGCAGTCCAGATTTTACGCTTTCTGCATGAAACAATTATGAACATGTTCATAATTTTCGTGTAGAAAGCATAGTTTTGACTCCAGCGCCTCTAGCGGCAAAATCGTTCACTAACGGTAATCGGCCATTTCGATTTTGTGGTTAGGTGTGTCATAGACTAAGGACATCTTTACTCTATGGGTGTGTCAAGGAGCGATTGTATGAAGTGATGTATTGTGATAAACTCCCTTTTCCTTATTCCTGCCTTCCTATTTTTATTCTCTTTGCTTCTCATGGTTAATTAATACTAAATGAAGATCACAGCCAGAACGCACGCACAGAAATACCACCACTGAAAGTACTCGGACAGCGCAATTCAGTTGTTTACCGGTCTCCGCCCTAGCGGCGGCTTGTGGCGATTCAGAAAGCGTATTGTCTGGTATAGACGATGTATGCGCGACTTTTTGGCTTTTATACTTTCAGTTTGAGATTTTGACGTTTCTGTACAGAAACTGTAGGAGAATCTGCACGACAACTGTACCGTGTATATCGGAAATAACTATTAGTTTTAAGGTTGATTTTTATTGCACTAATGTTCACCTGTAAATTCATCATCTGTGCATCATGTGACCCCGCCATTTTTACTCTAAGTTATTAAATTGATGTAACGAACTGAAATTTCCCGTCGCACTTCTCTCCATAGCACGTTGCACAGTCTTTAACTGTTTTTGACTTTAAATAAACAAATTAAAAATAAAATATTTTCATCGTGCAGCATGGTCGTCCTGCCCACCACACTCAACTCCCGTAATTTCAGAACAGCTAAGCAACTGCATCAAAATCAAAATGCATCAAAATTGAGGTAAGCTGGGGTGTTGGATCGCCCAAACAGATTTGTCGCTCGCTAGGGGCGTTGTCGGGTAAATGACAGTATATGACTGCAGTAGATGATTCTACAGCAGCCTCCTTATGAAAAGGCCCACAGGTTCTGGGTGTTACTGGTTTTCGTAAGTGGAAAAAGAGAAAGAGGCGTGTTCTCGAAAATGAAGCAGGTGATTCTTGATTTTGTGCTTAGTCCTTTCGTTCAAATTCGCTTTGAAAAGGGCCAAAAAAGCTTAGAATACAAAACTTTTTTCTTCTTTTTCTGCATATCACGGTTTAGTTAGCTGCTTGTTCCACCTTCACAGAATCTCCTTCCATCTTCTCCCCACGTCTCCCCTTCCTTTTGGTACGTAGTAAAAAGCTACTTTTGGAAGTCTGGTATCTTCCATTCTTCCAATTTGTTGTAACTATTTGTCTCTATATTTTTGTATCCTAATGTTTACAGGATCTACTTTAATTATTTCATTTAATTTTCGTCTTTCTCGTGTAACCACCGGGGTAAATGGTGCCCCTGTGCGCCAATGGTCTTCAGCAAGAAGGGCGGAAGAGCGGACCACGGCAGGTTAGAATCTCTCACCTCGGGAATTAAAAGATGTCCCAAGAGAGAAACGAGTAGGTAGAACACGACAGCCGTGGTGAAGGCAACCACCTAAGGGAGAGATCCTAACAGAAAAGTAGGACAGAAGGCTTTAAGTTGGCAGCCCTGACAACTCACTCAGTTAATGAATGGTAATCCTCACTGACGACATCTAAAACACTTGAATTCTTTAGAGTAAAGAGACAACAAAACTTTATCAGACTTAATACATGTCTTGAAACTTATTACTCAAACAATTGTTTCCGTACGTGATGTATTAAAATTCAAAAACCAAGAAATTCTTAAAAGTATCAGGGTCTTAATACCTACAAACAAAATTTATTTCTGAAATAACCTTACTGAAAGTGACTGCAGCAGAGTTAGAGGAAAATATGACACCAGCGAAAGGGAATATTTTGTTCATGTTTTGGTTTAGTTGTCTTTACTCTACAATTTAGTCATTTATACAATTATCAATTTTAGAATTGATATTTGTTAAGAATTATGTTTATAACTAGAGACCGGATTTTTATGTAATTACCTATTTTTTGTCTTTGTACCTACCGTTCTCAAAATTGTAATCTTGGCGAATCATAGCTCTCCTAACGCAATATCGAATTGTTTCGTTAAATATTTAGTACTATATTACATATTTTGCTGTTTTCACAATATATTTTGCTATTTTATTAATTTTCTTCTATTTAATTCCATATTTTTTATGAAAAGATGTATTTTTACAAAATCAGCATTTTTTCTACATTATTGGGGAAATCCAGGTGTCCAAACCATCAATGACATCGCATTGTGTGATACGTAACCTTAATTTCTGAGAAAAATTTGCGATCACTGACGTGTAACACTTGGATGAAGATGCTACAGTGTATGTTTGCTGGTCGTAGATCTCGCCAGTTTGTGCGATGGCTTCTATTGCGATTAGTCTGACTGCTAAACTACGGTCCTGGATTACAATAGATTGAGCTTTTACTACTGACGAGAAAGTTGTCCGATGTTAAGTGAGCAGTTTTTCTAAATGTAATTTCTTACTATGTAAATAGTTTTTAATTAGAGAATTTTAATATTACATATTATATCCGATTTTACAAAATTATTACATATTCTTACTAGTTTTATTACATATTTATGTACATATTTTGACGTTTTATACTACATATTTTTCCGGTCTCTATAACTTTATTTTGTCTAGAGTTACTATCAAAAGTTCAACTTACGTGTCGGGAATCTCGGAGCAGAAGGTTAAATTGCCCCCTGCCCCCTATTGCCACTGCCATCTTTCCTATTGGGAGTCGGGGGTGTCCACATTCGAGGTCTTTGGCTTCGGAGGCTCCAATGGCGCGGTTGCACAGGTCAAATTTAAGAGTATGCCACCCCCTCTCTTTTTCCACAGTTGAATAATACATTTGTTTTATACAACAAACGGTAGAGTTCATTCTTATTTTCATCTTTAGATCTACATTAGAGCACAAAAGCGTTTTTTTATGTTAGATAAAATTACAATTTTAATGGTTTACACAATAAATTGCATAATAATATTAGTTCTTCAACTTGTTTTTCACTAAAGTCTTCCAAGATTCGTTGAAAAAATTCAATGGGTTTCGAAATGAATTAATTAGTTCTTGGAGATCAGAAATCACTTTTTTAAAAATATATTTCTATACTTTAATGCTAATCTCTATGTTTTGCGTAATTGAAGATCCGGGTTCAATTTGAATAAATTGCCAAACTGCCGCCCCTAAAACTTTTCCGTTCTAGGCTGCAGCCTACTCAGCCTATTTAGAAATCCGGCCCTGCGGTCGCACCAGCGCTGCCGTGGTGTAAAGATGGGTACTAAGGCAGGCTATTCCGACGCAACGATTTTCACTCGTTCTGCGCAGCGTCAGTTTGCGTCACGAACCACGTGATCAAAGCACGTGCACGGCGGTTTAAAAGCCAGACCAGACGCCAGGAGACTTTTCTGATTTCTTTCTTCCTCGTTGCATCGGATAAGCGAAGATCGGATAACCGAGACTACAATAGTTTCATCAAGACGAAAAAAGTAAAAAAAAAACAACAGGAAACATCGGCCTTTCTTTCTTCCTCGTTGCGAAGTCGTCCAGTCGAGAGCAACAAAAAGAGTGGGGATAATACATAAGATAATATGGAATGTCGGATAAGCGAAGGTCGGATAACCGAGTCTCTATTATAGTTTCATCCAGAGGAAAATTCCACCCAAAAAACAGGAAATATCGGCATGGGGTCCTCAACTACGGAGGCCGCGCGGCCGTTGCACCAGCGACGAAACACTTATTGGCGACCACCAAGAAATACGTCAGAGCTGATAACAGGGTTGAAAAAGGTGCTGTATAAAAGCATTTATTATTAATATGATAAGATTTCTCGAGAACATAGCACCACTAAATTTCCCATCACATTGACATAACAATAGAAATCATGGAATATATACTCTGCCACAACGTTGTTGCTTTGTCAACCCGCTGTCCTATTTTCACCCCATTTGACTGATTTTTTATAAAATTTGAGATAGTTTAAAAAATTGAAAAGCAATCCCATCTTTACGGGGGCGTCACTGAATGTCTTCGTGCCGCGCAAAGTTTGCACCAGCCTAGCCACGCCCCTACATGGAGCTCCTATTGAATCGGTATCTTTATCATCTTTGGGCAACGACTATTTGTATTTGAAGGAAGATAATGTAATGGTAATACTATAAAAAAGCTTTATTTTGGTTTTATTATCATTTACGTTTCGCTTGATTTGTAAAATAATAATAATTCCAATTACATCTCACTGTTGTATTATTGCCCTCCTAAATATCTGTCACCAAGTTATTGTGAACAGAAAGACATCAATTTTATATACTTACATAATGTAGACTATTAAAATTTTCAACAATAACTGCAAATTATTATTGCCTTCAACAAAATATTTAAATTGTTATGGTTGTATCCAACACAACGAATGATTTCCAAATTGCCACCAAACTATGCAGATGTCTGAGTAAATACTATTTTAAATAAGAAAACGCTAAACAATCCAGAATATAACAAAGAAAGATATGATTTCAAGACAATATTTATATTTGCAAAGAAATTGAAAGCTAGAAAAATGTCCAAAGATAAGAGAAGAAATGAAAAGAAGAACGTTTTCAGTAAGACAATTTCTTTTCTGGTTTTCAATAAGAATTATATCTTATTGAGGAACCCAACAGCTAAGAGGGTTAACCTACATTTAGATATAAAATTGTGACAGTAATAGCTCGCTTTACAAAATCACATTATCAACTTTTTATAAAAGGCATTAAGAAAATTGCTGTTCACATCAATTTAAAAATCACAGCAATAATGTGCAAGAGAGTGCAGAAACTTTCTGGACTTATAAATAACATATTCTTTCAAAGTAGTTAATTTCTTAACTAAATCTTGTAGGGTTGCGTAATTCTTGGGACTATTTGTCATGCAGAGTTAACAATGAAACAAAAATAAATTGTGATAAAAATAATTATTATTGTACATATGTTAAATAATGTTAAGAATCAGTTGTCAGAACTTCTTGTGCATTTCACTGTAGTTCTAGAAGGACCTTCAAATGGAAGTGAACCAGGACCATATCTGGGTCCTTCATCAGTATACATAACATGTCCAGTCTGCCAGCATCAAATACAAACACAAATTGTTTATGGCTGTTCCCTAATGACACACTTGATGGCAACTTTACTTTTTCTAATGGGGTAAGATATCAATAAAATACCTAATCGTATTTAGTCATTTTTATTTCCCTGTAGCTTCCTTATTTAGACGCCTAGGTTAAAACATTTCTCCATTTTTCTCATTTTATCTTTGACAAATCATCAGTTATCCGCAGAATATCGGTTTTTAATCGTGTGAAACTCTTTGAACTTTCTTTTTATTTATAAGACTTCAAAATCTATGACTTTATACAACACTTTCAAAATAAGATAACAATTACTAGGGTCATCTCATATTTGCGATAATGAATCAACACCATCTATTTCTTAATGATCTATATCTCAGCAATTTAAAATCAACTTTCTACATCTAGTAAGTATTCTTCTAACTCAAGGTATGTGTAATGTCTCTAATTCCCAACTTTATTTCAATCTCCAACCGTTTGACGGTTTATTACTTTTGATCTTACATGCAGATCCAAAGTAAAATTTTAATGATTTAAGTATTTTAACGGCATGTCTTTCACAACTGAAATGCATGACTTTTTTGTCTTAGTTTATGGCCCTGCATATGTCTTCCCTACTGCATGAACTGCTTTCCTGCTGCAACTCATTATTGTCCAGTTTGCCGAGTCTACTTGGGTACAGCTGTAGCTAAGAAGCAAGGTCTAACAAGAACCCATCGCAAGTTTTGCAAGTGTGCACCTACACACTACTATTAACTTTGTAATACAAATGATCATTTTTCAAAATATTGAAGACAATATACCTAGTTTTATTTTTGAAACTGAATGAATTTAAATACTTCACTTTGAAAATGATAATCATGTGTCATAAAAGGAGCAAACAAGTCAAAAGTCAATATTCATGAAAAGTTGTGAGAACACCACATTTGACTTAATTGTAGTCTGTGTCTTCTATTGACATCATGTTATTAACATTCTATTAATATACATAACATTAGCTCAACAGACTTTTCGTGCATCGAAGAAATCTTCCCTGAATCACCCGCCTATTTCTTAAATATTCTTAGCTACAGTTGACTTATTTTAAAGAATTATTTTCCCAAAAACATTGAACTTTTTCTTCATATGTTTTCCTCGTATGAAGCAAAGAACAGTAAAGAGGGTAGTGCTACTCCCACTTTCGGAAAACTCAGTATTGTTGAAAATTGCACCCAAAAAATCGAATTCCCCGCGCTTCGTTTGACGCGGTGGCACGGCGGTTTCAAATTCAGTTTCTTCGATTATTTTCATTATTGTCGATCGTGATGATCCTAGATGTAGATATTATTCTTATGAAATGAAATCGGTTAAGGGAGTTAATAGATTTATCTTAGAATTAACAAATACTCTTCTTTCATTTAAGAACTTTTGATCACTGTATATGGCATTTAAAAATTGGAAGCTCACTTCGAGGTGTGGAATTATTTCACACAACTTGTGTGAAATTATTCTTGCTTTTCTGTATAACGTGCTGCAAATACTGTAAGTTAAATTTATTCCTCCTGTTTTCATTTGTAAAAGTAAGAAATGGCTGCTGCTCCTGACTCTCGCAATGAATGCAGGTTTGCACCATAGGCAGTATGTTTGAATTGAACGTATTCACGAAATAGCAGAGACGTTCGTAGGGAAGAAATTGCTACAACGCTCAAAATTGCAAATTGCAATTTTACTTAACTGTTTCCAATAATGTGAGAGAGTGTGCTATTGAAAAACCTCTAGTTGATGAATGCTCTTGGCTGACCTGGTGACGCTGCGTCGAAGACTGATACCAACGTTTCAACCATTTTGTCGAGTTCTTCCTCACGACAAGATGGTTGAAACGTCGGCATCACAGCCTTCGACCGGACAGCCAAGAGCACTCACAAGGGTAGCGGCGGAAGCCTATGACTTCATAAGATTGATGAAGTTTAAAAATTATTATTATCACACTTTCACCTAGGAACACACTGTAATATTTATTTACTCTGAACACAACATACATCGTCACAAACCAGTCGGTGGCAGTGATTTCAACATTAGAGCTACACTAAAGCTCACTGGTAATTGGCCCTGAGAATGCCCAGGGTATCGCCAGGGCCACTTTCTCCCCTCCCCATTTCACCACTGCGGACGGCTCGGAGCTGCAGGCGTGGGGAGGGGAAGGACAGGGTTGGCAGGTGAGGTGAGGGCAAACTTGACCGCTGGCAACAGAAATCGAGTAATGTATTTACTGAAAATAGCGGTTTATCGCCTACAAAACAAATCTTCATTTACTACGCTAAACATATTTTTTTCCAAAACTGATTATCCGGACGTCCGGGTTAACGAGCTTCTACTGTACTTCAAATGAAGCCCCTGGAATGTTTTTAAAATGTTCTCAAAAATAGCTCCGAACTTTTGCAACTTTATTCTACGAATAGAGTGAAATACACATACAAAGAAGGCATAGGTGTGATTTTCAATGTTACCTCTGAACTTTCAAATATTGCAGAAGTTTGGATTTTTTGGATTCCAAATTTTAGACTTATTAAAGTCTTATTAAATCTGTAGACTTATTAAAGTCTAAGATTTGTTCTACAAATGACATCTGTTCTTCACAATTAGTTCTTTAATTTGTGCCAACTAGAGTTTTGGGAAATATTAGTCGTTTTCACGAAATATTAGGAGTTTTAAAAATTAAATTTCCTCAAAAACTGCTCTAAATTATTTCTTTAAACTTTTGGAAAGGATAGTGACAAATGTGATCAATAACTGAACATAAACGTCAGTTTAATGTATTATTTTCTTGTTTAAAAATCTACACAAATGGAATGTTTTGAAATATCTCTCAAGGCGTCAATATATACGAGGGTGAGCCAAATGAAAACCGTAATTATTATTTTAAATATTATTTATTGTACATACATGGTACAAAACTGGATCACTTTTCGACATAGTCTCCCCCACGCTCAATACATGCCTGCCAGCGCTTCCGAAGTGCCTGAATTTCCGTAGAAACAAATGTTTCCGGGCATAGCCCGCTAGTATGCTTTAAAGCCTCGGCACTCCGGCCCCGTCCTTGTTATATGTAAAAGTTCCGCTACTGACCGCTGGAGCGCTGCTCGCCGACCATTCCTCGATCTGCTGCTACACGCAAATATACGGAGATCCGCATTACAAACAGAACTTTTCGACTGACAGGCTTTGAATTCAAGTATTTAGGCATCTCCATTACTTCTTTAGTAAAAGCAGCAATGTTCTTCAAGACCTCTGATAAAAAAATGTTTAAAATTATGTCAATGATCGTTATTAAATCTGCGCACTCGTCACATGCAAGGAAACTGTTTCTTTGCAAAGCTGGCTTAATATATTTTTGAAGGTTTCTTTTCACAACAAACCTTGGAAGTGGAGGAACAGCTTTCACAATAAATTGCTCTACCACATATAACCATCAGGGTCATTTAAAGATGAGACTGATTTATTTATTTATTTAATATCCACCCATGCAAATTATCTTCATATAGTAAATAAATATTAACATACATTCTTAATGTTTCTGAACGTTATAAAAATATGCAACCCATGGTGGAAATAACTTCGGCTACGTAACAATTCAGTTTATTCTCAAAATTCGATATAAATTTTGAAAATATACTCACAAATAGCACAAACAATTTCTGTTTATGTTCAATAAAAACATACTGACTCCAAGTACTGGAAATGATCGTTTGAGTCAGCTTTAGATATTTCTCGTATTGTAAACTTTTCAATCAAAAAGTGACACATTTTCTCACAAACGTCATTGGATATCACGAGAAGTCTGATTGTTGATTTTTATTTATGATATTTGATTTATTGTTCTGTTATTGTTGTGGAATTTGGAAGCGGACTACGCAAAGAATTAGAAATAATGTCTACATTGTACTTTAGTTGCTCTTATTGAAAATATCTAATAGTTTTTTCTGGTATCTCCATGAGAGCGCCAATATGAATTTCGCTAGTGGGAAATAATTTTTTGATTCTATCTCTTGGTGAGAACGTTTTTACCAGGGCAATAGTGATTCGGAGTACTTTTTTTGAGTGAACTTTTGTGAATATTATTTACAACAACGTCAACATTTATAACAGCGTCCGTAGTCCGTTTTAGAACTAGTTTCTTCCGGTTATTTAGATATTTTTTCACGAACAATTATATCTTGAATTTTTACTTTTTTGAGCGTGTAATATAGATTAAAAAATAAATACAGCTTGAAATATAAAAATAGATAGTATAAAACTAATAAAATAATAGTTTTCTATTCATTTCGTTTTCATCCAATGTCTTTAAAAACCTTAAAGACATTATGTGCATTATAGTTCTCTTTAAACACCTAAATATCAGAAATAATTAAGAATAAATATTGCATTTTATATGTCAAGAAGAATCACTACTGGCTCACTAACCAAGTAGATTTCACGCATGCTATGTTAATTTCAAGCATTCACTCCACAATTTCTTTTAAGCAAACTGCACAGTGAAATATAATTTCAGTATTGTTTAATATTACCACCAACACGAGTTTGCAATGCCTCATATCACAGTCAGTGACCAAAATCGTCCGAAATGCGGGCATTTCCCTATGTATTAAAACGGCCCGAAGGTCTCGCGAATGGTCGGCGACCAGCGCTCCCGCGGCCACAATGTGAACTTCGTCCGTTCGCTGGCTTCCATAAGGATCGGCGAAGTGCCGCGGCTTTTAGGCATACTAGCGGGCTATGTTCCGGGAGACGGCGCAATCACCGCGAGCCGTACCTCATCATCCGAATGGATCTTCTTCCCGCCCATTGACTCTTTGAGAAGCTCAAACAAGAGGAAATCGCTCGAGGCGAGACATGGCAAATAAGGTGGATGTGGGGGACATTCAAATCTCAGCTCAGACCCAGGTTTGTCCCCGGTGACGATTCGTCCAAGGAAGGCATCACGTTCAACGTGCCGCAAAACTTCTTCACATGCATCGACTCGTCCCTGTTTCAATTCCGAGGTCAGTAGTGGGGGCACTCATCTTGCAGAAACCATATGAAATTGGAGCACATCATGCACAATGTGATGTGCTGAACCATGACTAATGTGTACTAATGTCACTCGGCGGTTGTCCATCACGATTGCTTCAACGGCTGCCCTGATCTCTGGAATCACAACGCGATGTGCCTGGCCTGGGCGCGGAGCGTTGGTCATGGATGTCACACCATTTGCGAACTTCCGATACTATTCGTACACTTGCTGTGTGACAAACAGGCGTCACCATGTTGAACCTTCATTCGTCGAAGAATGTTAATAGGTTTTACATCTTCACTTCGCAAAAACCGAACCACAGAACGCTGTTCCTCTCTAGTGCACGTTGCTAGTGAGGCAGCCATTTTTACACTGTTCCTGCGCCTGAGTTTGTGTTTCTTCCCAATGATGCCACCTAACTTAGGACACATCTGGCACAGTATTGGAAACATGCCTATCGACTTACAGGACACTAGCGCCATATTTGGATTCTTTATTATACTTTTACGGTTTTCAGTTGACTCGCCCTCGTACATCACGGGCGTTTGTATACATTATTGCATTTGTGAGTACATCAAATGATTCCTAATGAAGTTTCGCAAAAGCCCTCCGACTTTTTGTCATCTCTCGATCGTTAGAACCCTTATGACGCCCTTAATACACAAGTAAACATTTGTTATTTCTTAACGCCAAAGGCAATTCATTTTTGTCGCCTATAAGAGCCCCTGGATGGATCCTTGCTGGCCTGTAATTCATCATCTGAGGGAAGGAGTACAGCGATCGTATTTTCTTTAATATGCTGGAGGGTATGTAATGGTAAGTACATAACGGTAAGTATTTAATGGTCAATAATGTTAAAGGCAAACCTAATAAGAGATCAAAAAAATAGGACTTACCTTCTGATTTAGTGCAACAAATGCATCATTTAAAAAGGAGAAGATGGCTGTCTTTATAAATATTTTACTCCTGTGCATTTGTGAGGACATGATTTACACTGAGGAATTATTTGAACCTAAAGCCTTTCCAGAATTTATGCAAATCTTGACACAAGGGAAACACGTCTGTAGTTCATTGCTCTTTTTAATCAACGGATTAATTTTTGCTCTTTTTTAATACTTCTGGGAAGATGCCTTTTCTAAGGGGGTATTTGCAAATACGAGAGATTGTTTGCATTATGTATGAGGCATTTTATTTAATACGAAAACCTGCGAAGTTCAGATTTTCCGAAGGTCCCGAAGACGTCAAATTCCGAAGTGCTATTCCGTCCGCGCCGACATCACGGTACAATTTAATTACATTGATCCAGAATTATCAAGAATTGCACAATATGACATTAAGTTTTATTAAGTGTAAAACAATATAGGCTTTCACGGTCGGAGTTGTAGTCAACGTTTTCTTCCGGGCTGGAGGGCCGTGGTCTATTAGAAAACATATTTCCACACGTTTCGTCCGCAACTGCGACGGACATCCTCAGTGGCGATGTGGCCTCTTTGATGGTTCGCCGATGACTGATGGAGCCGCCCGGTCCGCGGGAATATTTGTACCAGCGGGACTGTGGAGGGGGCCGAGCATTGATTGGCTCGGATCGGGTTTATTAAGTGTATTACCCTGGACATCGACATAGTGATCGATGTATACCGCCTCCTAAAATAGAGGAGAGAGAGAGAGCTTATGATTGGCCACTAGGGAGAAGCGGTAAGAAAAATCGGATAGAAAAAGCGAGGAAGTTTTTGAGATACACCGACCTTATTGGGGCTTTTTGTATGTATAGTTAAACACTATTGGTTTTAATTTCAAGAGTGGAATCGTCATTGTAAAACATTTTTGTTACTTATTTCAGTAAATTATGTTGCCGTATCTGCGCCGATTACTTGTCTTAAGTTTACCAATAAATTAATGTAATTATAATTGTCCTCTAGTTCAATATTACTATAAACACAATATTTGCGAAAATATTTCCATACATTTTTCAAAATATCCAGTAGATCTTCAAATTGATAAAGAGATATCCAAAATCGAAGTAATTTTTCATCTTCCACCAGCTCGGGATATAACATGTTTAATACCCCTCTTTGTCATCCTCAACGGCTTTCTCGACTCCAAGCCTATTTTTCTTCTTCCGCTATTAAAAAAAACACACTCGATTACTTCTTCACTTAGAAAGGAGCAAGCCAAACTGAAGCCGAAACAGTTCGAAGGCCCGTTCCGACCTGGCCTAGTACGTCCGCCGTCCAGACCCGTACGTCCGTCCCTGCCATACCGAGCCACACGTCACGTGAACTTTTCTCCATATCTACACATTCCAATTTAAGTGAAACCGTCGTCCGATCGCATCCAAACAAAGACCAAAATGTTTATTTATTTCATTTCTAATTTACTATTTCGTCAGACTATTTCAAAATTACCAAATCAGACGCGTTTTCAAAATCATCAAATATGACTTTCCGAGGCGCGTCATTTCTTTGTCTTGCCACTATCGATTCACGTAACTTATATCCCCACGTACAGAGCGTACAGCCTGTACATAGCATTACGCAATGTACTCCGGAGCAAAGCAGGGCTTACGAATTTAATTAAAGCACAAGTCCCGATAACCAATATCTTGGATCCAGAAAGGAGGCGCCTTTTCGTGTCCCCGATAATTTTAACGAACTTCTATCTTAAGCACCTAATAAATATTAATGAATTTCATCGCAGCTGCGCCCTGCGCTCAGATTAGACGTCGAAGGCTCCAATAACTAACGCCTGCCCCTTAACCTCCATGTAATCATGAAAGGTCACTTCGGGGCACAGTCCTCGCGATACCAAGATCCTCGCTTCGGAGCTCCCCCTCCGCCCGTGATAAGGGCCACACAGAGCGCATTTGCGCCTCTGACCATAATAAGTATCTCCCCCTCCACCATGTACTTACAAACAGGAGTGGGGATGTAGGCTATATAGTTTCTAAGGAGATATTGTAAAGGGTTCACAACCATTTTCGACTTTGTAATAGAAATTTGTATAACCTGTATTTTATTCACTTCTGTAATAAAACTCGGTGTGTTCTCACTCTCTGAGTTTCATTTCACTAAGTCTGTCTGGAGAACTGTCGACTTGCCATCGACGTATTTTACTGGGGGCTCAGCCGGGATGGCAGGTGTCCAATAATTGCAATTACGGAAGACATTAAGCGAGCTAATCGTCAGTAGTAACCTCTTCAACAATTAAGAGGCTTTCAAGACTGCGACTTGCCGCGCCCTGCTGCCCTGTCTCGACGGAACGTCCACGACGAGCACGCGGTCTTCATCGCCATTGCAGAGGACTTCTTAAGGCCAGCCGATCGCCAGCAGTAACCTCTTCACCCATTAAGAGGCCTTCGAGTCTGCGACCTGCTGCGCCCTGCTGCCATCCACTTCGGACCGGCCTGGTGATCAACGGAACCTGAGAGAACGTCCCACTTCAGACGCAGGATGTTGGTCTGGATCCTCATCTCTTCAATGCTGTAAGTGAGACTTCACACCGCTGTGTTAATGAGTGCAGTGCTTAGCTACAGTAGTCAAAGAGCTATTTTGGTTATCGTGCATTTTCATTAAGCAAAATTCAGAAGTGCAACGTATCTTATAGAAGTGCAGTAGTTAAACGCAATAGTTTAAAAAGCTACTTTCGTATCCTGCATTTTTATAACCTGTGAACCAGAATTAAATTTATAATTCATTTCATTTTGAAAGTAACCAATTAGAAAATTAATTTTAATTTTAAAGATTATCTTAATTGTATATTTTAAGGAATTTATTCCATAACTTAAGGTAAATTTATTTACATAATGGCGCAAGGCTTCGAACCCCTCACAAAGTGGGAAATGGCACACATTAATCTGTTGCCAGAATTTAACGGTACTTCCGACTGTAATTTAGATTATTTCTTAGTCCAATGCGAGTCTTTCTTGCGAAATTTTCATAGATCTCCGGAAACCCCGAATGCAGAACTAACTAATATGTTCCTTTTCAATGTAGTAAAAGCCAAAATCAAAGGCGAAGCACGATCAGTGCTCGATGTCGAAACAAATTCGAATTTCGAAAGACTAAAGGAAAAGTTAATAAGAAAATACGGAGACGCTCGCGACGAACACATCTTGTTCCGCGAAATATCCAATTGTTGTCAAAAACGCAATGAAAATTTCCTGGAATATCATGACCGATTAAATCAACTACTCATTAAGTACAAAAGTACATTAAAATTGAATCATCAAAATCCCATTCTAGAAATGAAGTTACAGGAAGCAGACGGAAAAGCTTTAGGCGCTTTCCGAGCAGGTATCCTTAACCCATATCGCGAATACCTTAGGTACGCACAGATTACAGACCTCTCTCAAGCTCTTCGTGCATGCCGCGATTATGACAACGAACGAGCATACGAAAACTACATGGATTCATTGCGCAACAACCAAAAACAAAATCTTCCAACTCCCAACCAACAGGTTAAAACAAATCAAACTCCCACGTTTAATTTCAGAAGTAGTTTCCCCACACCTTTTACGCATTCTAATTTTACTCCAAGTATGTCGCGTTTTCAGCCAATGTCACATCGACCTGAACCAAGTAGAGTCTTGCCACCGCATGTAAGTCAGCCGCAAAATCACACGCAGCAAAATTTGCATCGTTCTCCTCTTATTAGGCCTCCCCAATTTCGACCACCTGTAGGTCAGGGAAGACCATATCCACATCCCTTGCAGATTGGAAGAATGCATGACCCGCCGAATCAACCGCAAGGTAATAGACAGACTCCCATGTCAGGTGTTTCCACTATCAGACAAAACGCGAATTACCACTACAATGACAATCAGATTGACCATACTGACTATAGCGGACAGAATTATGAGGACACCTATGACGAAACCTCTCAGAAGTATGACTACTATTATCCAGAGCAGACAAATGAGAACTTCGAAACTAGCGAATTCGTGAACCAGGATTTTCGCGAGGTTGCGTCATCAATACCAAAGACTTGAATAATATACACAATGCCCCAGAACTCCCTTTTATCACGTTGTTTGGTCTAAAGATCTTAATTGACACCGGCGCCAGCAACTCTATGATAAATCCGAACCCCGCTTACGAAATGTTTTCTGAATATCTTTTTAAGGAAAATTTTTGCATCCAGTCCATCCATGCTAAAACAATAGGAACGGACAACGTACGCTATCAGATATTTTCTGAGTACGGTCTGGACTCGCCTATTAATTTTAGAGTAATTCAGTGGCACAATTATTTTGATGCCCTCATCGGTTCTTCAGATTTTGCACGTCTGAAAGCAATAATCGATTACGGTACTAATACCATCACCCTAGGGGATAAGAAGATCCCACTCTATTTTCATTCCCCGCTTAAACAAAAACAGTATAGAATCGAACAGAATTCTCACGATCATACGATCCCAGTCAATAGTAAGCAAGGAGAAATATATGTCTCCGCTTTTGTGCACGACAGCTATTGTTTCTCCGACTTCGAAGAGTACGTCCCCGAATACCCGAGGGAATGCTTTTCAGAGGTTGCATTTGACCGGTCGACGTACGTCGAACAATTAGATAACTTCAATGAACAACCACTGGAGGAATCTAATTTTGAGATTAAGAACATGAAAGGCGAAACTAACTATGTCGCCGACGCGCTGTCTCGCATAGAAATTAATGCCAATGATGAAGACGCTAAATCAGACATTGCTACCGTCCCGGACAAAGACTATCAACAGGAAATTGATTGCCAGACGATACATTCTAATCAAGAAGATCCTATCTTCACCCTAAGAATGTCAGAAAGATCCCTCAATCAAAATAAGAACCAATTATTTGTCTCATTTAGTAAAACTTCAGGTTACTCCACAAAATCACTCTTCAAAAGAAACAAAATTGTGAAAGTTAGAGTCACAAACCACAATTTGCTTCAGGATCTACAAAATCTCCTCCCTCAAATTATAATTCCAAGCGAGAAATACGCAGTATATTTCGATGACATTACGATCGAAATTCCCTTCATTAGAACGTGCCAAAAACTTTTTACATCCGAATTGGTAATTTTACGCACCAATAAATTGGTAGAAAATGTCGAAGACAAAAACTTACAACAACAACTAGTCGCGCAATACCACAGTGTTAACCACAACGGCATTACGGAAACGATCGAGCACCTTACTCAGAAATATTACTGGCCTCACCTCAGGACGCAAGTCAGAGACCATATCAATAATTGCGAACTCTGCCAGAGGAACAAGTACGAGCGCCACCCGAATAAAGTGCCGAACGAAGGACCTATTACGTCTCCCACACCGTTTTCTTCCATTCACGTAGATACCTTCCACTTCGAAGGAGAAAGAATACTCACAATAATAGACGTATTTTCGAAGTATGGTCAGGCGTACCCATTACCGGATGGTACAGGGTACTCAGTACTCTGGAAACTGAAACAGTTCTTTTCTCACCATGGATTTCCTACAAAAATAACACACGACCAAGGTACCGAATTTCAAAACAAACTGATTGATGATTTTTGCAGATCTCACAACATCACTTACCATGCCACGACACCTCTGAACTCTTCGTCAAATTCGCCCGTAGAACGATTTAATTCGACTATGCTAGAAAAAATGAGAATTCTTAGAGGCAAAGACAGAAGCAGTCCCCTAGCGCATATTGTAATTGACGCAATCACGCTGTACAACTCTTCTATTCACTCCACCACCAAGAAAACCCCTTTTACTGTCACGATAGGATCCCATTACAATGCGTTAGACCACATTTTCGTACCTACAACTGATCTAGAGGAATATATCATTAACAAAGAAACGCAAGTCCGAGAAATGGCTGCCCGTAATCCCCAGCCAGAGAAGACTTCTTCCCTTCATGAATACCGAGTAAATGACACTGTTTATGTAAAGGACCCGCCGACGCGTAACAAAAAATCCAAAAAATTGTATCGCGACGGCCTAGTGGTGAAAACCGAAACCAACAAAATCCACTGCAAAATGAAAAACGGAAAGTCATCGTAGATAACTACCACAAGTTTATTTTCCATTTCAACTTAACCACTTTAACAGAAACGTTCTCCCAGATAAGAAACACCACCGACTCCTTGAATACTAAAAGTAATAATACCTTTCCCTTCTTGTCTTACGAGATATCGATGCTACTAAAGAGGCTGAAAAGGAACTTTCAAAATTACTCCCCACACGCAATAGAAATAAAAGAGGTCTTGTCAATGGACTAGGAAAAATTATAAAATTTATTTCAGGAAATTTAGATCAGGAGGATTACGATACGCTTGAGGCACAAATTACCGCCTTGCAAAGCGACAGAGATCAGGAAATACGACATGTTAATAAACTAGTCTCGTTCAGTAATTCTATCACTCACAAATTCGTAAATGAAATGAATCACATAAATTTAAACATGGGGCTAATTCAGCAAATATTGTCAAAGCAGGATTTCAAAGTAGACCTTTTAGAGCAGTATCAGTACACTACGATGTGTTTAAGAAGATTCTTGAAGATTCTACGAACTCTAGAAAATACCATAAGTTTGTCTTTCCATGATATCACGAACGTTCAGTTGTTCTCCAATGAAGATGTTACCAATGTAATGAACCATCTGTATGCGGTTTATCCTGTCAAATCTATTGTTCATAGTGACCCTTACCATGTTTTTGAGAACCTCAAATTCACAAAGAGCCAGGTTGTCATAATAGACCAAGGATTGGTCGTAATATTATCAGTACCAACTACTGATGGTAATAATTATCACTTGTACGCAATCACACCTGTGCCTACTATTAATAACGTCGTGTTAATTCCTTCCGAGAGGAATTATCTCCAGGGCCCTACCTCTAAATGGTCCACGGAAGATTGCATAAAAGGTACATTAACATATGTTTGTGCTAATTACAATGTGAGAGTTACCAGTTGTAATCTGACGAAAACAACAGGATGTGATTTCGCACAGGTAACTAATGATGTAAAGCTGTTTCAACTTCTTAACAAAAATGACATCCTATTTTTCTCATCTCTTAAAGAAATTGTAATACAAACTTGCAATAATAACCAAACTTCGGTAGAACTACAAGGTTCATATCTAATCTATAGTAATGTAAATTGTCCTATATCAGCAATGAGTACCACATTAGAACCAAAGTCAACCACTCATGTCATGACGTTTCCACTTGTATATGTGTATAATGAACATGATGTAAAACTGAAAATTCAATTTCATCCATCCCACCTCGATGTAAATAAACTAAAATTAGACTTAATTCCCATCACACCCACTCCTATTTTGTGGAAACAATTTAATGTAGTTGATATTGGTTTCGTATTGTTTATTTTATGTTTTGTATGTTATGTGTGTAGAAAAATGTTGTACAAGGTACTTCTTAAATTGGTGGTACGTCGGGAGAAAAAACAAATCCCCGAGGACGGGGAAGCGGATCTGGTGGGGGAGGACTTATATCCCCACGTACAGAGCGTACAGCCTGTACATAGCATTACGCAATGTACTCCGGAGCAAAGCAGGGCTTACGAATTTAATTAAAGCACAAGTCCCGATAACCAATATCTTGGATCCAGAAAGGAGGCGCCTTTTCGTGTCCCCGATAATTTTAACGAACTTCTATCTTAAGCACCTAATAAATATTAATGAATTTCATCGCAGCTGCGCCCTGCGCTCAGATTAGACGTCGAAGGCTCCAATAACTAACGCCTGCCCCTTAACCTCCATGTAATCATGAAAGGTCACTTCGGGGCACAGTCCTCGCGATACCAAGATCCTCGCTTCGGAGCTCCCCCTCCGCCCGTGATAAGGGCCACACAGAGCGCATTTGCGCCTCTGACCATAATAAGTATCTCCCCCTCCACCATGTACTTACAAACAGGAGTGGGGATGTAGGCTATATAGTTTCTAAGGAGATATTGTAAAGGGTTCACAACCATTTTCGACTTTGTAATAGAAATTTGTATAACCTGTATTTTATTCACTTCTGTAATAAAACTCGGTGTGTTCTCACTCTCTGAGTTTCATTTCACTAAGTCTGTCTGGAGAACTGTCGACTTGCCATCGACGTATTTTACTCGTACAAGTTGGCTGCTTAACTATAGTCTAATTATTAGACTCTAATAAATGTTTACATTTACTTCAAACTGTTTATGGGGAATATGCCATACATGAAATCATTACAAAATATATATATATATATATATATATATATATATATATATATATATATATATATATATACATATATATATACACACATACATAGAACACAAATTATTTTAAATTACATATTTAGGTGTACCACAAATATAAGACAAATGATATTTAGAAGAATAAAAGCAATCGTAATAAGTGTAAGACAAACGATTTTAAAAAACTTTCAATGAAACATTAAAATTTAATTTTTAAGCGCTTTTTGTTTCATTAATTCAGTTACCATGAAGTTTCAGTTACCAGAATTGTTTAATTAATGTACCAAATTTGCGCCCCCCTGAGGTTTGCGTCCTAGGTGGTCGCCTAGTTTGCCTATAGGTAGCGCTGGCAGTGGGAACAGGTTCTCACACCCAGAACAATAGCACAATATGGGAAAATTTGGAGCTATTTTCTTTTAACTTTGAAAATCTCAAATGGGCTTCATGTAAAGTACTAATACTAAAATATCAGTTTCAAATTCCAAGGGCCTTGAGACGAGTAGAAACGATCGGGGAATATCATTTTTGAAGAAAATCGACAGAACGGTGTAGGCGCTAGCGTTGACCACAGACGGATGTTTTGCCGTCAATCAATTTTGCAGAATCAAGAAGCAACAAAACATGGATTTTGACTACACCACGAGATGGAGGATTTTTTTTCTAAATTTAGCAACAGGGTTTATCCACTTCTCGTTACCAGACCCCTGCTATAAGAGTTTTTCTGGCGAAAATTCCCAGTTTTCCGGCGCACGATTACATAACTTTCTCTTCTTACGAAGTATTCGTAAGGCGAGAAGTAACAATGGCAAATCTGTAAAGGTACAGGACTCGGACAAGTCTACGCGATGTTCGGGGGGCGTGAAGGTGCTTTTTACCAGACCTCAGACGAACGTGGGTATCGCAGGAGGCGAATTTTAGTCGTCAAAGAAGGCATGAAACTACGAGAAAATCTGTGCCATTCTGTAGCACTTGTTTTCTTAATGAAACCTATTCTTCAAAATTAGGTCTTTAAATGAGTTCATGTACAATTTTTCCAAAATGGGTGATTTCAGATAATAATTTGGAAAATAAAGGCAATTTAAAAACCAGTTTCTTTCTTGGACAGTGTGTGCTTCGCTTATAAAAATGGCACAAATTCCATTTTCATTGAACCCTCTGAATTTTTTGCAAGTTGCAAATAATATGAGATGGTAGATACTATTGTAACACAATTAGTTTTGATATTTCTTCAGTGCCGAAATCACAAGAAAAAAAAATGAAAAAAATATTTTAAAAAAATTATAATTGGTCTTACTGCTTCTTAAAAAAAATGGTTGTTTTTTTTTTCAAAAATGATATTTATATGTTAGAATCATAGTTTTACTACATATATGTCACTAGAGTTTGGGGAAGTTTAATCTTATCTGGAGGTAACCTTTGCAAAATCATTATATGGTAACAAGTAACCCACTACTACTAGAAAATATTCGTTCAGTGAAATTTTACACAAATAAGATTGAAAAGTGGCACATCTCTAAAGAATCCCAGTTACAAATCCCCCTTACACACAACAATAAACTTGCTTTGAAATTAAATCATGAAACTCTTGAAAAGTTTATTTATTTTTAAAAAAATCAGTATCACAATGTCACATGACCCACAATATATTTAAAGTCCACTATATGTTCATACAATGTCAATTACATTAACACTTTGTAAAATAATGGCATACTTCTGTTCTCATGATAATCTACAGAAAGTTTCATTAGAAATTCTTATGAACAAAGAAAAACTTATGGCATAGTAATGAGAATGCAACAAATTTTTATAATAAACAATATAAAAATTAATGATCCATAATAAAACATCATACAGAAAAACATGAAAGAGGAAAAATATTTTATTACACAACACTTTCTAGTACAATTTATCGTTAAAGGAAACAACACATTTCGTACAGGAACTGGTCAAATAGCTTCAAGCCCTTTGTTATATTGTATCTCGAAACCAACAAGTTTTGTTTTCCAATAATTAAGAAATTTATGGATTTGCTTGCTTGGGAAGTACTTCTGCCCTGCTAAAAATTGGCTACCATCTTTCAAAGTCAAAAATCTTGGACTAAAACTTATTCACAATCCTGCATTATATCTGTTATGCTGGAATGAACCACTAACCTAAACCATAATCTTACACCTACATCAAAATACTCATTTGAACAGGAATAGATATGCACAAAGATGTGTCCATTATAACTTATTGTAAACTGTTTGATAGCATAAATCGAAAATCATCCATTTTTGGACAACAAGCCCATTAAGACTTAATTAGTAGATGTCAAAATATAAAATATACCAAAGTTTACAGCTATTTGACTGGAATCCACTTCCTATAAGAAGTGTGCGTGGTCCATTGAATGGAATGATTTAAACCTGAATTACACTTCAGATTCTATCAATAACTTTTCCAACTTTTCATGATTAAGAAGACTACCTTTCCTACAATATTAAAAAGTATGAATTTTTGAAAAAGAAATGGCACTTCAAATTTTTCTACTACTTCTATATATCAAATATTGTGTATAAAGTTTTCTTCCCTATATTTTCTTCATTCAATATTTCAAATTAACATTTGCAAACTTCTAATCCTTAACAATCTGTTGCAATCACAATTGCATTTCAATTACAAATAATAAGAAAAATTTCAATCAGCACAGAAAATACAGAAGAATAGTCTATCAAAATAGAAATGGAAGTATGCTCCCTCCAGGCACTTCTCTCAACAAGGAAGAATCTCACTTGAAAATCAACTTTCCACATTATGAAATTCATAATAATGTTATCACAGAATAACAACTTTTAGCTTCACTCCTAGCCAACAACTATCAATTCCTTCATAATTTTCCCTTCCTCGGCAGAGAAATTAAATATTATCCCAAATACTTATAAATGGTATAAAAGTGTTCTGATCAGAACTCCAGAGACTTAAGAGTGGCTGAACAAATTGATCTAAGTACCTTCAACAAGAATTGGGGAAACAGGCAAAAACTGTCCGAGATTCACAGATGGTAAAGACACAAGCGCCGCGTTTTGTAGGCGATCACAACTAAATGGAAACGTTTTGAATTTCAGAGCCAATAGCACTACATTGACCTTGGAAATTACATCACTTTAAGATGAATAAAAGTAAATCTGAAAGTTTGGCACTTAGATCAACTAGCTCAACCACTCTACACATATTAACGACTAATAAGTGTGTCACATCATGTACTGAACACATAATAAAAGTAAAAAATATGTATTTGTTGTATGTTTCTGATAAAACAGTCCTTACAATAACTAGAATTCAAGATACAGCAAATCAATTCAACTATATAGTAAATATGAATACAAATGGAATATTTTACATAACTCACAAAACAAACTTTCACACATGAATAGCACAGAGGCAAGTATGAAGGTTCTGCATTCAGGTACATAAACAAGAACAATCTCTAGTAGCAATGTTTTTCCATGCTCTTTCATTTTATATAGTATATAAAGTATTAGTTTGAATTCTTTTTTCACAATGTGAAATTACAAGGAATAATCTAAGAAAATGAATTGACATTTAACAGTAAATCATTTTATTGGTATTTTAATTCTTATGAAGATTATACTCCAATAAAGCCTTTGTCAAAATTGCTGTCTGAAATGTTCATGCCTTGACAGGATGGCAATCAAGTACACTAAATTAAACACTAACTCAAGGAAGAATTTTTTTTAACCTAGTTTGTTTCAAATCTCAGTCAAAAACAGAAGCAAAAGTAGGAAAGAAGTGAAAGTAGAGCAAAACTCCTGCAAAATCAAAAATTACAACATTCACAAGTAACAAATGAAAATAAGGTTTCATATTACATATTATTAAAATAGGCGTTTACTATTTGCTAGAGAAATATTAATAAAGGATTATCTTCAACGAGTTGCTTAATTTCTCATATTGACTATTTTTCATAATCATCTATTTTAACCACATGTAATATAATAATATCCTTATATAATGATATCCTATCCTAGTCACTTTGTGATAATTTTATTATTATTATTATTACTTCAATTCAATTCGTAATAAAAAACATCCTCAAAAAAAAACAACAGATTGAGCACTGCCAAGTTTATTCGTTACTATATAATGTTCAATCCAATAGAAATGTTATTGGATGAAGCAATAGCAAATTCACCATTATAAGAACTTTTATTTTTTTCAATACAGTTTAAACAATATTTAGAAATTTACAAATGAACATTCCACAAAGTCATTAGGATAAAATAAAATATTTTTACCATTGCACAAAATGTTATTTACAAAGTTGATACACAGATAAAAATGCATAAGAAGTATTCTTCTCAGCAGAGCTTATCAAACACAGCAAGCCAAGGGAAGTAACAATGCTAAATAGTCTTTGTAAAAATCTTTTACATAATACATCATTACAACTCTAACTGCATTATTCATTTTATAGAAATTAATCTTTCATAGCACCTTCCAAACAGTATATGTCCATTAGCATTTTATATAAGACAGAACTCCACATGACTAGTTGAGTTATTAAATTCAACTCCTCCAACAATACAAATATAAATGCCTGGGCATTATGGACAAATTTCTGAACTTCATCCAAAGTCTACTTAAATTTTACCTTGAGAACTCCCAAATTAGTTAATTTTTGGTAAAAAGTCACAAAAGATAAAAAAAGAAAGAAAGAGAAAAGTTTTTCAAACCAATTTGAAGGATAGGTATACCAGTTTTGTACTTATATTTTCTGACTATTTACTTCATGGAATTACAAAACACAGTAAGAAGAATTAGTAATTGTAACTGTTTTCCTCATATTTCCAATGGGATAAATTTAAGTATTTCAAATTTATTCAGAGTCATTAGGAAATATTTCTAAATACTGTAGGGTGAATCTTGCTAAGTGTGATCATATACATGCACAATATATAACAAATTCAGTATTCCACAATTCAAATGTTTTATCGATAAAACAAAATGTATTTCATGATGCCACTTAGTAAAAGACATGTCAAGTTTACAAGTTTTTATAAAAAACATTTTACCAACATGAAAATTACCAAGTATTTCAAATCCTTATTTTTTGTAGTTCTTAAAAATAATTTTCCTTTTCTTTTTTATAATAATGATTCATGTTACACTATAACACAAAATTTAAAGAAACTGAGAAATTCTCCAAAAACCCTCAAACTCAAAAATGCAGCCTGATTTACTATAATAAAAATTGGTGTAGGGAGAATAAGTGAAAGAACAGTACAATGTATCTGTTACAACTAAACTTAAAAAAATATTACACACTGTTTTACAGACGACTTTTGAAAGATTGGAATACTTGCAGTTAAAATCTAAGAAGCAAAAGGTACACAATTCAACCTTCAAAACAATTCATAGCACACTTTTTCATGAATACACCCACAACCAATAAAGAAAACTCAATTTCTCGTACCAGTAAATCAAGTAAAATTCAGGGTTAATATAAAAATATACTTATCTGGTATTTACAAATTATATTTGCAAAGAAGACAATGATGGTTGAATGAAACCACTTAAAGCTACAAATTATTCTGAAGTACTGTACTTGCTGTGAGAAGTTTTCAGATGATACTTAATTGTTTGGTAATCAGAATATCTGGGATGAGAAGTAGTACTCTGTTGGAAGTTATTAATTCACATTATACACTACCAATATTCCCCATGCTATGACACATTAACCATGGTATACACAACCAAAGAACTTCACTAGAGTTGAAATTAACTACCATTCTGATTCAGTATTACACACTGAATACTGAGAGTGATGTCCATGCACATCACTAGTGTTTTCAAAGTGATACACAACAACAGCTTCACTATATCTATTGGGTATTCCTTAAAACCCAGGAGTGGCCAGTACACAACTGAATATTGAGGCACACAAAGCACTGTCGAGAGTGATTTCGTAAAAGAGAATTCAGAAAGTCTCTTAATATTTGAAGCCAAACCTTTGATAACATGAATGTGCACTAAGGTTTGTAAGATCCCAAGTAGGATTTGCAGCTAGGGCATTCATGTTTAGTAATTTTCATACTATCAAAACAATATGGAAGGCAAGAGCAGATGCAGCAACTGTGGAACAAATGAAAAGTATATTTTAAGTTCAATTTTACAGAGAATTTCAACAATTATCTGTACATTATTCTACCAAATGCATAATATTTATGTATCAAGGGCGTTTAGTAGATGTTTCTGCCCCAAGGATGACTTCCAAACCCGAGGGTCTCTGGCCCAAGGGGTTGGAAGTCGCCTGAGGGGCAAAAACATCCAGTAACATCCGTGGTGCATACAAAACTTTATGGAGTACTAGTTCGTTGCTGAATAAAATGAGAATTCAAAACATTTCGTAATACTTCTTGCGTCTTAATTGACAAGACGCATTTTAATAATCATTTGTCATTATGACATCAGAAAAACAAAACACAGTGTATATCTAATTATTATTGCCTCATTGTTTTGGACTGATTTGTTCGTACCAAATTAAAGAATATTGTGAAGTTCCTGTGGAAATTCCTGCAAAAGCTAAAAAACTACGGACAATGGTTTCCATTAAAATCTCGAGAAATATATGAAACTGTTTTTGGTGTATTTGAGAGTTACCATTGTGAATAACAAGGAAAATTGTTGTGTGTTGTGCAAATTATAAATTGTAATTGTGTAATTTTGTTGTGTTAAAGTACCAATGGTTCTTTTAGATTATTAGACTCTATTGCCAAAAATTATTTAGAATATGTCAGAACACCAAAAAATAACATTTCGAGGATGTTGACCAATGCGCCTTGTATATCTTATTACTCTACTACTGCTACTCAAGAAGAATATAATGTTTCTAAAAAGGGTGATACTTTCAGTGAAATGTGAGTGACTGATGGCAATTAAAAATTCACGGGAACATTCCACATTGCAATTTTCATATCAATTAAGCAAAATAAGATTTATAATGAGTTATTTTACTTATCTGAGCATTATGACATTTATTTATTATGTTTGCTTGCATCTTAAAAAATTCGATTTAAAAAATCGAATTCATAAAAATGTTGTATGTGTTATGTTGGTATGAGAGCGGGCCATAAAGTATTCAAAAGGCCCTAGGGCATAAAGAATCAGAAAGGTACGCAAGGGTATTAAGTATACCATTACGTGTTTTGTTTTAGGTCCGTAAACACACAGCAATGAATTAGTAACCCATAAAAGAAATTTTAACTTCTATTTGAGTTTTATAGAAGCAAAGAAGGGTAATTTTATTTAGATGAAAAATAATTCTTCCAGGAAGTTATTTTTCATAAGGTTTAAAATACAAAGCCAATTATTTACATTCACTTTTACAAAATAGCTCAACCCATAAAAAAGCAATGAGAAAAACTTACCCCAAAAGACACAAAAGAATGCAAATGGCATGAGCTGAGCCTGCATTCGTAACAGTAGTAGTAGTGCGAACTTTTTGGTGACAAACAGGACAGGTTAGCGTGCACGGCTTTGGTCCAACAGGTGGAGGTGAAATATACACTACACCACACCACAAGAATCAAACCATTAGCATTCATAATGACAAAAAAAGGTATGTAATAAATATGTACATAATTAATTTTTTTCTATAAATTTCCAAATTCACTTTTTAAATATTATTCCAGAGTTTGTGATGACCATAAGACAATATAGCGTGCAACTAGAGGAAAAAAGTCATTTTATTCAAACAAGGATTTCTCAATGCTAAGAAAAAATGCTTTCTGATATAATTTCAATTGCAATTTCAAAATTACATTACTCTCCAAACCAGATACACAGACCCGAATATCATAGGCAGTTTTTTATTACTATTCCATTTGCACAGGCAAGAACACATAGGAAAGGAAAACAAAGGAATCAGCAAGAATAAAGTAATGAGCAACTGCTTCAAAGACCGTAAGTGTGGAGAACATAAATCTTTGTTATTGCTTAAAACACTGTCTCTCTTCTGTTCTCTTGTGGAGAACAAATTAAATTCAAAAGGTAAAAAACACACACACAACTGACAAACTTTTTTTGAAACATTTCTTAAACAAACCTCATTTATAAAATTAATACACAAGTATGTGAATGTCAGAGTATGCTTTTCAGTGAACATGCAGAATTACAGGCATTATTCTCCCTGGTGGGACAGACATGATCACATAGGAAGAACTGGAAGAAAAAAATTTTTTTCTCAAAATTAAAATTAAAATGAGTTTAATTGTTTACACAATAATTTTACAAATTGTAACTGAAGTTTTATATTGGCAACATTGACCAGTAAACAAAAATATAATGGGAATTTAAAAAAAGTAACCGAGTTCCATTAAACACACATTATTTAATTTGAAATAATTTGTTCTTGAAAATATTCTGAAAGTGTTAATTGAAATCCAAAGTAATAAAGACATTAGTTATCCTTTCTTTGGAATATTAAAAAATTGAATGATGAGAATATCTCATCTTGGAGGGTTGGTATCAACATTTTATATAAAAAAAATAAATAAATAAAAAAAAAGTTTTTTCACACTTCTTTTTTCCTATGCAGACACAATAAAATGTTTAAAAAACTTTGAATGATTCAGAATATCTTCCTTAACATTTGAACAAACAAAAATTATTTAGTTAATTTTTGGCAGGAAATTCTATTTTGAATATGAAAAGACTGTGCTACCACACACAAAAATCTATTTTGTATATCTGGATATGTATTTACAAGAACTTAATATTGTTTTTTGAACTGTGAAACACACCGCAAAATATTAAAAACTGATTTTTCATGAGAAGATATGGTAAGAATTAAAAATTAAAATTTTTGTAACCCATTGTTGTAATGCTGCACTGATAACAGACCATAATGACTACAGCCTTTTCTTTCCCATTAATATAAACTAATAGTTTTTTTACGCTAAAATACGCATCGTGCATCGTCGGTATTCGTGTAATTTTGCGTGATGCGCATGAATGCGCGTACTTTTCGCGCAATTTTGCTTGAAAATATGGGAGAGAAAGTATGGCTGTTTTAGCATCTCTAGTTTAATATCTCTCTCGTTAATATTTACATTAAAGGCGATTTGCATACATAATTGTATTTGTGCTCCAAACGATTTCCAAGGAAGTTTCTCGAAAATTCGAAAGTTATCTATGAAAATTAACTTAAAATTGCGCATTTCCAGAAACGCTCAAATGACATTTTCTGAAAAACTGCATCAAATTTTTCAATTAAAATTTGCAAGTAGAATGTCTAGTTTTTACTCTTCTACAGCATGCTTAAAGTCATATTTCGATTCTACTATTATGACAATTGAGTAAATGAAAATAAAATAAAAAGAAGAAAGAAAAAAATCACTTAGGCCTTGGGAGGAAGCAACTGGGAAGAAAAGTGCACAGAAAATAAATTCTTCTCGCAGCACGTCACACATAGTTTTTAACGGTTTTTGACGCTAAATTAAATAAATAAAAGAGGATGGAGAATACCGAGAAGTTAGCCTTCACTAAACACTGCAAGAAAGTGCCATTCTGTAGCACCACTATTTTCACATTACATTCGTATTTAGGAATCAAAACGAATAGCGTATTTTCTCGAATATAAACCCCTTTCGGTTTTTTGGAAGAAATTTTCCGAAAAATGAAAAAACGTATCGTGTATTGAACCCCTCGTCCTTGTCACTGCCGAATGAAATCTATATAGTGCAAGAAGGGTTGGAATAAAAAAATTGAAAACAAATCACTTCAATTCGAGATGAGCCGCTTCCATTTTTATTGACAATTTTTGGAAAAAAGGGCGAGAAAATACTCATTTTGGGGTTAAAATAATGAAAAATCAGCAGTTACATCCAAAAATGGCAATACATGCAAAACTATAAATGCCATTTAAATATTCTACTTGCCGGTGAACATTATTTTGAGAAAATGTTTTTAAAAATTGCCTTTATTTCAAGCAAAAATTAAGCGAAAACTTAACGTGTTTTCAAAAATCTTTACACGACCTAACTAAGACTTTTTACTTTCCCATAACAGTAGAAAGTTATGTAATGTTGCGCGAAAAAAGGGCGGATTTTCAGCAGAAAAAAATTCATTGCCGGACTCTGATAACGAAAAAGTGGATAAAACCAGTTGCTAAATTAAAAAAAAACTAACGCGTGGTGAAGCTAGAATTCCTGTTTTGTGGGTCTTTGATACAGAAAAACCAGTTGGAAGTAAAACTTCCGTCCGTCCGTCCGTCCGTCCGTCCGTCCGTCCGTCCGTGAACAACACTAGCGCCTAAACCAGGGCTGTCCACATATCAAATTCTATAGTTAAGCCACGAGCCGCAACGTACTTTAAGAAGGTTTTTACCCGAACTACTGAGATTATGCTGAAACAAATATATATAATATAAGCTGACCCGGCAAACGTTGTTTTGCCATATAAATTGCTAGATTATTTTAGTAGAAAAAAATTGACTAACTTATTGTCAGTGTTTGAAGATGTGGTATATATGAGTTGAAGAGGCATGGAGAGCTGTGAACGATGATGGAATATATAAATAACACAATACCAAACATTTATATTTTTAACTTATTGTATTTTATTTTTTGAAATGATTTACATTGCTAATTATAATAATTTTCCTAAAAAACATCAATCCTTCAACGCAATAGTGTACACTATTTTTTGTTATCCCATCTTTAGCTAACACAAATAAACTGGATGGTTTGCCCACTCGAGAGCATGCCACGTATAATTGGCCTTGTGAAAAACATGGTGTGCTCAAAAATAAGCCACAAACAGACATCGTTTGGCCTTGAGCATTATTGATGGTCATCGCAAATGCCAACCTTAACGGAAACTGAAGACGTTTAAATTGAATTGGCACATCTGCGGATATTAAGAGGGATCCGTGGCAGTAATATATTCTCACCTCGAAATTTGCCATTTAAAATGATGGCTTCAACAACGTTTTTCATTACAGCCCTGCAAATTAATCATAATTTGTTTAAAAATTACACCGAAATAGAAAAATGATAATTGTAAAATTAGGATTAACGCCCAAACAATAAAAATAATGGCTGAAAACTGTAGTGAGTGAGAAACGGCTTATTGTGTGAGAGATCTCATCCCTACTCCGTTCTGCTTATTGGGTCAGAAGCAATGTTGCCAGAAGTAAAACTTCCGATTGAGAAGTTTTAAGTTCGAAAATGCGAATTTCTTCTAATGAATGCGGATTTACTACGTACAATATAATTTAAAAATAGGGGAAAACATAAATAATTCATACATCGACATAGAATTCCGTTTTATTAACTAAAAAAATGCGATATTGTCTCACTATATTTGTTCTCACTATATATGTTCTCGATTCACCCAAGAAATTAAAAATATAAAATTTCAGTATTTTTGTTATAAATGTACTTTCAATTTATTTTTAATCTCAGTTTAATATGAAGCCGAGTAACGTAATTTCAAAATTTTTAATTTCAATATCCCACCAAGTGCTCATTTCGCCGGCTTGAATAAACGCAGTAAGAATCTGAACGACGATCCACATTCTTATTTGGCGTATTCGAAAACTACCAACCAACGTCACATTTGTCACATTTGTCCTCTTAACCCACCGTAGGTCGAGGGGTGAGCGCAGCGCTCACTTTCAAATTTCTCGAGCTACAATTTTGCATGTATATCTTCTAACGGTCTGTGGCGGCATCTAGCTGTTGTTTGGAATACTGAGAATGAAAGGAAAGTGATAACACGGCTGCTGGAAACACTCTGTCCGAGATAGAGTGTCGAATGTGTCAGTCTGCGTAAGAAGTGAGCGGCGCGCTCACCCTCGACCTACCGCGTAAGTCTTTTTTATTACAACATTTTATAATTACATTATTTATTAAACGTATAGTTTATCACTGCACTTTTTTTAAAATTACTTTTGACTTATGTTCTAATTTTAATTTTAGAAAAATGAATCGCTCCGAGGCACAAATTGCACAGTGGTTACTAGATGAAACTGATGAGGAAGTGGATATTGGATTACCTGATGAATTCGAATATTCAGAGGATTCGGACGTAGATGAGCCGAATAAGGACTGACCATGAAAGTGATAGTGAACAATCTGCTGGTGGAGATGAAATAGTTACCGAACATCGTGTGCAATATTTAGGAAAGAATGAAACTACAACGTGGAATGCTTACCCTCCACGTCAACAGACACGAAGGAGGCGCCGAAATATAATTCTACATCCACCTGGAGTCAAAGGAGATGCTGCAAAAAGTGCTGCCACTGTCTTTTAGGCTTGGAAAGCTTTTTCCCTGATGAAACAACTGAAGAAATAACGATGTACACAAATGACCGTCTCCGCAAGATTCGTGCTAATTATAAGAGGGAGCATGATGTAGTTAATCCTGTAGAAATAACAGCTGTTTTAGGTTTGTTGTATATGGCGGGTGGTCAAAAGTCATCGCACCAAATTGTGCAAGACTTGTGGAGTACGGATGGAACTGCCCCAGAGTATTTTCGTTTTGTCATGAGCTATAGAAGATTTCTTTTATTGTTGAGAGCTCTTCGTTTTGATGATGATAGGACATGACATGAAAGGAAGGCACTAGATAAACTTGCACCTATTAGACAAAATTTCGAACATTTTGTCCAAAGATGTAAAGAAAGTTATACTATTGGAGAGTACTCTACAGTTGATGAAATGCTTGAGTCATTTCGAGGCAGATGCCGATTTAGACAATATATGCCTAAGACGCCCGCCAGGTATGGAATAAAAATATTTTCATTGGTAGATAGTACAATGTTCTATACATCAAACATGGAAGTTTACGTGCCCAATCAGCCTGCAGGGTACTATTCGCTAGACACCAGACCAAGCTCAGTGGTAAAGAGGCTCACCGAATCTATAAGAAATTCAGGGCGCTATGTAACAGTGGATAATTGGTTTTCGTCCATTCCTCTTACAATAGAATTGCTTCAAAACAATTTGACTGTTTGTAGAAACTTTGAAAAAGAATAAAGCAGAGCTACCACCAGAAATTGTAAATACGAAGGCACGGCCAGTAAACAGCAGTTTGTTCGCTTTTCGGGAAGAGTGCACTGTTGTTTCCTACGTTCCCCAAACGAGTCGAAATGTTATTCTTGTGTCCAGTATGCACGACTCAGATGAAATAGATGAGACTTCCGGTGAAAAAGAGAAACCTACCATTGTAACATTCTATAATCTAAAAAAGGAGGGGTGGATGTCGTTGATAAAATGAAGTCGCAGTACAGTGTTGCAAGAGTTTGCTGTCGGTGGCCTCTGAGAATTTTCTTCACACTTCTCGACGTGGGCGCGATAAACGCGCAGATAATTCACTATTGCAACATCAACGACAGAATGGCACGCAGGAAGTTCTTGAAACAACTGTCATTTGATTTGACAAGGAACCACATGGTGGCAAGATCTTTGAAGGAAGGTATTCACAATGACTTACGCATTCGGATGAAGAAGTACCTTCGTTTGCCAGAAACACAGAATTCACCTAATCCTGTTCCAACCAAAGAAGAATCAAGTGTGCGTTTTGTCCCAAGAAAAAAAATCGGTTCACGACCGTGAGGTGTAATGTCTGCATTTCTCCAATTTGTGGAGAACATACAGTAAGTTTATGTAATCAGTGTCATGGAGTAAATGAAGACAGTGAGAGCACAGATTGATGGAATAAATTGAATATTTAAAACTATAAAATTATTATAATTTATTTGTGAATGTGTTGAAATTTAACATTTCTCAATAATACTAAATTATTTTTTATTACCTGTCTTAACTTATTTTTTTACTGTAATCAACCTGTTTGTTTCCTTTTTCAAAAATCTGACGACAATGTAATTAATTAAAAAATGCATATTAATAAGAAATAAAATAATTTATACACCAAATATCGAAATAATAACATTACATTGTGATATATAAACTAAATAAAAATTAAATATGAAAAATATACTGTTGTTTAACTTGTAAAAGTAGTTTTATTCTCAAGTGAGCGCCGCGCTCACCCTCGACCTACGGCGTGACGCGAATGAGCTCGACCTATCGAGGGTTAATCTCTAACAGTAAGACAATAAATGACGGAGTACACGACAACACCCTGGTGCTTGGTTATCAATTTTCGAATACGGCAATTGGATAAAGCCATAATGATGGTAGATGATTGGTGTTTTATTGCTTTCTACTTTAATCGAATAGAGAGGGACAGCATTTTGAACATTCAAACTTTGTCAACCATAGTTAGCGGGCCATCTAACGATCGTTGTAATAACTGAGGAAATGAAAAAAAAAAAAAAAAAAAGGATTTTAATCCACTGTCATGGAAATGCAGATTTTTTTGGCATCCTCATCGCTTAATGGGTGTTAATAATGCGGTATAAAATGCGGAACATCTGGTAACACTGGTCAGAAGTGACGTCGGTCGACGCCTTTGCAGGAATACTGATCAAGTGATAATTACATCATTACATCATGTAGATCAATCAGAGGTTTTCTTTACCTATTGTTGCACTAAATGGCAGTAAAATCGAAAATCTATATATTAAAAAGACGGAAAAGGAGAAAATAATTAACAATAATAAATAAATCTCTAAAGAACAATCATTTAAAAAATTGTTATAAAATCCATGTACACATTTTTAACTGTTCAACAATGAATCTGTTCTCTATTTTGTACATTCGAGAGTTTAATATCAACTTCCGAAGGCTAACTAAACATTAATTAAGGCTAATTAAACATTTCGCAGCGATCACAAATTATGAAAACAAAGTTCCTAGTCCCAATGTCATATCCACCTGTAGTCAAATAGCAATTGCTGTGCTTTTTTTTTCCTGCTAATTATAGTATTAATGTTGTATTAGTCTCTAATATTCCTAAGACTCTTCAAACCTAACGCAGCAATGTATCGCGGAGATAAACATTTTTCTAGCTGAGCCCAGAGGACGCTGTTCTACCCCTATATCTCTTTCTCCTTCCCTCTCTCTCTCCCTCCCTCTCTCTTTCACCGTCTCTCTCCGTGTTATTTACATTTAATAGCAGATTCTGCACATCCTGGCTGAGCAGGTGCGTAATATGGAGAAACACCGTGTAGCGGGTGAAATACCGCCGTGTGAAACACCTACCGTGTGTAGCGGGTTGCCTAAAATGTTTTGTCCTAAAAATTAAAAAAAAAATGGGGTGGACCACCTTTATCACTAAGGGGTATAAAAAATAGATAACCTATTCTCAGACCTACTGAATATACATATAAAATTTCATCAAAGTATGTCAAGCCGTTTCGGAGGAGTATGGTAACTAAACTGTGACACCAGAAGATCCGACGGGACGCCAGTTGGAAAGCCCTGGCCTAAACCAAGTACGATTTCTTCCAAAAATGAATAATCCTCGGTCGATCTGGAATATTGCCCGGTCTTCACCATATTTCGCAATGGTTTTCATTTTCTTTCATTATATACGGCAATATCAGTGAAAAACGTTAACCTAATCAACATAATAATTGATAAAAATCACAAAAATAACAGTAATTTCAGGAAAAAAACGCATTAACTCCAACACTATCAGGAAAAACGCATTAACTCCAACACTATCGGGAAAAACTCATTAACTCCAACACTATCAGGAAAAACTCATTAACTCCAACACTATCAGGAAAAACTCATTAACTCCAACACTATCAGGAAAAACTCATTAACTCCATCAAATCTGTTATAACTAGTGGTACTACAGAATGGCACAGACTTTCCTGTATTAGTTTTATATTTTCTTCGGTCTGGGCTAGCTATTCGGAATTACCA
Source organism: Acheta domesticus (assembly GCA_031308135.1). Lineage (NCBI taxonomy): Eukaryota > Metazoa > Arthropoda > Insecta > Orthoptera > Gryllidae > Acheta > Acheta domesticus. The sequence goes on from JAHLJT010004567.1 coordinate 184,100,554, forward strand.
CATACTCGTGCCAGCTACCATCTATCGCCGCCCAAATTACATTTTTTCGACATTTTCTTCAGTTTTCGATTTCCTAATGGTAGAACGGAAATATTCATTTTAGAATACTGAAGAACACAAAAACCTCGTCCTAAATGGCAATTTTCTTTTAAAATTTGTAGCCGTTTTTAAGACAATGGCGTTTAAGCGCTAGTAAAAATGCGAAATTTGAAGGTCATTTTCACAGAAAATTTTTGAGTTTTCAAAAAACTTCATTTGAAACACATTCACTCACAAATACAATAGTGTTTACAAAGTGCTGTTAATGTGCATATTAAAGATGTGAGAGACCTTTCAAAAAAATTACATTTGTGTAATTTTTGAAAAAACAGCCAAAATGAACTTCACGTCATATTAAAGAGTGCAATTAGCACTATCCGTTTCAAAACTTTGAAGAAAAAATTTGAAGGCATTTATGAGACAATAGCATTTGAGCGTTTCTGAAAACGTGGAATTTTGAGCTAGTTTTCAGAGAAAATGTTCAGTTTTCGTGAAACTTTTCTTGGCATTATTTAAAGCATTTGTACTCGTAAATCTAATGATGTAAACAAATCGCCACTAATGTAAATATTACTGACGTGAGAGACAATTAAAAAAAATACGTTTTTGCAATTTTTTATAAAACAAAAGAATAGAACGATATGGAGTTTATGTCAGCTCATAGGGTACATTTAGCACTTTTCCTACCAAAAGTTTAAAGAAAAAATTTCGAGCTGTTTTCGAGAAAAGCTTGTTTTTGTATTTTTTTTAAAAATATTGCACATATTACACGCAATATTGCGGGAAAATTACTAAAATTTTCAAAAACATGTACATGACCCTAAAGAAAATTCTCACTATGAAAGACACTTTTTAGTGGAAGAAAAAATTTCTATCTGCAATTTTGTAGTTGGAGGAAGACGCCCAATAAATTCAAAGTTTGCAATTTTCGGAAATTCAGAGTTAACCGTGAAAATCGGACCTATGCCATCTTAATAAGTGTACTTTACTCTGTTCTTACAAGAAATTTAAAGAAAAAAATTTGGAGCCGTTTTTGAGAAAATTGTGAAAATGTCCGGGGAGCATCATCTAAAGTACCTCAAAATTTCAAAGACTCTTTTTCAAAATCTCAAAGCTTCGACTCGAACCAGATCGACCGGGGAATATCCATTTTGGAAGAAATCGTACGTACGGTTTCGGTGCTAGCAGTGTTGACAGATGGGCGGGCGAACGGACAGACGGATGTTTTCCTTTCAATTGGTTTTTCGTATCAAGGACCCACAAAAGAGGGGTTCTGGCTACACCACGTGTTGGGGATTTTCTCTCTCTTAATTTAGCAACTGGATTTATTCACTTTTACGTTATTACGGCCCGGAAACGAATGGCGAAAATTGGCCATTTTTTCATGCAGCATTACCAAACTTTCCCTGTACTACGTATATTACTCCGTATATACGTACGTATGCGGGAAAGTAAAAATGAATTAACAAATCGAATACGTTAAAAATTGATCTAATGCAACTGAAAATACAGCAAATGACATTTTTCGGTAATATAATACGTAATTGACATTACTTATTAAATGTTCATAAATACTGTTTATGAGTTTCATGTTGGAACACATTATGAACTTTACTTACGCCAAATTATTAAAATTAACAAATAGTTAACTTGAAATATGTCAAACTCGTCGATATAATATGTCAACATCAACTCAAAACTAAATTAATTTTCAAATGCCGAATATATCAAAATGTGTCTAATGTGTAGATTTGTAAGGAAAAATAGCAATATTCATCGAAATACATTTTAATATATTGAAATATGTTTAATATATCCATATATATCGAAAGATATCGGCATACATCGAAATAAAGCTACAATACCGAATTTATAGAAATATATGGAGATATATCGAATGTCGTCGATATATGTAAAAAAACATCGATATATACCGAATAATGTTTAAATAAGTCGATAAAAGTGAAGCGGAACAGGAAAAACTCATTAACTCCAACCAAATCCTGTCAACTTACACGTTTACCGCGGCGGATGGGATGGGCAAATATTGCTAAAAACTAGTTTTTTTCAGATATTCCTTAACCCTTAAAAAAAGAATCGCACAACGAAGCATTATTTCTATATCCCAATCAGTATTATCAAATTTAAAACCTGATTTCTTCGAATAACGTAAAAGTGGAGATAATGAGTTTTACCTAAAAGCCACGCAATTAAATGTGAATGAGAAGGACACAGCGCCTAAACCGTTCAACCGATTTTCTTCAAAAGTGATATTCCCCAATCGATCTGACTGATCTCGTGGCCCCTTGAATTTGAAATCGATATTTTATTTTGGGAAGTACTTTACATAAAGCCCCTGGGAGATTTCCAAAATTTTCAAAAAAATAGCTCTCACAATTTTCACTAAATTTTGCTGTTGGATAATCTGAAGGTCAAATAAGAGAATGGAGGAGGTCTCATGTTGGTTGAAAACTGATTTTTCGAAAACTGAAAAAATTCAAAAATGTTTCGGCGTCCCCCTACAACTACAATTATGAAGATACAATTTTTTAATGAAATAAGCTCATAAAAAACAACTCTTCAAATAAGATTATGTTCAATTTTCCAAAAACGTGAATATTTTTTGTGAAATTTTGAGTCAAACAGGCAATTTTTTATTTTCTTTAAACTGCACGTTTTTGTTTAAATTGGGACCTTAGATAGCGTAAAGGAAGCTTAAGACAATGGTGCAGGATTCATGCTTAGTAAATAAATGCTCGATTTTCAAAAAAAAATTAAAATTGAAAAAAAAATCGGAGTCTTTCTACAACTACAATTGTAAAAATACAATTGTTTTTCTTAATGGAATGTGCTCATAAAAAATAGATCTTCAAAAAAGATCACGTCGAATTTTTTTAAAATATAAATTTTTCTATAATTTCGTGACAAACATAGCCCGCTCGGAATTGATTGCCCTTCGTTTTCGGCGTCTTCTTACAACTACAATTGCGAAAATACAATTTTTTCTCAATGAAATATATTTATCAAAACTACATCTTTAAATAAGGTCATGCTTAATTTTTTTAAAGATACGAGTAGTTTTTCTATAATTTCACGACGAACATAATAATAGCCTTCTACAAATTTAGTGCGCTTCAGATAGCTGGATGCGTCGTAAATTAGAATTTGCAATTTTGCATATTATTTCTTTGTTGTTTCCTACATTCAACTTTTTGTTATACATTTACACAATAATCTTTAAGAAATTATTTATTTTGAAATGAACATTATTTGCTTACAGGGAATATCGACAATGCAGGGAATGCAACAATGGAATTCCGTTCAACGCTCGCGAATTTCTGTGAACTATTGTTGTGACTTGTTATAGCTGTATGAAAAGGAGTTATAATTGTCAAATTTATGTTGATGTTTACATTAAATTATTTAGTTTTCGCACCAAATGCTGTACCATTTGCAGTGAGTAGAGTAGTTTTGCGTGGTTTTAGAATACTATTCTCTAATCATGAGCCTATGAAATGCATTTCTATATTGCCAAGGGTATCAGGCAAGGGCAAGGGTATTCTTTTTCCAATACAAGTTTACAAAACTTTTGTGTTATATTTTTACGCAGTTGTAGAATTAACATAATTCTGACAACTCTGCAATGAAAACAGTGAGTTGTTTGCTTCTTGGCTGAATTGGACATTTTCAAATAATAGCTAAGGCGTTAGTACCACAGAAAGTGCAATATTTCGATACTAAGTAGCTGTTTCCAATAACGTGGGAAAGTATGTGCTGTTGTAGCCCCACTAGTTTTTGAAGGAAAGAAAAAAAATTGGAACTTGTTTTGGAAATGTTTTTAAATGCCTACATTTCATGCAAATTTATGGAAAAAAAACTCATATTTTCGAAAAATTGAACATGACTCCATTTGAAGATCTGTTTTTGAAGAACAGATTTCAGTGAGAGAAAAAATTCTAATTATTGAAGTTGTAGGACACACACATAAAATTTTTATTTACATTGTCATAATGCTTGAAAATAATCAATTTCATACCAACATTTCTATTGTGTTCCATATACAGAATTTAAATGATAAAAGATGATAGACTTGTACCCTTATTTTATGCATTTATAAGGCAATATATTGGATGACCTTTGTTTTTGGAAATTTAATTTCTACATTTCTTTTGCTTTAAAAATATTCAATAGCTGATTACACAGGCCAATATCCTAGCTGTCGATGAGACTATAAATAAATTAAAAAAATACACAGGCCTACAATGAAAGAAAAAAGAAAAGGGAGGGAAAAAAAGAAAAAATGAAAAGAAAAGATTTTACCAAAAATATTGATATCAATTTTACAAAAAGTCCTGACATGGGAGAAAATCAACCACATTTTTGACATTAGCACACAAAATAACAGAATTCAAAGACAACTTCTCTTGTATATTTCAATATCACAGGTCCATCTTACAGTATTCAAAAATTGGAAGTACACTTCAACGTAATCGAGGGAAGCTTGTATAAAAATATCCTTGCTTGTGGGTATAATGCCCAGCAAATATTCTAAGAGTAGAGATTTATCATGTTTGTTTCTTTTGTAAATGTAAGAAATGTAGAAATCTTTTGCAGAAGTACTGTTCCTGATTATCGAAATAATTGCAGATACACACCGCAGCTGTATTTGAATTGGTTAGGACTTTTTCTAGCGATGTCTGAAAACAGTAGTGCAGATATTACAATATTATATATAATATTATAATATATTAATTACAATATTGTATTGTAATTATTATAGAAATTACAATATTATAATACATAATATTGTTGTTGACAGTATATAAAATATTATAATAACTTCTCCCAATAATACAAGAAAGTATGTGCAGTTATTGAGTATTTACAAAGTCATTTTCACCCATTCCAGGTATTACAACATTTTACAGTAGGTAGGGATAAAATGTAAAAATACAAAAAACAACTCCTTTTGGTATAATGGGAGGAGGAGAGAGAGAGAGGTAGGGTTCTGAAAGTTGGTTTTATTTGTTCCCAAACATATTCCAACTGAATTGGCTCAGTTGGTTTGGAGACTTTTGAACATCCGACAAACTTAACATTTGAATTTGCAATTCAATTTCAACCAGGTACATAGTTAAGTTTAGTTTGCATGTAATTGAAAATTACATATTTACAAGGAATCAACAAAAATATAAAATGGTTAGAATGGTACCCACTTTTATTAAAATTAAATAGTAAGCTAATCGTCTGCAAAAAAAACTTTTCACCTAACTTTTCTTAATGTTAAAATTGATATAAATGAATAACCCAGATTGTTTAAAGCAAGTCTTTTGTCTTCTGCAGCTTCAACATTTCAATACACAAATTCACAATATAAACGTGAACGTATTTACATGTGTGTGAGTGGGGGGCAACACCCAAACTTCAAAACCACCATTGCTCCCAAATTTAGCATTAACACAGCATCCAGGAATAAAAATGGTGTAGTTACAATTCAAAATGTTACCTGCAAGTGTGCTTTCCTTTTAACAATAATACAAAATGGCTCTTGAGTGCACAAATACTAAGCTAGCTTGACCACCATTAAAATCAATACACAAGACACTACACCAGAGGCACAATAATATGCCTTGAACCATCTACAAAACACTAAAATGGAATCTTATATTGAACCACACAAAAAGAGACAGCAAAAGACAGTATTAAAAAGGTTATGAAAAAACTAATTCAAAAAATTGTCAAGTACCTAAAAATTAAGTACATTTAACAGTCTTACTCATCGGTAAGATACTGATTTCATTTAAATGTGCAAAAATATACTGCATTCTCTGCTGAGATCATAGCCCTTGTTCCGAACATTTCCTATTTTTTCATTAATGATACTGCAAATGGAAGAAAATTTTGCAAAAGGGGTCTAACTCAAATTTTCGATAATTTGAGTTTCATATTTTTATCACGTATTAGAGTAAAAGTATTTAATGATTTAACAGTGTTTCCATTCATAATTACCATGTAATTCCAAAATGAAATCTTGGAGGACAAAATGCATTTCTGTTGCACCTTGTGCCTAATCTCAGGCCTATGCTGCATGAGCCACCATTCAATGACATACCAACAGTTTTGTTTGAAGGTAGGGCATTCTTTCTTTACATCCAAAATCTGAACAGCACAATCACATTTGTTTATTTATTTAATAAAACTTAAATTTGTCATACAGAATACATCAACTCTCAAATGGTTATAGTTTACCAGTGAAGAGCGATCACTCTATAGACCCAGCCTAGGCTATTAATAGTACATACTTTGATTGTATCATTTCTTTGATTGTATGTTTGATTGTTTCTTTGATTGTATGAAGACATCCTGGCTATTAATCATTTTTTCAAAGACTATCATGGTGAGGCTAAAGAATGCCACAAAGCATTAAATATGGCCATCATACCTCCAACCATATTAATTAAATTATATCATCATTGATTAAGAGTTAACAAACAAGATCCAAGCAATCCAAGATCTGAAAGTAATTATTAAACCATAAATCTTGCACCAATATTGAAGAATCCAGCACAAGGATAAATTCAGGAGCAGTCTACATTCAATGCAATATTGTTAGGTAATTTTTCATGCAGAATGATTATTTCAGATTTAATAGATTTTGTTACAGATTTAAGTAGTTAGCAGTTCATTTTGAAATCACATACCTAATTTTCTGCTGATAAAAGAAATTTGCTTATTCCCCTCACAAATGTCTAATTGCGCAAATTATCTACTATAATCATAAGTTAGAGATACTTCGTTTCATTATTGAAACTAAGAACATCCAAGAATCAAAACTTTCAGACTCTTCTACAGACACAATGATGATTAAAAAGATTGCTTTTCAGTGACATTTATTCTAAAGTCCAGAATATTTTGAAAATTTTTCTTCACCTTACAAAAATCATTTGCTTAGAAACAGAGGAAAGACATCCTCAAGTGAGTAAACTAAGTGATGAGAGGGCACTGAACAAATGATGAAGCTGATGGTTTGGATGTGATCAGAAAAATGATATGGAATAATCTGATAATCAAAGAGTTTGATGCATTCATGAATGTATTACTCTGCATAGGAATAAATTTCTTGGGAGGTTGAGCTCATGAACATGTGAAATGATCAATTTTTTCAAGTGGCTAAAAACATTTCAAGATGTAAAGACACAAGACTATTTCTTCATTTGAATCAAGGCAAATACAAGATGAAAGGTTGCAAATAGACAAGTGATCAGTCTTCAGATAAATATGAGGCCTCTTCACAAAGAACTAACAATATCTGAACAATCCTAGCAAGTGTCATTGAAGATGAACAAGTTTCAAGCTTTTGAGGCAGGTACCCTTTTATTTTGCAGATGATCAATAAACAGGTAAATTAAATAAAATTATATTTTCGGTTTGTGAATCTAGCTGTGGTTATGCATTGAAAGGTATTATTTATGGGAGAAATCAAAATGATCATGAGAATAAGATCATCAAAAAGTAAGCAAAGAACACTCATATATGGCATTTCAAATCAGAAAATAATTTATGAAAAACCATAATAACATTGTTTTTGTTTGTTTTCTTTACACTTCTTTAATCTGTATATAGACATCCAAGCAAATATTCAATTTTAGACTGATTTTATTCTCATAACACTTTCATTTCATGCAAGCATAAAACTCTGCTTAAAAGGCCGCATTTCTTCATTGACATTGGTCTGAGACTAGCTGCATCAGTGGAATAAAGACTAGCCTAATATAGTAGCCTATGTCAGAAGAGTCATGAAATACTGGAAACACTTTTTCTTTTACACTGTTTCTATTTTTCATCTGTCTTATGGAATGCTATGGTGGTTTCTATCCATAATGGCCATGAATATAGTAGTGAAAGTTTAGATGGGTGTCACTAATTCGAAAACAATCCATTTTCTAAAGACCTCAAAACAATACTTTATGTAATAAAAGTAAACACTACTCATTAAATTCACAATACAAGTTAATCTTAAAGTGTAACAACTGATGAAGAAAGAAATAGAACTAATGTGACTTGTCATTCCGTCTATTACGCACGCTTATTGACTCAAAAATAATAATAATACATAAAAACCCAACTTGCCTGTAGTTGCAGGTACTGCCGGTTGCTGAATGGGATACATGGGCATTTGACTCTGAGGTAGTGGAGGCTGTGGAGATGGTACGGCCGGTACAGCCATAGGAGGAACTGGTACAATACCAGGGGGCATTATGCCACTTGGAGGTCCAGAATACTCTGTAGCAACTGGAGGCATTGGCATGACAGAACCCTGTACGAGTGGTGCATGTTCTGGGCTAGTCAGAATTGGAGCTGAAGCACCAGCAACTGCAAATGCCAAACAATATTAAGAAAAGCCTAACCTTAATTATACATGAAAAATAAATATCAGAATTACACTCACAAGTTGCGTCGGTTCCTCGTACGGCTTCTTCATAGCTGGGAGGTAAAGCTTCTTGTGCTTTAGACATGTTTCTCGAGTTTAATCCTTGCAAAATATACTCGTTCACTCCAGGTTACTACACAGCAATCTGAAAAATTATGTAACATGTCAGTTTGAAGAACAATGTATTCTTAGAATATGAGTTATTTAGAGAAAGCGAAGATTTCAGTCAACCTTAACAAATCGTTTACCGGCTAAGTCTTTTGACTAAAAAAAAATCTAATGACAAGCTCTTTAAAAACAGGGCACAGAACACCAAGGTTTCACAATGTCTCGTTACCGCTTGTGTTAACTTTTTACCTTATATACATAAGCTCAACGGCAAGTACATATTCCATTGTTTCATTGATAAAGGATTAATTAATGTTATGATTATTCAAGTAGAGTCCCCCAGAATTTACAAAAATATTCAATCATGCAATCAATTAATCCCGTTTTTCTATTACTCTCTCGTTGCAGACGTTGGCCATACTGCTTCCCAGCTGTTAATGCACTCTACCATAAGGAAGGGCGTAGTCAAACAAAATATCTATAAAAACACTAATATTTTTTAATTGTAAGACAATCGTGTACAGAGACCCCACAAATAAAACAATTTAGCACTAACTAGCTGCGCGTTTGCAGTATTTCTACCTCCAATATATTATTCACCACAGATTACATTTCAAATAAAATATTTGACAAGTAACCGGGTAATCACACGAATAAACAACATGAACATAACTTGTGAATTACAAACTCAAACTAATTTTTAAGACTCAATATGATCACTTTCCCACAACACACTGAAAGAACAAGAAACGAAGGCATTGTAATTTGATACGTATTCATGATTTCCACAACTCACATTAACTGAGCCTATTACATAATGCCATTCATCTAATGAGATTGCTCACAAATTGGCAATAGAAACAACATACAGTTTGGGTTTGTCACCTAATTCATGAGTTGCGTCTGCTTCTCTTAAATACATGCTGTGTTGACAGAAGCATTATCTTTCACAATGACGCTACCACATTTGACACATGCATGCCTACAGTTTGACAGTAACTAGAAATATTATTAGACTGTAATACCTCAAAGCACTTCTAAACACAATCCTCCGCAGTGCAGACGGAAAGAGCGATTTCATCCGTGCAATCACCTCTGCTTCTGCTTCCCCTCGCCCGCCGCTTCCCGAGTCTCCGGCTCCTCGGGTCGACCATTTGGCAACTGTGTGGAAGCGCATGGCAACAAAGCAATAGCTTGTCAAGCCTCTCTCAAGTACCCCGGTGCGAGGAATGGCGACGCGGTTATCATGCATGGTTCGGTTGTGTCGAAGATAAAAAATGCTTGGCAAGGTGGCGCGATGGTAGGAATCGGGATGACGGTTTGGTAAACTAAACAGTGGAGATAGGACGCGGAGTCCACGAGCTTGTTTGGATCACTGTGAAACTGTGAACTTTTTTTTTCATCGGAATGGCAGCGGTCCCGCAATATCGGCGCGTATGGAGAGATTTTTTGGAAGCGTATATGTCGATGCCGTGTTTGTGGCAAGTTCGATGTCCAGATTACGGAAATCGTGAAAAAAGAGACGAGTGTTACTACAAGTTAGCAGAAATGTGTCGTCAAATCGAACCAATGGCAAACAAAGAATTCGTTTTAAAAAAAATTAATTGTTATAGAACGACTTTTCGTAAGGAACTGAAAAAAGCATTGGACGCCCAAAGAAAAGGATCGCACTACGAACCTACATTATGGTATTACCGAATACTTCTACCCGTAGCGGAACAGCAGCCCACATCGCCTGTGGTAAAGGTAGAGAAGATAGAAGATCATTCATCAATTCATTCAGCAATGGTAAGAATTACGCCGACAGCCGAGTATAGCTTACTGGCGCAGTTGGAAATTTAATACTCACGCATGTCACTGATAGGACCCCGGCGTTTTACATCGTCGGCGTTTCTCCCAACACCGATTCAGTGTTCGCACTCCGCATTCGCGTTTTGCGCCTTTGAGCTGGACGGCCGGGTCTCTCGTGCATTTATTTTCGTTTGATATCAAAATCAATAACCCTGCTTCAGGACTTCGTGGAGTTGCTTGACAGTTCGGAGTTGCGCACATTTCGAATAATTGATTGGACGTACGCCGTGCTCCCGTTGCTTTTCACTAAACTCTGCGTGCGTGAACGTGCGAAGAAATGACAAGGCACGGTAGGACCGACAGCCGTCACTTCATCGCGCATTTCCTTACTACCAAATATGACAAAGAAGTCTGATGTTAATATCTGATTGAATTTGAAATTTAAACGTATATTTCGAGCAAGGTGGCAAAATATGACTCACCATAGGTATACATATTAATGTTTTCAAACAACTAGAATCCGGAGAGAGGTATTTCGTTTAAGTACTAATTATAGCTGTCACAGAAGTTTTTCTCTTGAGTTGGCTAAGTAATAGATACTTGCACAGTTTAAAATTACGTGTAAAATAAACCTATGCTTGAGCGTTCGTGAAAGTGGTTAAAGCGTGAAATGTGAGTATGCTTTTTTATTGGAATACACACTTTGGAGCAGGGAAATTTAGATCGCAATGCCTTGATCCGATGGAGGGACATCTTTGAACTTCAATATGAAAACAATTTCGAAAGTAAAAGCATGGACGTCTCCAAGCAGCATCGAATTATGTGGGGGGGAGCGATACAACAACTACACATTACCGGGGAGTCCCCTCCAATACTCCCAATACCACGAAGTCTACAAGACTTTGTGTAGTAGACTTCGTGCCCAATACAGTACGTCAAAAAATAGTGGGTAGTGGTGGCGGTGCTAGCCGTCCGCCCAGTGATGACGCCCACGAGTAAAAGCAAGGTGTAAGGTAAAAACTTAATACATTATTTTATTCATGGATGTCAATTGAAATAGGAAATCAGTTGATGAGTTATTCACGAATGTCTAATGAAAGTAAGTGGTAGAACCTTGTTCTGCGTGATAGGATCTGATGGTCCATAACGACTCAATTTTCGCGTTTCGCATTTTCCCTTGACGTCCGAAGAATTTCTTCCGCGTTTGGCCCGTCTCAATTTTCGCGATAAAAAAATACAATAATAATAATAATAATAATAATAATAATAATAATAATAATAATAATAATAATAAAAAAAAATCGTGCTAGTTACATGTTTTAACAAAATCTAAAAGGACTGTTCTATAAATAACATTAATCTTGTGCTCTGCAACTGTCGTGTTCAAAAACTGACGAGGTTTACCTCGAAGTAAAATTCGATTCTAGAAAACATATTGGCAATACAATTACACATATCTTCTAGTTTACAATTTCTTCAGAAATGAGTGATTGCCGATTACTGTTTAATTCGTGCGGGAGCGGGCATGTTAAATGAATCCTCGAAGAACAAAAGGGTCTTCGTAGTGTCATGTCTATTAAGGAAAGCAGTCTTCATTGTCATATCCTTGACAGAATGTTGACAACCAAGCCTTATACTGAAGCTTGAATGCAAGACAACTGTGAAATGATGAATGACAAAGTAGACGTGTGTTCACACGTCAGTGACAAATATCACGCGTAATGAAATGAAAAACCTCGAAAGCACATATATATCAAAGAATATGTAAGGAATATACGAAATTGCGAAAAATCTATATTTTAGATAACTGAAAGGTCAAGCGATATGGATTATATGAAATAAATGCTATGGGTAACCCGTCAAAAATGACGGGACAAAATTAAACTCTTGTATTAATAATGAATAAAAAGTGTAATGGGAGTTTTCTTCTTTCATTTTATGATTTCCTTTATTATAAAATTTTCATACTAAATGGTTTTGAGAAACATTTAAAAACTTTTCAATTTTGGAGAAGTCTAACTGAAGTCAACCATGGAATGTGTAATTAACCTCCAACAGTGTTTCCAACCACAAACATATTTGACAGGACTGGGTCGCAAACGTAGATTTTGACGACGACGTCTTAATCCACTGACTCAACGTCTCTGAAGCAAAAGTCAAAGAACTGCTATAAATGTTTTGCTTTTACATTCCAGAAAAAAAAAAGGTTTCAACAAAAATCGAACCTGCTCCATTTTTATAAGCGTACTTTGTCTTCTTCACACAAAAAATAAAATAAAAAAATCAACCATTTTTGAGATAATACGCTTAATGCTAAACGTCGTTGGGGCTGAGTACTCCCAAAAATTAAAAGATCCGATTCAAAATCAAGTTATTGCTAAATCGGTCAGATCGATCGGGGAACAAAATTTGATGAAAATCCTGCGAACGATTTATGCGCTAGTGTTCACAGAGTAAGGAGAGAGACAATTTGCCGAAAAATTATTTTTCAGTATCAAGGGCCCCCAAAGTGTGAATTCTGAATTTACATCGTATTAGAGAAAGTAATTTACTGCATGTAGGAGAAAGAATAATTCAGTTTTGCGGAATCACGGGCTCACAAAACTAATTTTACTATTGAAAAATCGGCACTTTTCGTTGAATCATTACAATGCTTTCTCTATGCGACGTAGTAATCGTATACAAAGAAGAAAAAAATAAGTGAGTGGATATCCAAATGAAATGACAGATATGATTGATTATAATTCTTGTTGCCAGCTTGAAAACTAGTGCTGCACCGAAGAGTCCATCCTGTACAGAAATTAACGAATCTTCTGAGATTTATTTACATTATGACTGTTTCCTCTTGCGAACTAATATTTTTAATAAAAAGATTATTAGCGTGTCGATTATTGCACTGTGTAGATCATGATTCAATAAAGAACTAGTGGTGCTACAGAATGGCACAGACTTTCCCGTATTCGTTTTCAATTTCCGTGCGTCTGCGCTGGCTATTCGGAATTGCCACACACTCATTCCAGCTGTCATCTATCGCCGCCCAAACTACATTTTTTTGATATTTTCTTAATTTTTCGGTTTCCTAATGGTAGAACAGAAAAATTCATTTTAGAATATTAAAGAACACAAAAACTTAGTCCTAAATGGCAATTTTCTTTTAAACATTTTGTGCCGTTTTAAAAAAAAAGATCTTCAAATAAGGTTTTTTGAAAGTATGAGTAGTTTCTCTATAATTTCCTGACAAACATAATAATCCTCTCGGAATTGACTGCGCTTCGTTTTCGTGGTTTTCTTACAACTACAGTTTTAAAAATACACTTTTTTCTCAATTACATGTATTTATCAAAACAACATTTTCAAATAAGGTCAGGCTTAATTTTTTCAAAATATGAGTAGTTTTTTTTATAATTTTGTGACAAATATAATAGCCCTCTGTAAATTGACTGCGCTTCGGACAGCTGGGTGCGTCGTAAATTAAAATGTGCAATTTTGGATATTATTTCTTTCTTCGTTTCTTACATTGGAACTTTTATTATACATTTACACATTCATATTTTAGAAATTGCTTGTTTTGAAATATTTGAAATAAGTAAAAAGAATTAATAGCTTTCAGAATAGCGACAATGCAGAGTCTGCAACAATGGAATTCACTTTACGCTCGCGAATATCTGTGAATTACGTGTCATTGTTGTGACCTGATGGAGCTGAATGAAAAGGAATTTTAATTGTCTATTTTATGTTGATATTTGCATGAAAATATTTAGTTTTCGCACCAAATGCTGTACCATTTGTAGTGCGTAGAGAATTTGTTGCATGGTTTTTAAATACTCTTCTCTAATCATGGCCCCATGGAATGCATTTCTAAATTGTGCAGGGGATCAGGCTTCTTTTTCCAATACAAATTTACAACACGTTTGTATTCTATTTTTGTGCAATTGTAGAATTCACATAGTTTTGACAACACTACGATGGAAACGGTGAGCTAAGATGTTAGTAGCGCATAAAGAGCAATATTTCAATACTACGTAGCTGTTTCCTCTAATACGGGAAAGTAAGTGCTGTTGTAGCACCACTAGTTCGGTATCAAGGAGCCACAAAAGAGGGGTTCTGGCTACACCACGTGTTAGGGGATTCTTTTTCTTAATTTAGCAACTGGTTTTATCCACTTTTTCGTGATCAGCGTCCGGCAACGAATTTTTTTCTGGCGAAAATTGGCCATTTTTTCGCGCAGCATTACATAACTTTCCCTATATTACGTATATCACTCCGTGTATACATACGTATACGAGAAAGTAAAAATGGTGCTAAAACTGTTTTAACGTACGTCATATTTTTCTGAGAATTTATCGATAGTCAACTGTACCATTGAAGAGAAAGTAAAACTGATGTAACCAATTAATGAATATGAATATGAATTACTTCTGATAATGCAGTGACGTTTTGTGCTGTGAATAAAGGGAATTTCGTTTTCACCCCAAAAATGGTACTGAAAAGTACTCCAAGAACATGAAACTGAAAATATAAGAAGAGATGGGCAAACATTATTTTTCATGCGGAACATATTGTTCACTAAAAATGCATTTAGTTTCGATGACCTTTGTTGTAAAAATTAATAATAATAGTAATAATAAAAGTAATAAATAGCCTCCTCTAAAAAGAAAAATTAACGTTTTCTAAGGAACGCTCAAACGGATAGCACTATCCGTTCAAAAAGTTAAAAACAAATATTTGGAGCCATTTAAAATGGCGTTTGAGCGTTTTTGAAAATGCGGAATTTTGAGTTAGTTTTCACAGAAAACCTTTGAGTTTGAGAAACTTTACTTGACATTATTTAAACCACATGTACTTATAAATATAATGCAAACAAATCGTCGCTAATGTAAAGATTAACGACGTGAGACAAGTAAAACTAGTGGTGCTACAGAATGGCACAGACTTTCCCGTAATAGATTTGTTTCGTTTCGTCTCGGCTAGCTATTCGGACTTGCCAATACTCTTGACAGCTGCCATCTATCGCCGCCCAAAGTACATTTTTTTGGACATTTTATTAATTTTTCGGTTTCCCAATAGTAGAACAAAACTATTATTTTAAGAATATTAAAAAGCAGTTAAACCTTGCCCTAAATGGCAATTTTCGTTGAAAAATGTGGTGCCGTTTTCAAGAAAAAGGCGTTTAGCGCTACTATAAATGCGAAAATTGAAGCTCTTTTTTACTTTTTGAGTTTTAGAAAAACTTCATTTGAAGTAATTTGAAGCACTCACACTCACAAATTCAATAGTGTTTACAAATTGCTGGAAATGTGCATTTTAACCGTTTGAGAGAACTTTCAAAAAAATTAAATTTTTGTAATTTTTGAAACAACAAAAAATACCCCCAAATTAACTTTATGCCATATTAAAGAGTGCAATTAGCACTATCCATTCGAAAGGTTTTTTTAACAAAAAATTTGAAACCATTTTTCTGAAAATGGTGTTGAGCGTTTTTGAAAATGCGCAATTTTGAGCTAGTTTTCACAGAAAACTATTCAATTTTCGAGAAACTTTGTTTGACATTATTTAAAGCACATATACTCATTAATATAATAATGTCAACAAATTGCCGCTAATATAAATATTAACGACGTGAGAGACAAGTCAAAAAAACTACATTTTTGCAATTTTTGAAAAAACAAAAGAATAGGGGAATATGGCGTTAATGTCATCTGATAGTTCATTTAGGACTATCCCTACAAAAAGTTTAAAGAAAAAAATTGGAGCCGTTTTTGAGAAAATCTGCTTTTTGTATTTTTTTAATTTCAAATATTGCGGGCAATATTGCGCAAAAACTACGAATATTTCCAAAAAATTGTACATGACCTTAATGAAAGAACTCACTTTGAACAATAAATTTTATTTAAAAGAAAAATCTCTATCTTGAATTTTGTTGTTCCAGAATGACGCCGAAAAAATTTTAAACTTTTGCAATTTGCCGGAAATGGTACTCGTACAACTGCAAAATGAACTAGTTTTCGAAAATACGTGATCGCACTCTGCATGCATTTATGCAGTGCGGTGATCTTACTCCGCAACACGCACTTGTTTGGACTCGTTTTACACTATTCATTTCATGATCTTAGTTGTTATTATTGCTGCTATTACACGCGCTCGTTTTCTTGAATCCTCGAATACCTACCCCCCATTCCTTTGCCTACGTTAGTTGAATTAAGAATAAATGATAGCAATGAGCGTTGTAGACCAAATCTGAAAACCAGAAATGTTTGCTCCCGTGTAATAGAAACTATTTTGCATTGAAAAACAAATTACACATTTGATATAAAATTCTTTTCGACAAAATAACCAAACTCCCCACTCCTCTCTCAACAAGCGAAGCGAGGGCTCAAGAAAACTTGCGCAGATAATACTACTGATAACGAAATAAAATTATTGAATTTGGAAATCCTCAATAGGGCGTGAATCGAAAAGAATTTTCAGTACATTTTGCATTGTATTCATTGTCAGAAAAGTCAAACACTCATGCAGAAAACTGTCAGTTTTACGTACGTCGATGATCGGCAGCACTAGCAACAACGAAAAGAACACGAATAAAAATATATCCATCACACACATTTTATACTCACTACACTCAAAGAAGCTTCTGAAATGATCGGGACACGTCGCCGGAAGAGGGCATAAGGCATCGTCGGGTATAAGGGACATGTCGGCGTGCATAAGAAGAAAGGGAGAAGGAGGATTTCTTCCACAACAGCCAACTTTACTCAAAACAAACTGCACTCCTCAGACGAAAGTTTTTTTTTAACTTACATCGAATGAAAATAATTTTGCCAAATATATATATATATATATATATATATATATATATATATATATATATATATATATATATAATGAATTAAATACTGTCAAGTATTGACTGAACTTGTGTACTGTCAAAAATAAGCGAAATTCATAAAATTACTTTGCAGCGAATAAGACGAAGGCCGAATATTGGGATTCCTCGGAGACCCACTCCGTCGCCGCGCAGCCCTAGACAACGCCATTTCGGTTGCCCAACCTAACGGCGCATGCTTCTAGTGTTAAATCGAAGGACCAAAGACTATACTGCGATTTTTGTAGGAAGAGCTCTCAAGATAACTCAAATCCCATCTTCGCGATGGAATATGTCACGGCATTTCGCGTCTTTTCTCGGTCTTGCCGGTAGAAGTCGCATGATCGCAAGCACTGCTTCATACGGTCGCGATCGTGCGAAATCTAGCGGAACGACTGTGAATGATACGAAATACCGTGACATATTCCATCGCGAAGATGGGATTTGAGTTATCTTGAGAGCTCTTCCTACAAAAATCGCAGTATAAATGCAGTAAACCCAGTTAACACAGGCAAGAGCATGGTGCAATTCGTGGCAAGGCACCAGACGCCGGAGAGGGCGCCGGTTGGACACTCTTTGGTTTCAATACGATTTCTTATACATCCATATTGTTGCAATATCTTGAATATTGAAGATCATTAAAAGGAAAATGTATATTTTTAAGGTATTGTGAGATCCTATTCGATTATCTGGGGGTTGTGCCACCGTGCAACCTAAAGGAACCCATAGACGCTCAATATTATTGCGCATTGTGGATTGCACAATATTTTGGCCGGTGGCCCTAGACGGGCAATATTATTGTACAATATTTTAGTTTGTGCAAATAATTGTATCGTATGGAGGCGATATTGGTGCTTGGGCAATATATTGCGCAATCGCGAACACAGACGTACAACCACATGGCAATATATTGTAGAATCAGTCCCAACCAGGAATTTCATGAAAGTGAAGCCATGTTGAGTGATACTGAATTGTGTTGTGTGATGATTGCTGTTGCTGCCAGTGCGACAAAGAAAAAGAACTCGCAAAAAAGTAGATAATGAGCCAAACAGTGGTTTATTGAGTGGGAGAAGCACACCCACGAAAAATTACTGAATGAACTGAGAGTAATTGAACCAGATGACTTTCGCAACTTTTACGGATGAATGGAGAATTATTTGATGAACTCGTTACTTTATACTGCGATTTTTGTAGGAAGAGCTCTCAAGATAACTCAAATCCCATCTTCGCGATGAAATATGTCACGGCATTTCGCGTCTTTTCTCGGTCTTGCCGGTAGAAGTCGCATGATCGCAAGCACTGCTTCATACGGTCGCGATCGTGCGAAATCTAGCGGAACGACTGTGAATGATACGAAATGCCGTGACATATTCCATCGCGAAGATGGGATTTGAGTTATCTTGAGAGCTCTTCCTACAAAATCGCAGTATAGTTACGACTCAAATCGAGAAAAAGGACACTGTCAGTTTGCTTGGCAGCCATGGCGATGCGTACTCGAACACGTGTTGATACTGACTGAAGGGATATTGCGCAATATTGCCAACAGTCAGCACGACCTTTTCCCGTTTGCACAATATATTTTCAAGAAATTGAATTTCGCACAATATATTGCATAACCTTTCAATTTCGTCCACACACGATCAACTATATTGCACCAACCCAAATATTGCGCAATAATATTGGGCGTCTACGGGCTCGTTAAGAACGAGCCGCCACCGGACGTAGTGTACGTGAAAGTAACTAGTGGTGCTTCAGAATGGCACAGACTTTTCCGCATTTAGTTTTCCATTTCCTTTGGTCTCCGCTAGCTATTCAGACTGGCCACATATCGTGCAAGCTGCCATCTATCGTCGCCCATCCTACATTTTTTCTTAATAGTAGAATTATTTTAAGAATATTTAAGGGCAGTCAAATCTCGTTCTAAATGTCAATTTTCTTTCAATAATTTTGAGCCGTTTTTGAAAAAAATGGCGTTTCAGCGCTACTGTAAATGCGAAAATTGACGCATTTGAAGCACTTTAGCTCACAAATACAATAGTGTTTACAAATTGCTAGAAATGTGCATATTAATTGTGTGAGAGATATTTCAAAAAAATTACATTTGAGTAATTTAAAAAAAAATTCAACATGAACCTTACGTCATATTAAAGAGTCCTATTAGCACTATCCGTTCGAAAAGTTTGAAGAAAAAATTTGGAGCCATTTATGTGAAAATGGTTTTTGAGCGTTTCTGAAAATGCGGAATTTTACAGAAAACGGTTGAGTTTCTAGAAACGTTACTTGACATTATTTAAAGCACATGTTCTTATAAATATAATAATGTAAACAAATTTCCGCTACTAAATATTAACGACATGAGAGACAAGTAAAAAAATCATTTTTTGTAATTTAAAAAACAAACAAAAGAATACAGCAATATGACGTTTATGTAATCTCACAGAGTACATTAGGCACTATCCCTGGCAAAAGTTGAAAGAAAAAAATTGGAGTTGTTTTTGAGAAAAACTTGTAATTTTTAAATGTTGCTCATATTGCATGCAATATTGCGCGAAAACTACTAAAATGTTCAAAAAAATGTACATGACCTAATGAAAGGACTCACTATGGAGAACAAATTTTATTTGAAGGCAATATCTCTATCTTTAATTTTGTAGTTGTAGGAAGAGGGCGAAGAAAATTCAAACTTTTGCAATTTTCAAAAATTCAGAGTTAACCATGAAATTAGGACATTGAGAAAATCTTGAAAATGTCCTGGGGGGTTTCGTGTAAAGTACCCCCAATGTGTATAGAATATTTTTCAAAATCACAAAGCTTGGAGTTTTTCGACAAAGAGCCAGATCTACAGGGGTTTCTTCAATTTGGAAAAAATTCTGCGCATTGTTTAGGTGCTAGTATTGTTCATAGACGGATGGACTGAGACGGACATTTTACTTTCATCTGGTTTTTCGGTATCAAGAACCCACAAATCACCGGACTACAGCACGTGTTAGGGGATTTTTTTTCTTAAATTAGCAAATTGATTTATCCACTTTTTCGTTATCAGGACCGGCAATGATTTTTTTCTGCCGAAAACCCCGGCGTTTTTTCGCGCAGCATTATATAACTTCCCCATTACTACGTATATTACTCCGTATACATTTCGTACGCAAACGCAAAAGTAAAACGTTTGGACAGACTTGGAAAGTTTCACATTCCTGATATTGTTTTCATTAACTTTGAACATTACAAAAATAAGGTGTTGTTACTGCGCGTGAGTAGATATTCCTAGTTTGCCGTAGTATAAAAATTAAATTTTCTAGGAAAAAATATGAAGGTTTTTTAGAAAAATATTTTAAAAGATGATGTGTTACAAGAATATAAAACTGCGTGTAGCCTTGGAGGTTAAAAAATGTTGCAATATTAATATATTCAGAACTGTTTATTGCAAATATTACTTTACATAACTAATTAGTGGATAACAAGCTAGGTGAAGTGTGCTATGGCTACATGTAGACGCTACAATACCTTCTCAAATTTAAGGCGGTAATTCTTCGAATTTTTTTTAAAGTAGCCGATGTCATTAGGTCAGTGTTACACCTCCTGCCTTATAAAATGAATCTTTTTAATTAATTCGCGAACGTCCATCCCAACGGGGTTCGCGGCATAAAAATTACTCTTTTTAACAGTCATAAGCACATTTCTAAGTCAGGATGTATAAAAATGAACTAATGCCTTTGTCCACTTTATGAAACAGAGATTACTATATAAAAATGTTATAAAAATCGAAGTGTAGTCGCTTGTGAGAAGAGTTCTGTTTCAATTAATGCATTATCGGAATGATGTATCTTGCAGAACTGTTAAAAAAGATTGATGCGTGTTGTCAGTAAGAGAGTTGCGGATTGTTTCAGAGACATTGAAGGAAGCATTAGTAGAACGATATAATAGAAAATTTTGATGTTACAGAGGAAAGAAGACATTTTAAACATTTTTCTGACAGCAGAAATAACGTCGGGTTATGTTATTAGCAGACCGCGAATATTTAGATAAAAAACTATTTTTTTCTGGGTACCTACCTTGTACCATATGAAATTTTATATATACGCTTTAGGATTATTTGAACTATAATCAGTCAATTTTATATCGCCTAAAAGAGCCCATTTCAACATTAATGCCTATGTCTATTTTACTTACAAAAGCCTAAAATGAGACTACTTTGCCTATTTTTTGTGTGTGCCTTCTGTGAACTTTTTTCGTCTCTGTCGGCACAACAGAATAAGAATGATATTAATTTTAAGTTGCTGTAAGATAGCAAGAAATTAATATACAGAACATAGTGCTTGCGATAAAAGTGTCCATGCCACTTCTTCCTGAGTTCGTGGAAAAGCCTACCTCCGCTTCTGAGATAAACGATTGAATTTCCGCGAAAGAAAAGTGATCTTGACCGATAAGAGACATTCATTTTCTCATGAAAACTCTAAGAAAGTATTAGTAATTTATTGTGAGGCAAAATACGGTTCGAATAATTCTAACTAGAGGAGAAACAAGTAAACTTGTTCATCTGTACCTAGGAAGCAAACTACACTATGTCCAGTGTTTTCATTTTTCATACATTACAATGCTACTACGTGCTTTCTGCTATTTTTTGTGCTATAGAGCACTATGTCTAATTACCTATTATTGGACCCATTATTAACCCATATAGAAGAAAGCAGAAAGCACATAATAGCATTCTGCCCAAACATGAAAAATGCAAAAATTGGACATAGTGTAGTTTGCTTCCCAGGCACCAACAGTATTATCGCAAAATATACAATAAGGTAACGACGGTATGGTAACAACATTGCCCTGGGTCAAACATTGCCACAACTTCAAAAAATGTAAGTAGCACCGTCTGTATCGTAAATTTATTTGCTGACTGAGTTCCCATAGTTAGCTGCCTCTCTCAGAAACATTATACACAGTCGTTTGTTGTGTTGGGTTAGAGTTGCAACCTAAAATGTCCGTAAATGTGGATGGTGTAGTGTGATGCAGCCAAATCTCGTAATCGAAACTTCGTTAATTTTGGATTGTGTTGAAAGAAACGACATAGATAAGTAAATATGTCATGTTCTAGGCATGCTATGTCGTGACTTAATAATTATTCATTATAAATAAGACAAAATGTATTAATAACATATACTACTTTCAGGGTAACATTGCCATACTGGTCATCTTGCCCCTACATGTATATACTTTGAGTAGAAATTCTTACATTGAATTAATTGTCATTGTATGAATTTATATATTATTTCTAAAGCATATGACTTATAAATTATAAACATTGATTAATTACATTTGATCAAAAATTACTTTTTTGTTGTCATCATACTTGCACTGCAACTTTGCCACGTAAACAAATAAAAAATCCAATATGTAAGGTTTGCAAACCTATGATGAAGTTAAAATGCACTGACCAATGGGAAAAAGTAAATACTGGAAAATTAAGTAGGGAAAGGCTACTGAACTGTATGGAATGAGCAGGTTCACTTTAAATGACGTGTGCTATGACAAAATCCGAAATTGTGGCTGAGCTTTCCAAACTAAATACAAAAAGGAGAAAGCACTTTTTTCTGTCGCATTTTATCACAATGTTAAACAGTTAATAAAACTTATTTTAGGCTAAGTTCTCAAAGCAGTATTTATCCCTGTTTAGAGCATTTAAACTGCCAAAAATCAAAGACTAATAATATTCTGATGCATATTTATGTGTTTCTGCTCCCTACCCAACTCTCATACATTTAAACATTGCCAGAGACTTGGAAATAAATAGAGGTGGCAATGTTTGACTCATGCGGGGTAACATTGCCATTTTGCTTGCTTTTAAAAAAGTAACAAAATCTTTCAAATTATGGAGGCTGTGACTTCAATATTTTGAAGAAACATTTTACTTTCGTGAAGGATTAAAGTGTCAAAATAATGATTCTGAAGATTGATGCAATAAAGTAGAACTTCAAAAGAAACAAAGATGTGGCAATGTTACCCCCCCCGTTACCTTACTGATTCTATATAATATATTTTTTTTTACTTTCTCGCTACCGCAGTAGAGAGAAAGTTATGTAATGCTGTGTGAAAAAACGGTGAAATTTTTTTATCTTTGAGAAATATATAAATTAATTTGTAAAAAATGTGTTTTTTTAAGTTTCCTGTTTTATTTGTGCCTGTTCTACCATTTAAAACGCCTTACTGAAATGCTGAAAGAACTTATTTTAGGCACTGAAAACGCATATTTTAAAACCTAAAAATCCGCTGTCTAGTTATTATGATGGAATGTGCAACATCAATGCTAATTTGACGATATAATTATAAGAGAAATTATTGTGTTATAGTTACCCCAATTACAGTGGTATAGTACCACTAGTTTCGTACGTTTTTTCAATAAATATAAATAAATAAGACCACTCTCAATCAGGACAAATGACAATCCAGCTGGTAGATAAGCAAAGAGTATAAGACTACTGGAAGATGTTTGAATATCGTGCTGCCAACTTATCTTCTGACGTGTTGGTTGTCAAAGAGAATGCTTGAAGGCTGAGACCAAAGATCACTACTGGCTGCTCTACAGAAATCAAGACTTCAGATACGAGAGGTTGAATTTCCGTGACTGGCTTCATTCCAAAGTTTGCCTCTCCAGAGATATGGACACGCCAGTGCAGATTCAGCGAATTGTGAGAAGTGAGAGGGGTCGAACACTGCTGCTGATAGACGGTTTTAAATTTCGTTTCCACAAGGGGCTGCCCAACGACGCTGAACGATGATATGTGAAGAGTTACTGTAAGAGTTTCATCAAGATAAATCGCACGAGCCAAATTGTGAAATACGCGTTGAACCACAACCACACACCTAACAGCAATGCGAAATCTCGTAAACAGGACATTACGTTAACACACTTAACCGGAAATGGTCAGTTCGTGTGTTATATTACCAAGAACTGTTTATGAATGACAGTACCTCGAAACATTACCTTAGACCAGGTAAACAGTTCCTTCGGGCAAGAAATGTGTTCAAGGTGCAAGTACTAAAGGTTTGTGGAGCATCATTTAAATTTTGTTTCGTTAAACTGTGTCGTATGTAACAGCTTCAGTATGATATTATTTTAGTTTCTCGCTACCGCTACCGCGGTAGAGAGAAAGGTATGTAATGGTGCGTGGAAAAAGCGGCGAATTTTCGGCCAAATAAACTATTACAGGGCTCTGGTAACGAAAAGTGGATAAATTCAGTTGCTAAATTTTGAAGAAAAAAATTATCTAACACGTGGTGTAGCCAGAATCAATGTGTTTCCTTGACACCAAAAAAAATCGATTCATGGCAAAACGTCTGTAAACAACGGGAACGGAGTCGGCCCCGTGGCCGAGATCGCTAAAGCGGTAGTGCCGTAGTGATCTTGGACCGTGGGGTCGCGGGGTCGAGTCCCGCCTCAGGCATGGTTGTATGTGTTCGTCATTCCACCCCTTATCATCACCATATCGTCTTATCCTCATACCGTAACGTTACATCCAATAGTGGTCCCTAATGACCTAGTAGTTGATGCGACCTTAAATAACAAAAACAAAACAAAAGTAGTGGTACTACAGAATGGCACAGACTTTCCCGTATTATTTTTCTATTTCCTTGGGTCTGGGCTAGCTATTCGGAATTGCCTCAAACTCGCGCCATCTATCGCCGCTCAGATTACATTTTTTCGACATTTTCTTAAGTTTTGGTTTCCTAATGGTAGAAAGGAAATATTAATTTTAGAATATTCGAAAACATAAAAACCACGTCCTATGTGGCAATTTTACTTTAAAAATTTGTAGCCGTTTTTAAGAAAATGGCGTTTAAGCGTTACTAAAAATGCGAAATTTGAAGCTCATTTTAACAGAAAAGTTTTGAGTTTTCAAACAACTTCATTTGATGTCATTTGGAGCACTTTAACGCACAAATACAATAGTGTTTACAATGATGTGCATATGAAAGGTGTGAGAGATCTTTCAAAAAAATTACAAAACATTGAAACAATGACACATTGAAAAAACTAAAAAATTCCCAAAAATGAACTTTACGTCATATTAAAGAGTGCAATTGGCATTATCCGGTCCACAACTTTGAAGAAAACATTTTGAGCCATTTATGAGAAAATTGATTTTGAGCGTTTCTGAAAATGCGGAATGTTGAGCTAGTTTTCACAGAAAACTGTTGAGTTTTCGAGAAACTTCACTTGACATTTCTTAAAGCACATAAATTCGCACATATAAAAACGTAAACATATCTCCACTAATGTAAATATTACCGATGTGAGAGAAGTCAAAAAATTACAGTCTTGCAATTTTTGAAAAAACAAAAGAATAGAGCAATTTGGAGTTTATCTTATAGGGTACATTGAGCACTATCCGTTCCAAAAATTTAAAGACAAAATTTTGAGCCGTTTTTGAGAAAATCTGGTTTTTGTATTTTTTTAAAAAATTGCACATATTGCACGAAATGTTGCGCGAAAAGTCCTAAAATTTAAAAAAATAATATACATGACCTTAAAGAAAAAACTCATTATGAAGAAAATATTTTATTTGAAGGAAAAGTCTATCTGCAATGTTGTAGTTGGAGGAAGACGCCAAATAAAATTCAAACTTTTGCAATTTTCGAAAATTCAGTTAACCGTGAAAATCGGATCTATGCCACCTTATTAAGGTGGCGTAGATCCGATTTTAGTAAAATGTAGTTATTAAGTGCATTTTACTCTAATCTTACAAGAAATTTAAAGAAAAAATTTGGAGCCGTTTTTGAGAAAATTTTGAAACTTTTCTCGGGGAGCTTCATGTAAAGTACCCCCAAATTTTATAGAATCTTTTTCAAAATCTCAAAGCTTCGACTCAAGCCAGATCGACCGGGAAATCCATTTCGGAAGAAATCGTACGTATGGTTTAGGGCCTAAACTTTATAATCGGTTATAATTGGAGTCGCTAGAGCTTTTCGGTGTGTAATAATTTGCCGCCACGTAAGTCTTTTATCGAACAGAACTCCAAGATATTTGACAGTTTTGTTCTGAGGAAGCCAGGTGATGTTTTGATTTTGGTATATGAGATTTGGGGGGGGGCGTCTGGTCTACGGAGGGTGAATATTTTTTTCTGGCTACTAGTTGGATTTATTTGAATGTGCCATTTTTTGGCCCAGCAGGAGAATAAAGTGAGGTGTTGTTGCTGATCTTTCACGGCAGATTTGAGATTGCTATTAGAGGAATAAAGTACTGTCATCAGCAAATAGTGCTATTGCAGTATTTTGAGTGATTGGTATATCCGATGTGTAAACGTTAAATGAAGTGGGGGAGAGGGTGGAGCCTTGGGGTACTCCTGCTTTGATGGTGAAAGGTGCGGAGAGAGCTCCAGAGAAAGGTATAGCAAAAGTTCGCTTGTTAAGAGAACTTTCAGTGATGCGTGAAAGATATAATGGAGAACCTAAACTGCGTAATTTGAAAATTAACCCTGGGTGTCAAACGGTATCGAAAGTTTTTTGCTACATCTAGAAAAACTGCTGCGGTATGCTTGTCATGGAATCCTTCGATGATATCTTCTGTTACGCGTAATTTCTAAAACATTAATATGTAAATGTGTAACAACAGGTCGAATGTAAAAAACGAACAAAGAAATAATATACAAAATTGCAAATTCTAATTTACACGCATCCAATTGACCGTAGCCCAGTAATTTACAGCGGGCTATTACGTTTGTCACAAAATTATAGAAAAACTACTTCTATTTTGAAAAAATTAAGGAGGACCTTATTTAAAGATGTTGTTTTGTTAAATACATTTAATTGAAAAAAAATGTATTTTTAAAATTGTAGTTGTAAGAAACGACGAAAACGAAGCGCAGTCAATTCCAAGCGGGCTATTATGTTTGTCAGGAAATTGTAGAAATACTACTCATATTTTCAAAAAATTCAACATGACCTTATTTGAAGATCTGTTTTTGATGAGCTTATTTCATTAAGGAAGACAATTGTAGTTGTAGAAAGACGCCGAAATTTTTTAATTTTTTTTTAAATTTTTGCAAAATTAGGATTTCAACGAACATGAAACCTGCACCATTATCTTAAGCTTCCTTTATGCTATCTCAGGTCCTATTTAATAAAAAACGTTGGGCGGTTTTTAAGAACAAATGGATTAAAGAAAATAAAAAATTGTTTTTTTGACACAATTTTTCGAAAAAAATGCTTGTTTTTGAAACATTGAGCATGACTTAATTTTTGAAGACCTGTTTTTTATGAACACATTTCATTAAGAACAAAAATTGTATTTTCATAATTGTAGTTGTAGGAAGATGCCGAAAAAATTTGAATTTTTCCTCGTTTCGAAAAATCTGAGTTTTTAACCAACATAAGAACTACACCATTCTGTTAAATGACCTTCAGACTATCTAACAACAAAATTTACACAAAATTGTTGGTGCCATTTTTTTTTTAATTTTGAAAATGTCCCAGGGGCTTCATATAAGTACTCTCCAAAATTAAAATATCGATTTCAAATTCAAAGGGCCACGAGATCATTCAGATCGATTGAGGAGTATCAATTTAGGAGAAAATCAGCTAGCGTTTAGTCGCTAGCGTTGTTCACGGACGGATAGACGTTTTGCTTTCAATTTTTGGTATCTCGGTATCAAGGACCCACAAAATAGGGATTCTGCACCACGTGTTAGGATTTTTTTTCTTAATTTAGCAACTGGATTTATCCACTTTTTCGTTACCAAGGCACTGTAATAAGAGTTTTTCTGCCAAAAATCCGCCGTTTTTTTCGCGCAGCATTACATAACTTTCTCAATATTATATGTACGTACGTATAGTACGGGAAAGTGAAAAGAAAATCTCAAAAATGGCTCCAAATTTTTTCTTGAACTTTTTTTCTCATGTGTAGCAAAGAACGGTAGAAAAGTGGTGATGCTATTCGGCGAACTCTCTGTATTTTCGAAAATGTCAAAAGTACAGTATCGACGATAGAGATTTCTTTTACTTTCTCTTCGTAAGAATGTTACGAAGGTGTATTGCTAAGAAGAGAAAGTTATGTAATCGTGAGTCGGAAAACAGTGAATTTTCGGCAGAAAAACTCTTTTATGCTCGGGCGTTGTAACGAACAAATACTAACTCTATTGCTAAATATAGAAAAAAGATCACACTAACTCGTGGTGTAGCCAGAATCCATTTTTTTGTGTTTTTTTCATAAAATCTATTGTCGGCAAAACTCTTCCCGTCCAGGGTCAACGCCATCGCCTAAACAGTTCTGCCAATTTTCTTAAAAATTGTTATTTCTCAATCGATCTGTATGAACTTAAGGCTTTGGGAGTTTCAAACTAATATTTGAATTTTGAGGGTACTTTTTATAAAGCCCCAAATACATTTTGAAAATTTTCTCAGAAATTGTACTATTTTTAATGAAACTTAATCTTCCGATAGCGTAACGGACAATTAAGAGAATGGTGGAGGTGTAATCATATTTTAATTTTTTTTTTCAATGTTGCATCTAGATTGACGCAACGCGTCTCTAAGCCCCTTGTCGAGCTTTCAGCGCTTTGCACGTAAGGTCCGATTAAATTAAGAAGGTGATTGACATTTGTGAGTGGAGGGGAGTGACGTTGCCAGGTCGCAAACCACTGAGCACGTGTTACCGGGATACGAAAACAAACACTTCAAAAAATACGTGTAAAAGTGTAAAAAATACGACAAAAGCCTAACCTCAACGCAACTCATCACAACAGAACACATTGCGCGCGCAGCACAGGCAGAAACGCGGGCGGCGCGGCGGCAGGGAAGTCTCTGTGCGATGCTCAAACGTTCCCCTTGTTCGGCAGTGGCAACTGAGCGACCTGACACGTCACGTTTTGTCTCTGTGATTGGCAGCCATGGAAACGGGAGAGGCGTCCTGACGTCACACAGAACTGTCAATCACCTTCTTAATTTAATCGGACCTTAGGAGTAATCCTCCACTAACATTATCTGCTATGCCTCGTCGCAGTTGTCACGAGGACCGCCAGGTAGCGTCTCCGCTTACCCGCCTCTTACCTCACGCGCTCCTACGTCACTACACAGTGACCAGAATTGTAAAGAATTTAGGATAGGAGTAGGGGTTAGGACCCTTCACAGGTGTTGGACTAGCCCCTGTGAAACAGGTAAACTCGTTTTGTTGGAATAAATTCCCCATGAGATTGTCCGAGATTCGAACCCAGACCTCCTTGTTGAAAGGCAGTCGTCTTCGCTCGGAGCGTCGGATATGGCGTTTGATGGCGCCACGAGCGCCATTTCAAACGTTTTTCAAAACGTCCTAATTGTCACGGTCGCAAGTGGTCAGAGCTGTATTTAAAATTAACTCTTTAAATAGGTAATATACGTCGTTTACAGTTTTACATATGTGCATGTATTGTTCAGTGTTTTGATTTTGTCTTAACCTACAGTGTGTTTACATCGTTTCTTTCCTAATCTTCTTGTTTACACGTACGTAACCTCATAACTTTTCTCGGATGATGCGTAATTACTTCCTCTTATTTTCTATTTTACAAAACGCTCATTACTTCTCTTCCTCATTCAATATTCCTTTTATTAATTTCGCAACTTCTAGTGAACTAATAGTACAGCACAAACGATTGAGGATTGTGTCCGCCTTTCGTGGGCCATTTCCTCATTGCCTTTACACAGAATTTCTTTTATGTAGCCAAAATTGTTTGAGAATTTTTTCCCTCTTTATATTACAATAATATTAATAAGTAATAATTACAATAATAATATTAGTTGTGGTTGAAATAAAGAAATAAAATATAATGATCAAAGTAGTGACTACGTGTCTTGCATTTTGTTCTGTAACGAGTCAAGATGTCACGGATGTCATATGTTTAGAAGACGTTCAAGTGCACGGCCTGCTTGAGTTGGAGTCACAAGTTGGCAGGGTCGGACACGTAATGTAGTGACGGACAATATACCCCGAAAAAGCAAATCAACCAGATTAAAAGTAGACGCCCTAGTGAATGGATAATGGTTCGTAGTCTAGTTGATGACCGAAAGCGTTTATGCAATATAAGACGCAGTATATGTTCAAACATAAGGAAGAGCTGGATGTTTAAATTAATAATAGAGAGTATATGTGTTGGAGAAATTTGAAGATTAGGAGTGCAGATGTTTTGATGATTTATAAATGTGAGCAAGATGGTGTAAGTACGGAGACGTGAATGAAATGTAAATATATTCAGTGAACTGTTAGAATTAGGTTTGTTTTTGTTTTCTTGTTGTTAATTGTGCAAAGTTTCTTTCTTTACTTTTTCATTTTATTAAATTTTTATTATTGTAAATATTTTGTACTGATTTGAAAATTGAAAATGTTTTTTATAATTGAACGGTAAGTTTACTATTATTCATGCCTACGATGTATGCCATAGAATCAACGGCCTTATGGTCCGATTAAAATAAGTTGGTGGTTGACAGTTGCGAATGAAAGGGAGCGACGTTGACAGCTTGTGTACCATGAGCACGTGTTCCCGGGACACGAAAATAAACACTTGAAATAAATACTCATTAAAGTACACAAATCATACACTCATAGTGTATGAAGCTACAGCTTCAGAAGCACAACTGTGAATCACCAGCTTATTTTAATTGTCCCATAAACATATAAATGGATATTTATGTTTTTGTTTTTTTTTGGTAGTGAATTTGATTCATTAAAAGGAAAAAAATAGAACCATCACAGTACGCTCCGCAATTGCACTGTAACGCCGTGCACTAAAGGCTTAAATTCACCTACTTCGTTACTCCACGTCACACTACACTACGCTGCACTGCACTGCGCTGCACAGTATTGCATTGCACTACTCATCACACTCACTACACCAGTGGTCGTCAAACATATGAAGCTTGTAAGTAACCACACCGTTTTAAATGATACTGTGAGCTACCAAGAAACCAAGCCTTTTTTTTTCTTTTTCAAGTCACTTGAACTCGTCATCATTAGCGCGAATTTATCTTAGTAACAATGGGTAAATCACTGCGCGGTAATATGCAAGAAACTGTTTTTGCGAATCATCTGTCTAAGCTCTGTAGGACAAGTCCAGATTAGCCAACCTTGAGCATGACCACTATCTATAGAAAATTGTCCCACGAGCTATAGTGCGATTTTTCTAACTCTGCCCCTCGAGCCCCTATGGCGACGATGAAATATCACACGGCATTTCGCGTCTTTTTCCGTCATGTCTCTAGAAGTCGCATAATCGCAAGCACTACTTGATACGGTCGCGATCACGCGATATCTAGTCTGCGAACGTCGAGAAATATCGTGACATATTCGTTCGTGAAGACAGGCCTCCAGGGGCAAAGTTAGAAAAACCGCAATATAGTAGTAGCTCGCGATCGACGGTTTGGCGATCACTGCTCTACACAATGTTTACAAGCTCATGTTATACTCATAGAAAGAACACGAAAATTAAATGGAGAAGGAAACCGTCGAATCTTTGGTTCGGAGTCTGTTGCCGTTCGCTGCTCTGAAACTGGTTTCGTTGGCGCTGACCGGCAAGAGATAGACATCTAAATGCAACGCGTGAATCACATAATGAGGTGGAAAAGCCAGAAATGTCAACGGGAGCGGCACGGCCGTAGTTGCCAACCGGCGCCGAGGGTCTGACGAACAAGTTTACGAGTGCAGCAAGGCATCAAGGCCGGCACAGCGAGAGGACGTGCCGTTTTAAGATCAGTTTTATATCTTGCAAACTACCAGTGGTGTAGCAGGACAAAATCATACGGGTAGACAGAAGCAGCAAGTGGCAAAGCACCGAACGTGGCGTAACATTTTTTTGAAATGATTCTCCCATGTAATACCCAGTAGTTTCCAGTGAAATCCATGTAGATTAATAGGTTGAATACGTCGGATCATGCATTATTTTAGCGTAACGTGTTCACTCAACACTCAGATCCGGTGACGAATTACAGCTATCGAAACATTCCCGAGAGAAAGACGTATCTATGGTCTGATTAAAATAAGTTGGTGATTGACAGTTCCCTTCTGAAGCTGTAGCTTCATACAATATGAGGGTATGATTTGGTCACTTTAATAAGTATGTATTTCAAGTGTTTATCTTCGTGTACCGGGAACACGTGCTCAGTGGTATGCAAACTGTCAACGTCACTCCCTTCCATTCCCAAATGTCAATCACCAACTTACTTTAATCGGACTGTATCTGGGGTTGAAGAAACGTACTACTTTTCGCCCATGAGGAGGTGCCTAATTTGAGATTCTGATTTGTCACGTGCGCAGAATTTCTTACGGAGAAATAAATTGGACTGGCGCCTAACGAATGTGAGTTCTACCACTTTTTGGGCGGGTACTACAGTATGACCTTCTCCAGAATATAATGCATTATCTCAAGTGGGAATGTACATTTGCAAAATATACGCAACGAGCTGCATGAAGTCTGATTGAATTATAAGATTTCTGAATGCGTAACATAATGAACGTTATTAGTGTTCAATTCTGTTTTGAGGTTTGACGGAGTTGACACACCCAGAAATTTTGTTACCTTTTCATTAGCCAATAGCATATTATTAATTTTCAATGACGCGTGTAATTGCCGGCTTGAAATGCAAAATTGCAATGAAACTCTAATTTCTTTGTTAACTATTAATTTTTTTATTACGAAACCAATTTGATACTTCTGAAATCATTCTATTTATTTTCACAGGTGCACAAGTTTTTAATAAAGGCGGAAATTTATTTAAAGTTTGGATTCTAAACCAACCGAATATTTATTTTTCAGGTTACTGAATATTCTGAGGATTTCGATGGAAGAAGTTTTGGAAACAAACATCGTGACAAAAATTCTTGGGAAACGTACGAACGTATTTTGTGGTTTTAGTTCCTGAGATCTACCTTAATTATCGAGAAGTGTGGGATGAACAGGCTTGCAACTTTTGTCGGATTGCTCACTTCTCAGTCATCTTTTAAAACAGCATTCTAGGTTTAAATTAATGAAGTCGAACAATATTCCACATTGCTTTATTTTTCATATTAGCGTTCAAAATATCCTGATTATTTTTCATTAGTTTTGCCTGTGCTATTACTTTCTTTAGAATGCTTTTGTATTTTCGGACGTAGACATGAAAACCGAGTGATATGTTACAATGTTTAGAAATAAAGTAAAGACTACGTTTGTTTTTACACGATGTTACTTTTCACGATTTTATAATTTTACATGATACTTTTCGTTAGGTAAAGCTTTCCGAAAAGGGAACTAGTGGGCACCATATTGTACTGTTCGGTATCCAGTGGTTAAGTAAATGCGGACTCCTTTTAAAATATTAAAAAATACTAACGTCAGTCTAAGAATTTCTTGGTACGTCCTCCAATATAGAATTACAACTCTGCTTTTGTGGAGGTGTAGAATATATTATACCTTAAAGAATGTACCACAATAATCGCCTCAATCTGTGTGTGGGTGTTGACATACAGAACCGTTCTTGCTATATTTTCATTCTCGAGATAGTTGTCTGATTCGAAAGAATGATCGATTTCCTTTACAACTTTTGCTTATTCTGCTGTTGGTTGATCCATTTTGCTTTCTAATTGATTATCAATTCTTAAAGTATTGAATAGGGTGGCTTTATTACTTGCAGAAGCGGCTCGTGGCTTTAAGAAGCTAAAAAATGCACCGTCAAAGATCTCAAATGCAAGAAAGAAAATCACTGCTTCCCTACAATCACTAGCATCATCCACTCATTAGCACGTCATTAAAACATGCAGCACTGTTGCCGGCACTATTAACGGTAAGCTAAGCATGATGTTATCTATATCGATTTTCCGGCAGCGGAATGTGTTCGTCATTTGGCTATATTGTTACGGATTCAAAACAAAAAAACACTTTCTTAGCCTAAAAATATTAGAGAAAATACTATATTATATATTATGAAAACTAATTAAAACCAGAATACTTTCGTAAGTAAGTGGGGAAGGGCTAATTCAGAAACGATGAAAAAAATGAAAGGAAGCCATTTTAATTGTAGTTATGTCAAGTAGTAATTATTTTACATAACATTCTAAACTACTCATACGATAAAGTAAATACAAATATTCGAGAATAAGTAGACATTAGATTATAGATAAAACAGAATTTTATGACTAGTTAAACAAAATGTACAATACAAGGCGGCCTGGCCAACTCCATGCCTAATGACGACCGGGAGAAGATCGACGAACTGCTGTCGGTCCTAATTAAGGTAGACAGGGAAATCTCGAACATAATGAACGCTTTATGCGTAAATATATTTTTATGATGAAGCAATGACTACGTCAGTTTATGCAATAAGCATTATAAATACCATACTATTTCCTCAATCTCATTATCTAAAATAAAGCCTATTCCAAGGTGAAGTGCAACAGTTCTTGACCTAATAACCCTAAGAGATCTCGCGTAGAATGGCCATCCTTGTTAGCGCGCCTTAATGACGCCGACTTGGGAGTTCTTTCCGCCTCTTTCTGCAGTCTGCTCCTGTTCCAAGTGGACTTCTTCCTTCTGTTGTTATTTACAGCTTTCCGTAGTTCTTAGGACGGACGCTACTTCTCTTGATTTGGATCCTATCCAAGGAATCACAGAGGTACCTACGCAGAACGTAGAGGTGGCTAGCAATGCAGCGATTTACAGTTAGTACGCAATACTCCCAATAAAGCATAGCCCTCTGCAATGTTTCTTCAGGTCTCTGGGTGAAGCCCCTAGTTTCGGTTACGACTGGGACAACCATAGGCTGCCTTTTCGAGAGCCTGAAGATGTACTTTTTTTAAATTACTCTGAAGATTACTAAATTTCGTTGTATTTCATTATTATTGCCGTTGTAGTTATTAGACTTTCGGCTGGTTTCAGCCGTTAGGAATCTAACCAGGCCTGTGAGTATTTTTTTTTTATTTATACAGATTGTGATTACATAAAATAAATGAAAAGACTTACGACACTTGGAGACATATTATTCCTTCCAAATTATTTTCGTAAGGCATTGCCTGTGTGCGAACCTGTACAAATCATTTCTTTATAATCTGTTCATTCACGTGTGACTTAACAGTGATAGGACTTCACTGTAATTAACAGTGATAGGACAAGACATTCATAGGTAATAGACTTTCCATTTACATAATGCGGAGGTATCAAATTTAAAATTGAATTCAATAGAACACCACTTTGGCATCCTTTTCTGCGATTGATTTAAAAGTAATCTCTATTTTCTTACGGTTTGTACTGCCCCCTGACTTACTTTAATTAAAACATAGAATTGACATCAATTCAGTTTCTTGCAATCTAAAACGAAAATTCCGTACTACAAAATATACAATAATTGCATATGCCAAAAATGCCATATAAAAATGGGTATTTTGGTTTTGTTATAACATAAAATTGTCCTTACTAAAAGACATTGTTTTAAAATGAAATGTCCATTTTATATGACTCTTTTTGCATTTTTCGTCGATTTCTCCTAATAATTCATTTTTTACATTTTCCCGTCATTTTTAAAGCATTTTTCACTGATTTAATCGATTTTCATATCATTTTCATGGTACTTGCTACTAATAATATTTAGACTGAGATTCAACAAAAATGTTCTCCACAAAATTACTTAGTAGGCTATTCGATTTCTTCGCTCAGAAATTGTAATGTCAGTCGTATGTAATCTAAGATTCTTGAGACAGTTCTCAGCGCTTGTTGGTTTGGCCGATTTCGTGGTAACTAAAGATAGATTTCCTGGGTAAAGAACGGAGCAGACCAAAAGTTTGCGAGTTGAGTTCACTTGAACGAAAGGAAGAAGCCTCAATTTCTTCAGTACTTCAGTCACATATCCATCAGCTTGAGTTGTTCGTCTGAATTTGTTTTGATAAATTATCTTACGTCATTTTTTCTTTGCTTTTAGAGATTTTAAAAATATTTTAAGAGCATTTTATTGATAATTTTTGGCGACGTTTTGGATCATCAAAATCCGCCCCCTAATTATTTTCATATTAAGTGAGCAAAGTGCATTTACCAATTTTTTTTCACGATCAATATTGAATTGTTTTGCAAATGCATTTTTCGACAAAACTTGTAGAAACACGTAGTGTTTAAATTTACATTTGAAAAGATTGTAATTTTGTTTTGAAATAAGGTGTTTTAAATCTCGAAGAATCGCAACGTATAGTATAGGGCCATGAATCCGGAAGCATTACTAAAGGTTCGTTTACTTCGTAATATTTCCAAGCGTTTTTCTTTACGGTAACTAGACAGTTGTTATAGCAATCTTATTTGCTGGATACTAAAAATGACCTACTTTATGAGCGGATAGCAATGCACAGAATCCGTTTTTATACAGCTGTAGATAAAATTTATTTGACAGATACAAACTTAATTTTATCAGTAAATTGTATTCACGCTGAACCGGATGGCCGAAGTGTCGAAGAGCGTGTACCGTCTCAGCGCTTCGGTCTGAAGAGTCGCGGGTTCGAGTCCCGTCTTGAGCGTGATTGTCCCTTGTCTCTTAGGTATGTTCAGATCAGAGGAGCGCGCAAGAGTGTTGGTGTCTAGTGTACGGTCGAATATGCGTCCTGTCGAGATGTAAAAGGTAAAAGCCGAAGAAAAGGAAATACATTCTTTTTTATTGCGTGTTTAAAGGAGTCAGCTGGAATATTAGTTTTAGGCCATGTAGTTCGTTGCACGTTCAGTAAGTACTGTCTTACGGTACAGTTCATCGCAATACATCCCTTATTGTGAACTGTCTCTGCAGTCTGCCTCTGGATGTGTCCTCTGCGCGAATTTCTTCCTTGTCCTGTGAGAAATTGCTTCCGGCGGCTGGTTGACGTGGTCGCTGACGTCGTGTTTTGTTTCTCGCGAAAGCGGAGTGGGACAGTGCGCTCTCCAACTTGAACAGTGTTGCCAAATCATACCATAATTTATACTTTGACCTTAACTGAACCATATTTGTACCATAAGAAGTGGACGTGTTACTTTTTGAATGTTTGCTCCCCAATTTTGATGATAACACATGTTGCAGTATATCAAAGCACTTTCAAGAACACGCAATAACCGAGTATGTTTTCATCTCAACACCGAGACCAAGGAATAGTTTTTCACATAATAACATCATACTTTATCCATTTATTATAATGTTAAATCATCTAAAACATATACACGATCAAAATGTACATAATTTCACCACAACGTAGTAGATTTCCATCGTTCCATACTGTACCATAATTTCATTCCATCCATTCCATTATTCAAACCACTACCTTGAAGCCTGTCTTGTTGCTTCCAGGAGGTCATGTTCTTAGGAACAAGTCAACATCTTTCCCTGGCATTTTTCAAAGTTCTTCGATGTAGAAAAATTACTCTAAGAAGGGACCAGTTTGACAGGTCGGAAAACAAATGAAAGTCATGTTGGTCAGTAGCATTGCAGGAAATAATGGCGTAACCACTTGCAGGTGAGCTATCTGCAAGCGAACGCATTGACGAACCTGCAGTTATGTCGTTGTAGTAGTAGCAGCCATTCAGTAGCTGTCAAAGCGGTCCATTCTTTCAGTCACCTCTTTTAACAATCATACTGCATTTACCAAAAGGCCCCCTAAAAAAATAAATCAAGAAATGGAAAGCTGCACAAGTTATTTTTTACTTTCTTGCCCTTACGAATGTAAGAAAAAGTGTTGTAATCGTGCCCCGGAAAACTTCGAATTTTCGACAGAAAATCTCCTATCCTAGGGCCTTTATAATGAAATAGTGGGAAAATTCAACAGTAAATGACTTTCTCTAACTCGTGGCATTGCCAGAATCCATTGTTTTGTGGGTCCTTGATGCTGAAAAATCGAATGACGGTAAAAAGTCTGTGCTTCACCCTAGCCCTAAACCGTTCGGCCGATTTTTCTAAAATTGATGTTTCGCAATCGGTCTGAACGAACTCGAGGATTTGGGAGTTTCAACCGGATGTTTTGATTTTTGAGGCCTCAGTTTTACATAAAACCTCGAAAACATTTTCAAAATTCCTCCACGTTTTTTGATTAAACTTTGTCGTCGGATAGCGTAAAGGACGCTTAAAAGAATGGTGAAGGTCTCATGGTCTTTGAAATACCAAATTTTTCGAAAATTGCAAAAATGCAATTTTTTTAGCGTCTTCCTACAACTATAATGTTGAAGATAGAGATTTTTTCTTATTAAAATCGGTTCTTTTAAGTCAGATCTTGAAATAAGTTCGTGTTAAGTTTTACGAAAGTATGAGAAGTTTCCGTGTAATTTTCCGCAAAATGTGGGCAATATTAAATTTTTGTAAATATTTTTTTTTTCAGAAACCGACCCAATTTTTCTTTAAATTTTCTTCGAATATGCATCAAGGGAAGTAAAATATATGATGCTATTCCCATATTTGGTGAACTCTCCGTTTTTTTGAAAACTGCGAAAATTTAACATTTCAAAACTACAAAATTGGAGATAGAGATTTTTGCCTTGGCGAGAGTCTGTTCCAAAAAATCAGCTCTCCAAAAAAGGTCATGTACAATTTAGAAGAAACGCCTAATTTTCGCGTAATGTAGACTTGAAATTAATGCAATTTATAAAAAACAGTTTCTCAAAAATCGCTCAAATATTTTAAACGGATTTTCAACGGAAGAATGCTTAACATTTTTTTCAGCGGATAGAGTGTATGTTGAAAAGAATGGCACGGGTCTTATTTTCGTTCTTTCTAAATTTTCGAAAGTTGCAAATTTAGAAATAATGCGAAAAAGTTTGTAGTGTTGTAGTACCGCTAATTGATTGACTGAGTGAACAGTTCCTCTTTTAACACAACCGTTTGGCATTTTTCGTATTTGCAGTAAATTTGTTTCTCAGCCACTACCTAACGTCTCGTAGAAATTTCATTGAATTCACTAAAAGCTATTTTAGGTCCCAGGACCCTAAAAGACAAATAGCTGGTTAAACTATTGACTATTTCCACCAAATGTAATTATTAGGCAATCTCTCTGATTAGCAAGGAGATGAATTTTAAACATCTGTTATTTGTGTAAAGAGGAAATGATAACGGAAATTACACTCGAACATTTATTGTATGACGCTTAAAGTTAATTATTTTTATTTGATAAGTTGGCATTAAACTCTGAAAATGTGTAGTAATTGCTACAAATTTATTCGAATGTATTCAATATGAAAGAGAAAGTAGGAGAAAGTAATATGTAACTAACTTATCAACAAATACATTTATAATCTTTAATTTATTATTGCATGCTACTCGTACTTTAATTTTATTAAAAAGCCTACGAAGTTGGGACAATTTTTAGAGGCGAATTGTCAGCGACAATCAAATGTCTTAGATGTTCTTATTTCTACCAAACTCTCTTGTGATAATGAGGTTATTTAAAACGCAGACGTTGTAGCTTTGAATCTTCAAAAGCATATTACTTTCGTTTGGATGGGTTCCGCGGTGCCTAGTGACATTTGCATGAGGTTTCAGGTAGTTTTTTACCTATCAGAATTGATTCTGCAATTTGCAAGGTACTTGCAAGTGATTGGAACCATTTCATGTGTGTCATACATTTTCTTAATTTGCTTAACACTGTAGAAGGAAATACCGTCGTCATTAACTAGAGATATATTTTCAAATCGGTGTTGACTCCCGAGCAGAAAAGGTAATGCAACAGGTATTGGTGCAAAGTAAGTGCCAGCAGTTTCAAAGAATAAATACTTATTTAATTAAATAAAACTTCAAAAAGGTTAAACGAATTGGGTTTTTTTCGTATCATTGAATTGGATGTTTTAGTGATCTATTTTTAGAAATCGATTAAAGGAGCAAAACAAAAATATTTACCCAGGCTGGGCCTCGAGTCCGAATGCCACGAGTGAGAGTCGTGGGTTGGGGGGGGGGGTTGGCTCTGAGTCACTCGCGTCGTGTTAATTAGATGATAAATCAAATAGATAAGACTCTTCCTAATGGTCTCGAGGTCCTACACAATTCGACTCGAAATTACGTGAAAATTGCTGTAAAAAAGTGTAAATGAAATGTTTTAAAGCTCTAAATCCGATTTTTCGTTCAGTGTCCCTGAACTTTGTAAGGAATGCTGAGATACCCCCTTCCCACATGTTTTGCTTCTGAACATTAATGTATCTTCACTATCGGTGCACGTTTTCTAAGAGTTCAATGGGAAATATTGTTATTCAAATTATCATTCTCTGTATTCTGGCGGCAGTAATTCTTTCACGAAGGGCATTATGAGGGATAATGGCCCAAATCTATAGCTTTATTTCCATTTGCAAATATATTTTATTTAACGCAAGCTAATATTCTTATCAAATCTTGCCAAAAACACTCATTTCCATATTGTATTCAAAATTCAACTTTCGTGAAGATTAGGGTAGGGATTGGAGAATTTAAGAAAACGTGCAGGTATGTACACTTCTCCCTGTAGTATGTCACACATAAATTTTGGCTGTTTTTGATAAACAAAGAAATTAAATAAATATTAAATAATTTGGATGATGACGAATATCAGATAAAAGATCGGATGTTGACGAATATTTTGTGTCAATAAAGATATCTTACCATTAACGAATTTGAAAAAATAAACTTTTTTCAATTTTCAAAATTTCAATGGTTTGAATGAAAATTGGTCTTGTGCGTAATAATAAAGAGAACTTGTCCGTAGAGCGTGTACATCTCTGGTTACTGCAGGGAACATGTCGCCTTCCGCATTGCAATAAAGTTAGATTATAATTTTAAGTGTTTGAGTGTAATGTTGCGATTGTTGTATTTTTGAGACCGCTTAAAGATTCTCAGTTTTTTATTTTAACAGTGTGTATTACACAATTAGCATGCACTAGGGGAAAGAGTGTAATTCAGTACACTTGTTTTACGAAAACTGCAGCCACCTTGATGAATGATTGAATTAATATATACGTATTAATATGGACTATCGGAGAGGATGTAATTCAGTACACTTGTTTTAAGAAAACTGCAGCCACCTTAATGCATGAATGTTTGAAGTAATACACACATATTAAAGTGAGCTAGCGGAAATGGTGTAATTCAGTACACTTCTGCCCAAAACCGCAGTCACCTTCATGAATGAATTGCTGTGGGCAACGAATGAGTGAAGCGCAATGTGTGTGCAGTTGGACGCGTCGTTCGAGGCGGAGGCGGAGCTGAAGGTGGACGTGGAGCCGCAGGCGCTGCCGCTGGCGCCGCCGCCCCCGCCGCCCCAGTCCCACCCGCACCCGCAGCCGCCGCCCCAACCGCCGGCGCACCGCTACGAGGTGCACGACGACGACGACTGCGACGCCGACGGCGACGACGACGACGACCTGCACCAACCGCTGGAGCCGCTGCACGACTTCGCCGAGTGCGAATCGATCCTCACCGAGCACTTCGGCCCCGACGACGCGCCGCCGCCCGCCGCCGCCGCCCACGGCCCCGCCCACGCGCCCGCGCCCCGCCTCCGCCCGCCGCCACCGCGCCGCACGCCCTCAAGCGCCGGCGGACGGAAGGTGAGGGCGCCCTCGCCAGCCGCACAACTCTTCTTTTTTTTCTTTTTCATTTTTTCTTTTTCTTTCTTTTCTTTCTTTTTCCTTTTTCTTTCTTTCTTTTTTCTTTTTCTTTCTTACTTTTTCTTTTTCTTTCTTACTTTTTCTTTTTCTTTCTTACTTTTTCTTTTTCTTTCTTTTCTTTTCTTTCTTTCTTTTTCTTTTTCTTTCTTTCTTTTTTCTTTTTCTTTCTTTTTTTCTTTTCTTTTCTTTCTTTTTTCTTTCTTTCTTTCTTTTTTTCTTTTTCTTTCTTTCTTTTTCTTTTTCTTTCTTGTTTTTCTTTTTCTTTCTTTTTTCTTTTCTTTCTTTTCTTTTTTCTTTTTCTTTCTTTTTTCTTTTTCTTTCTTTTTCTTTTTTCTTTTTCTTTCTTTTTATTTTCTTTTTTCTCTTTCTTTTTTTCTTTTCTTTCTTTTTTATTTTCTTTTTTCTTTCTTTTTTCTTTTCTTTTTCTTTCTTTCTTTTTTCTTTTTCTTTCTTTCTCTTTCTTTATCTTTCTTTCTTTCTTTTTTCTTCTTTTCTTTATCTTTCTTTCTTTTCTTTCTCTTTATTATTCTCTTTCTTTATCTTTATCTTTTTCTTTCTTAATAATGTTTCCATAGTATGCCAGATGCTGATGTGATCACAGTGGAATAGTATCACACTATTCTGTTTTACTTTATTCCAAGCGTAGAAAAAGTACTCTGAAGCTGCAGGAAAACATCTACAATTATTGTAATAATAAAGAGAAAGATAAAGAAAGAAAGAAAAGAAGAAAAAAGAAAGAAAGATAAAGAAAGAAAAAGAAAAAGAAGGAAAAAGAAAAAAGAAAGAAAGAAACCATTATTGACAGAAGAACACGTTCTGTTGGAGTGGAGTTTCTTAGTTCAATAAGAACTATATTACTTTCTCGTAACTCCGTCAAAATCCAGATTTCAATGGTCCTTGATTCCGAAAAGGTGTTTTTTTCTCAAAACGTCTGCGAACATTCTACAGCGTAAAGTTTACCGAGAATTTTCTACCAAATGGATACTTTCCGATCAATTTGGCTGCCCTAGAGGTCCCACGAATTTGAAATTGATAATTTAATTTTTGAGAGTACTTTATAAGAAACTCCAAGACCGTTTTCGATTTTTCTTTAAAAAATCAGTATATTTTTCTTTAGAGTTTTATTTTAATAAAGCTTATTTTTTCTGAAATCTGGTCGTCTAAATTAGATATTTAAATAATGACATCTACGACTTTTTGAAAATTAGTTACTTTTCCGAAATGTAGTGTGAAATCGTGATCATTTTTATAAAGAGGTAAACAACGGAGTCTCACAATATTTCTTTCTTCTCTATTTTAATAAAATAGGATATAAAGTCTCTAAATATTTCTTTTTTTGCAAGACAAGAATTTTTGGTCGCATATAGAAATAACTCAAATTCGATTTTGAGTAAAACCTCCGAAGTTTCGGAAATTGCGAACGGTTTTGATAGTTTCGATACCCTTGTAAAACTACATTATTGTAATTAAATTGTTTCTTAACGCAA
Organism: Acheta domesticus; assembly: GCA_031308135.1. Lineage (NCBI taxonomy): Eukaryota > Metazoa > Arthropoda > Insecta > Orthoptera > Gryllidae > Acheta > Acheta domesticus. The sequence goes on from JAHLJT010004567.1 coordinate 184,143,817, forward strand.
TTATATTAGATCTATAAATCGAAGCATGTACTTTTTCAAAAAATACCTAGTAATTTTTGCTTAATCTTGGTTAATATGGTGACAAAGTCCATTAGCTTACTAGTGGTGACAAACAATACAACGTTATTTTTGAAAATATTATTTTGATTTATTGGCTTCATACTTTTATTCGTCGATAAAGGATTATATTTAGGTTATTACCCACCCGCACCCCTGATAGGTTTTCTGGTTACCATGAGAGAAAGTTCTCAAACGATTCATTTTTATGAAGAGTGAAACTCTATATCCGAAAAAGCAAATGCTTGTGGTGTTAATAAACTAGCAATTTATCGTGATCCTCATATTACCGTCAGGCCGTTTTTTATGTCTCTGCTTTCCCTCATACTCAAGGACCTAAGAATTTCAGATTTACGAGTACATACACAGGATGGGAGCGCGCCCCAGCAGCGCAGGCGTGTGCAGTTAATCTGCTAAACTTCCCTCATTATCTAGGGTATGACTGGTAATCTGAGTCATGATTATCTGGTCATGGACCCTAGGACTCCAAACACTTCTCACACAACCCCTCTCTTCAATTTCCAGGATATCCAATTCACTCTGGAGATGTTCTTCCCCCGCTGGATGGCGAGATCCGGTGCCGACCTACACGTTAGCTTACTGGGTATTACCCCATCCAAGTGCCTCCCAACCGCTGTGTACCGCCGAAGCCGCGAAAAGCTCTCCTGACAGGTCTCCCGACACGTGTGGTAGTGTAGTGCATGTAAGTGAAAGTACCCCTTACCCTTATCCACACCCCTTGAGAATAGGTCAAAGAGGAGGAAGGAAACATCGCGCGCGCGCGCGCGCGTACGTGGCCCGTTTGTTAGGGCACTGCTCCGGCATTCGCCTGGTGTTGATCGGAGAAACCACGGAAAACTACCGATCAGAGCAGCTGGCCTCTAGAATTCTCCTCCAGACAGCGACTGCATTCGATCTAGCTGAGAAGTGTCGAAAATCCTGCCGTCGTCTGGACTCGAACCTAGGCCCTCCCGGTCAGAGGGACTGCAGTGACATCAGGTTGATGCACTGAGTCATCTCTCCCGGTGGGTGGGTGGCGGCGTGAAAGGGCGAGTGCGAAAGGGCTGCGTGTGTTGCAGGGCGCGCGGAGAGCGGCGAGGGCCCTGGCTGCAGCGCTGCCGCCCCCGCCGCCGCCCCGGGGCCCGGGGCTGGGCTGGGGCTGGGGCTGGGGCCGGGGCCCGGGCCAGAATTGACAGCGCCTGGCGGCGCGCGCTGCTGCAACCACCCGCCGCAGGACGAGTTCGACTGCGTGGGCAAGAACGTGGCGCTCAAGCTGCGCGCCCTCGCCCGCGCCGCCCCCGTCCAGGTAACTCCCTCTCTCGCTCCCTCTCTGTGCCTCTGTCTCTCTCTGTGCCTCTGTCTCTCTCTGTGCCTCTGTCTCTCTCTGTGCCTCTGTCTCTCTCTGTGCCTCTGTCTCTCTCTGTGCCTCTGTCTCTCTCTGTGCCTCTGTCTCTCTCTGTGCCTCTGTCTCTCTCTGTGCCTCTGTCTCTCTCTGTGCCTCTGTCTCTCTCTGTGCCTCTGTCTCTCTCTGTGCCTCTGTCTCTCTCTGTGCCTCTGTCTCTCTCTGTGCCTCTGTCTCTCTCTGTGCCTCTGTCTCTCTCTGTGCCTCTGTCTCTCTCTGTGCCTCTGTCTCTCTCTGTGCCTCTGTCTCTCTCTGTGCCTCTGTCTCTCTCTGTGCCTCTGTCTCTCTCTGTGCCTCTGTCTCTGTGCCTCTGTCTCTGTGCCTCTCTCTGTGCCTCTGTCTCTGTGCCTCTCTCAATCTCTCTGTGCCTCTCTCACTCTCTCTGTACCTCTCATTCTCTGTCTTTCACTCTCTCTGTCTTTGTCTCAGTATCACAAAATTATCGTAAATTAAAAATTAAACAAATTCTTCCGGTGTGCTCATTGACACTGTGCTTATTTCCTTTGTGCAATCCCGAGTTCTGTTCCCCATCGGGGCAAAAATAGAACTGTAGCTTGGATGAGTTTTGAGATATTCTGAAGAAAAAACTGAAAAAAACTTGAATTTTACACAATTTTGCTAATTAGAAATTGTATACGCTGACTAGTTGGAAAAATTTCGAAATACAAACGATTTACAGAAGGCGTACATCAGGGAATGAGATTGTAGTACAGAAGGAGATAGGATAATGAGAACTACATTACGCAAACATCTCTCAGTAAACCTAAAGAATACCTGTTAAAATATATACCATAGAATTATAACAAGAGAAAAATGAAATGCAAAGTATAAACTAAATTGTGAGTTATTAATTTCCAGGAAACTCTTGACTAAATGTTGGTTCACGACACGTGTAGTTTTACAATACAGAATGGCGCAAATATAGAGAAACTACTAATAATTTTCCTGGTAAAATATGAACTTTGTGTATTTTTCGAAACTGCTCTTAAGATGACGCCTAACAGCGTCATCTGCTATTATCTAGGCAGCTGCAAGACTGTGCAGTGGGTTGCCTACCCACAGGCGCTTTCTAAACTTCTTTAGTTAATCACTGTAATTCAGTTGGACAAAATAGTGGCGTGCGGCCACAAAAGCCACTGAACTACTGAGAGAAATTTAAAAATTATTCGAAAACAATTAAACTCAAGAAATCTAAGGAAACTGAGTAAAATCTACATATACTCGTGAGGTAGCTTTCAATCGACATTACTGCAATCAGCGCCAGATCAACGTTTGCGTATTTGTTCGAAATATGAAAAATAATGTCACCAGGATTTTCTGCATTTTCTAATTAACCCTCCAGCGGGCGCGTCCCATCATTTTCCACCAGCAGGCGCGTGCGGCACTCTGTACCGCATTTATCAACTTTGATTTCCGCGTCAATAGTAATTACTTTTGTTATTGAATGTGAAGAAAATATTAGTTATTTATGTTTGTATTTATTTTATTTCATAACTAAATACCAAACGAAATTACAATATTAATAAGAATCTGATCCATCACTCGCTTCCTCCGTGTCGTAGTACATGTTACATGTCAGGGAATGAATACGGTGCAAATGTGCCTTCTAACGTTTCTTCGAAACAACGCATTTAAATGTGAATTAGTAGTTAGTCCTCTAAAATCTGTGTCATAAAGCTCAATAACAAAACAGCAGTAAGAATTCTAATGGATTAAATACGCAAATTACACTTACATCACAAAAGCGCGTGCGGTATGGAGTGCCGCAATCGTTGCAGAGTAAGAATTACTAATTCAGTAACAGTCGATCGGCAGTGTCTAAAATTTCAAGTATAAGGATCCTTCTGAAAGTTTATCCTTAGCTTTTACAAAATTTCTCATTCCTCCTAAATCCATTCAGCAAATCTTATGCTTTTGGTCTTATGCTTATGCTTAGAATCCAATGCTTTTGAGTAGACAGTGCCTACCCATTCAAGAAAAATACTACCAAAAGATTAATAGGATCTTCCATGCATACATCAGTAAGATTTGCTAAATGCGGTCTCTCAAGGAACCAGTATTTTTTTTTTGTATTAGATAATATTCCACCTTATGCAATGTATTACTGTGGACTTTTTTGGTTTGCAGGACCTAGATTTCTGTTCGCATTGGACAGATTTCCGCATTATACACGTTCCGTACTGAGCGAGTTTTACTGTATTTGAACCGGCCAATCTCGCTCTCGGATATTGCCAAGACTTGGAGGCCGTAGAGTCCCTAGATACAGAGAGTAGCGCAACCACCGCCATTTAATTTTATCTCACCCGATAGTCCCTTCGAGCAGAATGCAGAAGTTGAACAGAAGTGATAACAATTGGTGACGTTAAGGAGATGTTTAGGAGTATTAATATTGTTTTGGGATAGATTTGCAGTTCTCAACATACAGAATTCCATACCCACAGTTCCACACAGTTGCAATACCACACAGTTGCAATACCACACAGTTGCAATACCACACAGTTGCAATACCACACAGTTGCAATACCACACAGTTGCAATACCACACAGTTGCAATACCACACAGTTGCAATACCACACAGTTGCAATACCACACAGTTGCAATACCACACAGTTGCAATACCACACAGTTGCAATACCACACAGTTGCAATACCACACAGTTGCAATACCACACAGTTGCAATACCACACAGTTGCAATACCACACAGTTGCAATACCACACAGTTGCAATACCACACAGTTGCAATACCACACAGTTGCAATACCACCCAGTTGCAGTACCACCCAGTTGCAGTACCACCCAGTTGCAGTACCACCCAGTTGCAGTACCACCCAGTTGCAGTACCACCCAGTTGCAGTACCACCCAGTTGCAGTACCACCCAGTTGCAGTACCACCCAGTTGCAATACCACACAGTTGCAATACCACCCAGTTGCAATACCACACAGTTCCAATTCTCCTGAAAACTGGACACAAAATGGCGGGATCGGTGGAACAATGGAACGCGCTACTCTTTATATCTGTAGGAGTCCGCTGACGCGCGCGCCGTGTGTTGCAGGGCATCGTGGCGGAGAAGCTGATCGCGGACGTGATGTTCCACGCGCAGCTGGGCGCGTTGTCGCGGGAGTCACGCGTCGAGGCGGGGCCCGGCGCGGGGGCGGCGGCGGGGGCGGGGGCGGGGGCGGGGCCGAGCGCGGGCGCGCCCAGCCCCAGGGCCCAGGCCGAGGCGGCGCCCAGCGACTCCAGCCACCCCTGAGGCCCCGCCCGGCGCAGGCCGCTGCCGCGCCGACGCCCGCTCCGCTAGCGCCCGAGACCACACACGCGCTCCACGCAGCCACAGAGATTGCTGCGACAACTGCACATGCTGCACACACACACTCCCATACTTTGCGCTGGAGAAGAGGATGTGGTGCAGTTGTCACAGAGTTGTGAAAATTGCGCTCGCACCCACACCTGCGCTCGCATCCACAGTGACTGCTGCGACAACCTCGTTTCCTGAATGGACTATACATCCATATACTCTGCGCTGGAGAAGAGGACCCCGTACAGTTTTCATAGAATTGTGAAAATTGCGCTAGCGCTCGCACCCACACTTGCGCTCGCATCCACAGTGACTGCTGCGACAACCTCGTTTGCTGAATGGACTATACATCCATATACTCTGCGCTGGAGAAGAGGACCCCGTACAGTTTTCATAGAATTGTGAAAATTGCGCTAGCGCTCGCACCCACACCTGCGCTCGCATCCACAGTGACTGCTGCGACAACCTCGTTTGCTGAATGGACTATACATCCATATACTCTGCGCTGGAGAAGAGGACCCCGTACAGTTTTCATAGAATTGTGAAAATTGCGCTAGCGCTCGCACCCACACCTGCGCTCGCATCCACAGTGACTGCTGCGACAACCTCGTTTGCTGAATGGACTATACATCCATATACTCTGCGCTGGAGAAGAGGACCCCGTGCAGTTTTCACAGAGTTGTGAAAATTGCGCTTGCACTCGCCCCCACACCTGCGCTCGCATCCTCAGTGATTGCTGCGACAACCGCGTGTGCTGAATGGACTATACATCCACGTACTCTGTGCTGGAGAAGAGGACTCCGTACATGACATGCAGTTGTGAAAATTTGCGAGTTTTCTCCGTTAGTGCCCGCACCCGCACCCGCATTCACTGTGGTTGGTACGACAACCGTATATCTGAATGGACAATACCACAGCCACATACTCTCCACTGCAGAAGAGGACTCCGTACGTGACATATTTGTGAAAAGTTGCGAGCCCGTCCGCGAGCCTCCATACCCGATCTCGCATGCACCGTGATTGGTGCGACAACCGCTTATGTTGGTTGACACTTTTGAAAACTTACAAGCCCGCTTCGCTAGCTCCCGCACCCGTATCCATAGTGATTGGTGCGACAATCACGAATGTTGAATGGACGGTACTTTTGAAAAGTTACGAGCCCTTCCGACGTTTTTGAAACGTTACAAGCCCGCTTCGCTAGCTCGCATCCTCACTCGCATCCACAGTGATTGGTGCGAAAACCACATATGCTGTTTGGACGATATTACAGCCACATACTCTGTTCTGGAGAAGAGGACCCCGTACGGTACACAGAGTTGTGAAAATTTGCAAGCTGGCTCCTCTTGCGCCCGTACCCGCACTCGCATCCATAGTGATTGGTGCGACAATCGCATTTTTGAAGCTGATTGGACGGAACTACGCTCACACACTTGGCGCTGGAGAAGAGGACCTCGTACGCTTCACTGCCTTGTGAAAAATTGCCAGTGCGAATTCTTTTTTTAATAGCAACCGACAGGGTGTGAAAAGAACAAGACATGCATGTGATGCGTACATTACAATCTCCGTAAAACGGATTTTTTACGTAGGTAGAAGTGTTTATGTGCCAATCATTCATTTTGAATGTCAATGAATGAATTTTGAATTCATTTTGAATGAAGATGTGAATATAGGGATGGAGCTTAAAGTATTAATTTTTGTTGTTGTAGGTATTAGTTCTATTGATATCTTTGCCTTTGAAACGATAACTATATGATATTGGTAGGTATCAAAGCAACACTTGACATCGACAACTGTAGATTGAAAGCAAACGAACACTGATTGTTCTAATCACAATACTTTTAGTGCTTCACTTTCCTACAGTTTTGACACTTCTTGTGACTTCGTTGAAGTACTAGGTTAATATCAGGTCTTTTCCGCTTAAATAGAAAAAGTTTGCATCTGAAAAGTAAGTGCGAATACAAATTAATATTCAATTTGTTAAAAATATCAAGGGAATTCAATGCAGATGGATTTAATTTTTTGCTTTTTCAATCCAGTATCCATGACAGTCGTGAATAATAATGGCGATTTTTGAAAACAGTGTAATACAATTTTATGCCCAATCAATTTACACGTCCAGGTCGTCAACACAAACACATACTTTGTACTGATCGCGCAAGTTTTCTTGATACACGAGCTCCCTAAGATACGGTCAGAATGGACCCGTTTTCGGCCGAAGAAAAGTTCGCGCGCGAACGGCCGACTTATTCTGCCAACCTGAGTCACACTATATCCGATTGTAATAGCCACCTATAAGTGAATTACTGACGTGAGTATAAGTGGAATATAATGGAAGCTGAGAATATTACAACTGTTTGCTGAGAGCTCTACTCTTAATTTTCTTCTGTTTGGAAATCAAAAGATTAGTGGGTGAACCCTGCATTCACCGTTCGTGAAAATACTGGTGAATTTCATACCTTATATTACCAATTACTGAAATAATCAGTGAAATTTTTCGAATACACAAGAATGTCGTCTAATACTTTTCTTTTACGTAGTTGGAGAAATCAGAGACGACATTGAAAAAGGTAGAATTTTAGAAAATGCATTACTACAGAGGAACGACCATTTATCACCATAAGATATGTGAGGTTATGTCCCAAATTTACAACACATTTGTACTAGTTTCGCCCATTTCTTCTGCGGCTTTACTCCATAATTTCCTACTTTTGTCCCTGTTCCTGGAATCCAATGTCTTCCACAGAGCATCTCGTTCACGTACAATTGAAACCTGCTTTTCAACATCCATCTCCGACTGCTCAGGTCGACCGAATCAATTAAATTCATTTGATATCAGTCTGCCGACTTCCAAGTTCGGCCGTGTTCGCCAGAACTTGTCGGATGCAATGTAACCGTGCTTCCGCTCCTGTGAGGGTTTGAAATATTCGGCCGTGAACGGCTGTGTTAGGTCGAACGCGAATTCGGCAGAATACGGATCCACTCTGACCGTAGCCTAAGTCTTGCGTAGCTGCTGAATAGCATGCCCCGTTGCAATTCTTAGGTCCGACTCGGAACAGCACATACCAATTTACAGTGCTACCATCTTCCACCTCGTTGATTGATTGATTGGTAGTTTCCGGGCTTGTCAACTACTTTGGTCATTAGTCCCGTAAGTGTAGTGCGTCTTTTTTCTTGGGAGGTGGCGATGATCTTTTCCCCACTGGATGGCGAGATCTGGCCCTGTCCTACCGTCGACTAGCCGAGTTTTCCCCTTCAACCAGGTATCTTCCACCAGCGGGGCACCGCCCCAGCCGGGACAAATTGTAAGCTTCCGACCAGTCTCCCGACATGTGTGGTAGTGTAGTGCATGTTAGTGGAAGTGTGTGTGTAAGAGGAGAGTATAGGACAAGGAAGAGGAAGGAAAGATCGCGCGCTGTCCGTTTGTTAGGGTACTGCTCCGGCATACGCTTGGTGTTGATCGGAGAAACCACGGAAAACTACCGATCAGAGCAGGCCGGCCGCTAGAATTCTCCTCTAGACAGCGACTGAATTCGACCTAGCTGACAAGCCAGTGTCGAAAATCCTGCCGCCGTCGTGACACGAACCCAGGACCTCGCGGTTACAGGGACTGCAATGACATCAGTTCCACCTCGTACCTTCAAAACAATCGTATTTTTCGTGACGGTGGGTTAATTAGTGTTTTGCTTATATAATGCCCCTTACCATTATAGGCAAGCTGAAAGAGTCCCGTCGAGAGATACGACACCAAACTAACAATGATAGGTCGGTTAAGGGAGAGAGGAATTGCTTGTGATCCCAATCAACGCAAAAGTAATTTATTGAACCTAATAGAAGCTAATAAACCCAGCGAAAAGGTTTACATAATAGACAAAATGGCTTCTGAAAAGGGTCATAAAGTGATTCGTCTTCCACCCTAGAATTGTGATCTGAATCCAGTCGAGTTAGCATGGGCTAAAATTAAGAGTGTTTAGGGAACATAAGGACTGAAGACAATGTCAGTCCAACACCGTGAACTCACAAACTATGCATTCTCTTCTGTCACTTCTGGAGATCGGGAAGCCTTTTGCGAGCACATACGGAAATGTGAAGACGAATACTGGCAAAAGGAAGGAATTTTAGAATACGACATAATAGTTAATGTGGCTGGGGACACGGCCAGTGAAAGTGGACGTGATAGTTATTCCGACGACTAGGAGTAATTGCGGGCATTCACGTAAGTTCATTCCTCGCTTGACTGCGCTAGTGTTCATTTGAACAGTTGGTTCACCCTTTTATGTTGTGACGTAACCAGAGCCCACTTCTCCCCGCAGCCCCCGCTGTGGAATATCAAGAAAACTTGCTCGAGTAGTATTTGCCATCCAACTCCTAGAATCAAGTCCAATAAAAAGTAGCTTTGTCAACCTAAGTCCGAGAGAGAAAACCAATTGTACAGCCAAAGCACGGATACAATTTAAATAAACAGTAAAGGAGAGTTCGCCGAATTGGTGAAGGAGGGAACCGCTCTCCTCACGCGCCTATACCGGAGAGGTCCTTGGTTCGAGTCCCGACTGCGGCAGGATTTTTGACTGTAGCTTCTCACCTAGGTCGAATTCAGACGCTGTCTGGAGGAGAATTCTAGCGGCCGACTGCTCTGATCGGTAGTTTACAGTGGTTTCTCTGATTAACACAAGGCGAAAAGCCGAAGCAGTACCCTAACAAACGGACTGCGCGCGATCTTCCCTTCCTCTTCCTTGTCCTTTCCTCACCCCTTACAGGCATTCCCTTACAATAACTACACTACCACATGCGCCGGGAGACCGGCCAGGGGCTACGGTTGGTTTCACCATCATTAATTAAAATTTTAAATTTGTCTTAAAAATTTTAATATAGACTTAGAGGACGTTTCCGTTTCACCGCACCCTTTAAGGGGACCTTAAACGATACGTTCGACTTAAATTTAAGCACACCTCTCAGCAGCACTTATTCATTTTAAGTCGTGATTTACGGTGCAAAAATAGTCCAAAAATTGAAGAAATTGCTGAGTGTTGGTTTTGATAGTGATTGCTGCCACAGTTGTGAAGACGAGAGCTTTGAGAAGCCTTCTTGTAGACCGAGGCGGATACGAGAAACGGTCCGAATATTTTGAAGAGTTCGATGAAAGAGGTTTTGGCACCCGATTTCGCCCATCAAAGATGAAACACTACTTATTTTGGAGCTAATTGAAGATAGATCGAAATTTCCAAGTTTCCTTCTTAGTTAATTATTAACGAAATGAGCATTTCGATAATTTAATACATAACTCACTTGCAAGTAACAATATTGTCCAACAATAGTGTTTTTTAGGTTATGTTTACATGATCTCGTTGCTACTCTCAACTTTGAAATTTTACATTTAATAATTTTTATTGCATTTCGTTTTTCACCTAAACTAACCATCTCCACAACTTTATTTAATGTTTGTTTTATTTTATCTTCTAGTTCGTTGCTTTAAAATTGTGTTAAATGTTATCCCACGCTTTATTGTTTTGTCTCTTTGTTGTTACATTAGTAACTTTTACTTTCCCGTATACGTATGTATACACAGAGTGATATACGTAGTATAGGAAAAAGTTATGTAATGCTGCGCGAAAAAATGGCCAATTTTCGGGGGAAAAAAATTAATTCCCGGGCTGTGAAAACGAAAAAGTGGATAAAACCAGTAGCTAAATTAAGAAAAAAAATCCTCTAACATGTGGTGTAGCAAGAAACCCGGTTTTCTAGGTCCTTGATACCGAAAACCCAATTGAAAGGAAAACGTCCGTCTGTCTATCCGTCGTCTGTGAACACTGCTAGCGACTAAACCATACGTACGATTTCTTCCAAAATGGATATTCCCCAGTCGATCTGATTCTAGTCGAAGCTTTGAGATTTTGAAAACGATTCTTCAAAATTTGGGGGTACTTTACATGAAGCCCCCCGGGTATTTTCGAACTTTTTTCAAAAACCACTCCAATTTTTTCTTTAAATTTCTTGTATGAACAGAGTATTAACATGCCATAGGCTCCGATTTTCACAGATAACTCTGAATTTTCGAAAATTGTGAAAGTTTGAATGTTTTTCGGCTTCTTTGTCCAACTACAAATTGGGAATTGAAGATAGAGAAATTTTCTTCAAATAAAATTTGTTCTGCATATTGAGTTCTTTCATAAAGGCCATGTAAATGTTTTTCAAAATTTTAGTAGATTTCGTGCAATATTGCGTGCAATATGTGCAATTTTCAAAAATTACAAAAACAAGATTTTCTCAAAAACGGCTCCTAATTTTTTCTTCAAACTTTTGGTAGGGATAGTGGTAAATGTAGTCTATTAGTTGACATGAAAGCCGTATTGATCTATAGGTTGTTTGTTTCAAAATTTACAAAAATGTAAATTTTTTCACATGTTTCTCACGTCGATAATATTTACACTATCGGCGATTTTTTCACATTATATATTACGAGTGCATGTGCTTTAAATAATGTCAAGTGAAGTTTCTCGAACACACAACCGTGTGAAAAGTAGCTAAAAATTTCGCATTTTCAGAAAGGCTCAAACGCCATTTTCTCATAAGTGGCTGCAAATTTTTTCTTCAAACTTTTGTAACGGATAGTACTAATTACACTCTTTAGTAGTAGCGTAAAGTTTATTTTGAGTTATTTTTTTGTTTTTTTTCAAAAATTACGTAATTGTAATTTGTTTGAAAGATCTCTTACACTTTTAATATGCACATTACCAGCAATTTGTAAAAATTATTATATTTGTGAGCGTAAGTTCTTTAAATAACTTCAAATAAAGTATTTTGAAAACTCAAACATTTTCTGTGAAAATGAGCTTCAAATTTCGCATTTTTAGTAGCGCTAAAACACCGCTTTCTCTTAAACGGCACTTGATTTTTAAAAGATAATTGGCATTTATGACTAGGTTTTTGTGTTTTCTAATATTCTAAAATTAATGTTTCCGTTCTACCAATAGGAAACCGAAAAATTAAGAAAATTACAAAAAAATGTACTTTTGGCAGTGATAGATGACAGCTGGCAAGAAAGAGTTTGTAGCAATTCCGAATAGCTAGCGAAGACCCTAGGGAATAGAAAACTAATACGGGAAAGTCTGTGCCATTCTGTAGCGCCACTAGTTTTATCTATAATAGAAATGTACTTTCTCATATATTCGATGAGCACTTCTTTCTCCGACGATGAAACTTTCACAATCCTGTATCTTTTTCCCATACGAAAAATCAATAGAAATAACATCTTTGTACCAAAGTACACAAAGCAGAACCCAAAAAAACAAGGTTGGTTATGGTCACTGACTGGTTCACCAGAGTTCAGTATTGCCAACCAAATCTTGGATGCATTTAAGTTAAAAAGCAATACTTCACTAAGCATTGCTTCAAAGAGGGTGGTGAAACAAAGAACAAGAAGGCACGACTTAAAACGCATCTTAAAATTAAGTATTACTTTACTAAGTCACCCTTAATTGTTTTGGTGAAACCGGCTGTTGGAGCTTGTTCAGGCTGGGACGCTGCCCTGCACCAGCAGGTACTTGGTTGGGGAAAACCTCGTTAGTCGACAGTAGGTCGGCGCTGAATCTCGCCATCCGTTGGGGGAAGGTCATCTCCGCCTCCCGATGATAAACATGCAGTACACTTACGGGACAAATGACCTCAGAAGTTGACGCGCCCGGAATTGCTGAAATCAATCATGCTCCTCGTTAAGGGTAGAGCCGTCCCTCCGCCGTGCTGCTCCCCGCTGCTGCCCCTCTTCCTGACAAGGAAAGTATTGTTGTCCCGCGTGGTAAGCGGCTTCTTCGGTTACGACATTAGCACGTGCGTCGCTCATTGACAGCGTCCTGGGGCGGAGGGGGGGAGAGGGAGAGTAATTTTCAAAACAGGGGCTCGTGCTCCTATTAAATTAAATGGTTGGGTTGTCAGTGAAGTTCAATATTTTGAAATTTGAAAAATATTATTGTTATTTACTATAAGGAGCTTTAAATAAGTTTCGAAACTCTCGATTGGAGTAAAATTAACCATTTTTGATCTGGTGAAGGATCTTCACCCGCCGGGGAGTGGTTTCAAAGGGAACCTAAGCCATATGTGCGGGAAGTAATGATCAAATAGCATCTCCTAACAAGAATCTCTACTTTATAACAATACTTTGAGAATTGAATTACTTTGTGATCCTTTGAAAAGATTATGTTTGGAAGCGCCTCGTACTGTACACATCTTCTAATAGCCATTAAATAAAAAGTTATACTTGTCAAGAGAATGAACCTGCATGTTTAGTAGTGCGGGAGCGGCCTTAAATCTGAAAGGGCCTTGGATATTGGCGCTTGTGTTTCTGTACATCGCTGTCATAATTATGATCACTGTCCACTATTCACTTCTACGACTTAAAATGGAATTGATGAAATTGGTGAATGTTCCATAAAACAATTTCTCTCTCTGTTAAGAACTTTTCCATGTGAAATTGAAAGTCTGTGGGCTTCAATCACGTATTTCGTAATGTTTGTGAAGAAAATATCCTGATATTTTGAGTATTAGAATACAGAACCATATGTGTGTACAATCTAATTTCTAAGCAAATTCACTTTTAGAGTGTAGATACAGTGAGAAACTTTGTCTGGCTTTGAAGGTGTTACCAGAAAATTAGTATAATTGACTTCCAGCCCAGTTATTGAACATGGTTTTCTCTAAACATAATTGATAATCTGTGTTACAATATTGGTAATACAATTGGAAAATTACATTTAATGTAACTACCCAGTTGCTCAGAAATACGTCTGTGCAATATGTATGCTTTTTAATCACCCTGCTAATATGATGTACTGAGAATACAGTGCCCTACCGAGATAATGAAAGAGTATTTCAAACCATTGAAGAATAATGTGGGTGTTCGACACAAAATGAGAAACTGCCTGTGATAGATATTCCTGCTGTGACTAAGGAGTGCTGTGAAAACGTAACCACTTGTTTGAAATATGGGAATACGGTAATGTGTTTTAATATAAACTGGAATTACATGTTTTCACTGTAGATACTAGAAAATTGTTTTGTATACGATTGAAGGAATGGCAGCTGATGGAAATGGAATGTTTATAAAATATTTGAGGGCTTTTATGAAAATTTCATAAATAGTATTTGTATCAGTTGACACACTGTGCTATCCCAGATAGAATAGTGAATTGTATGTTATAGTTTTATGGCCATATTTTGACGTTTAAGTCAATATTTTTGTAAATGCAGACAAGTTGAATTATATTTATTGCTGTATATTTCTGAAATAGAATTCTGATGATTGAATTTAATCTTCAGTCTTCTCTAGTATGAATATTGATTACTCTTGTGAGAATGATGCATTTAGGACATTCTCACACAATGATTTAATTTCTTGCATAAAAACTCAATAATAATTATTGTCTTTGATATGCACCATAATGAAATTCACTTACTTCTAGGACTGAATAAAATACATTGTTATCCAAGAATAATTGTGTAAGGTATCTTTCTTGGGTGGAACACTGGCATGAATAAAAAAATACAAATATTGAAGTATTGACATTATTTTATAACATTTTATAGTAATTTTAGTATGATCAGAACTATGCAGTCATTCAGTAAAGTTAACTTCATAATCCATAATCCAATTAAGCTTGTGAAACCTGGATTTCAACCATCAATGGAAACTTAATACATGATTACCTCAAAATGTGAATTTTCAAGTTGTGCCAGTATTGCAGCCCATGAACAATGACGTTTTTCTTGCAAACCTTACATTTTGACAGATCCTTTACATCCAACTTTTTGTCATTTTGTGTCTGAATTCTGGAAAACCAGGAACTCCTGTAAAACACAGGGAAACTGAAATCTGGAAATTGTATAAGGAACGAGCAATGATAGCAAAAATCTAGTTGTACTACAGAATGGCACATACTTTCTTTCATTAGTTTTCTAATCTCTTTAGACTGGGCTAGCTCTTAGGAGTTGCTCCACCATCATCTCAGCTGCCATCTAGTGCCATTTGAAGGACACTTCTTCACTTTTTCTACATATATTTTTTTTTATTTCTGAATGATAGAACTGAAATAAGATGTAGAAGGTCTGGTCCTATATGCAAGTTTTTGTTAAAAAATGTTAATATTTTCGTTAACAAATTTGGAGCAGGTTTTTAGAAAATTGCGTTTGAGCGTTTCTGAAAGTGTACCAATTTTGAGCTCATTTCCTCTGAAAACGTTTCAGATTTATAGAAACTTCATCGGTAATCATTTGAAGGACTTTTACTCACAAATACAATAATGTTTAAAAACGCCTGGGTCATTCCATATTAAATCAACACAGTCATTTTACATCACCATCTCAGATTCAGATGAAATTTGGCACATAGGTAGTATGGCCGGAGAATAAGAAAACTACAAATTTTGAGTAAAATATTTCCACCCGTTTCTGAAATACAGCCATGTAAAATTTTGCAAAATTGGGTTCCCGAAAATTTTTAAATTGATGTAGAACCTCACCAAATTAAGATAGAGAGCTGGAACAGGTGTCATTTTGCAGCTTTCTTAATGGCCTTTTATATGATATACAACTCAATAAGGGTTGCGTTCAAAACGTTTTTCAAATTTGAATTTAAAATTTTGATTTTGAGTTTTTTCAAAATGCTCATCTTCAAAAAAATTGAAAAAATTCTAAAATATTCCACGTATATATCCAAACAGATGGTGCAAGTTTAAAAATGGGACTCATGGTAACATGGTAATTATGGTATGGTAATTACGGTATGGTAATTATGGTATGGTATGGTTTCATATGGTAATCTTTATTTAAAATGCAGAATATTTACTTACTCTAGATTTTACTGATTTAAAATGCATTTATAGCCCTAATATATACAAGTTATTCATTTAGTGTTTTTACTGGCGAGTGTGATATGATTATTATTATCATTATTATTATTATTATTCCACTACATCACGACTAAAGATGTTATGACTCGGCTGAATATAAAATCTACTCCAGGTTGCAACCAGCTACCTAAGGTTCTGTTCCAAATAAAGTGATTTCTTGCACTTCCCAGTCTTTTGAATTACCTGGGAGTTTAGAAAAGTTCTTACTCAAATTTTGAGGAATAAATCCCAGAGATCCGATAACAATCGGGAAGATCTTTTACGCCCCACATTCGTCTGATCTCGATTTCCAAACTGTTGTATTTAAGACGTTTCTCTGCCTCCTTGGTAACGACGTTTCTATCGCAAGGTACAGCACCACCGACAAGTAAACGCGATTTTTTTTCCAAATCCCGGATAACTATATCTGGTTTATTTGCCGCTATCATGCGATCAGTTTGAATTTGTTGGTCGTACAATATCGTACACAATCCAACAGACGTCACCGGTTTTAGGGAGTGTTCGTACCACTTGGGGCATGTGTTTGGAATTTCAAGGGCGGTACAGATCTGCCAGTGGAGGTAGCTACACACCCTGTTATGTCTTTTCAAGTACTCGGTCTTTGCTAGGATTGGACAAGCTGAGACAATATGATCAATGGTTTCTACTTGCTCCTGGCAAATGCAGCATTCGTCACCTTGGGAAATTTTGAGAACCGCTCTATCATAATGTCGTGTTCTCAACACCTGATCTTGAGCAGCTACTGGAACTGCTTCCGATTCTCGCTACATTCTTCCCCTTTTAAGACACATAACTGATTGATCTTCACCTTGTCCATTCTTTTTAGATATTGTCCGTGGAGTGGTTTGTCTCTCCACAAGTTCTTTAACGTGTTTTGTGTCTCATAGCATCAGAAGTTCAGTGTCTGTGTTATTCGACGCGTCTTGCCTAGTGTTCTTCCCTACACTAACAATGATTTTCGCTACATTAACAATGCCTCTGTTTCCCATTCTTCGGTCACTATTATAAAAACTTCGGGCATTATAATGATAATAATAATTATTAATAATTATTATTAATATTAATAATAATTATTAATAATAATTATTATTAATAATAATTAATAATAATTATTATTAATATTAATAATAATTATTAATAATAATTATTATTAATAATAATTAATAATAATTATTATTATTATTAATAATTAATAATAATTATTATTAATAATAATTAATAATAATAATTATTATTATTAATAATTAATAATAATTATTATTAATAATAATTATTATTAATAATTAATAATAATTATTATTAATATTAATTATTATTATTAATTATTAATTATT